>CM053773.1:163302398-163346668 GCA_028658325.1 Potorous gilbertii
CACGACAAAAGAGAAGGTGGGGTAAGGGAAGGGAGGGATGATAGAAGAGAGGGCAGATTCGCGATATGGGTAATTAGAATGTCCAGTCTATTGGGGAGGGGGGAGGAGACAAATGGGGAGAAAATTTTGGAACCCAAAATCTTGTGAAAATGAATGTAAAAAGTTAAATATATTTATTTAATAAAAAAAAAAAGAAAAGAAAACTGTATCAGGAGTGGAGAACTGAGTTCAAATCCTACCTCAAACACTGATGAGATATGTGACCCTGGCAAGTCACTCAACTTCTCTGTCTGCCTCAGTTCATTCTTCTGTAAAATAGGTTAATAACAATATTTACCTCTCAGGATTGTTGTAATGATAATGAGATATTTGTAAAGTGCTTTGCAAACCTTAGAGCACTATATAAACCTATATATTTATATATATAATATATAAATTAATAATTTATGTTAAAATATATAGTATATAAATTAATAATTTGAGAAGCAGCAATAATAGTAGTTTATATTTACATAGCACTTTGTGTATTACAAAGTCATGGTTGGTAATATGTTGCAGTTCACTTACATGTTGTTCGCTGTTTTTTGTTTTGTTGTTTTTGTCTCCCTTTTCAAAGAGAACCAGTGACATCATAGGGTGATGTCTTGACTTGGAGGTCAATAACATTTAAGTGAGGCAGACTTGCACAAAGTCCTCAGCCTCTCTCTTCCAGAGTCTTCCAAGTCCAGCGACAAGACAAAATGCCAGGATGACTGGATACAAAATGCCCAGGATACATTGTGTCCCTTGGTGTCTCTCTTCCATGTCTGACCAAGTACTAAACACTGCATAACTCCTGCTTCAGCTACCTTCCTGACCTTTGGAAAAAATATTCTAATCCACCCATTCCAGTGAGGGGAAGTTTTCACTTGTTTGGAGTAGACATCCCCCTAATTCACCAGTGGGTTTGAGACCCATTGATTATGCTCAAACTGGTGTAGCCCCTCTCCTGATAAGGTCTACTGGGGTGTGACCAACATGCTGTTTCAGTTTCTTAACACCATAGATGAGAGTTGACATAGTGACAGGTAGACACCAAAGGTGGATGAGCAACCCTGACAGTGTCTCTCAGCAGGCCCTCACATCAGAGGTACTAGTCCTCCCTAAACACCCCATACACCCTACTCACATGTATATTGTTCTCATAGCTCATTCCACTCCCACTTGAATGCAAACTGCTTGAAGATAGGGACTTTTTCACCTTTATTTTCATATAGTCAAAGCCTATAACAATTATATGTGTTTAATACATGCTTGTTGATTAATCAGTTGATGATTGATCAATCTTCCCATTGCTGTTAGGGTCATCCACAATTTCGATTCTTTGGAGACTGTGACAGGATGATTCATAGTAACATAGACTCACTAGGGGAATATTTGTGTTAAATAGATGAGCTTTTGTGTCAGTGAACAACCTGAGACTGTTGCAAGCACAATATCATTCTCCCAAGCTGCTCAGTTAGTAACTTTTGCCTCCATTTCTGCCACTCTGCAATCATCATTCCTGATGTAAAAATGTGCTACACAAGATTGAGGGTCAATTTGCATTTTCCTTGATTTGATGGGTTGCCACATTCAAAGAAGTTATACTTGCCTACCAAGTGGCAGGGAGATTTTCTGTATGTACTTAGCTAAATCCATCCTCAGGCAGCTGAAATAGCCTATTAATGAGACCTTACACCAAACTGTTATCCAGCTAAAACTTGTGCTACATGTTCATAACCTTCAAGAATCCAGGGTCACTGCGATATTACCATAAGGCAGAGAAGTGGGATTTTGGTAAAGTCATCTAGCAAGGAAAAACAAATGGAAGACCTCATGTGGCATTGCTCCTCTGGGATGTTAAAAGACCTAGAGGAAAATTTATAAGGGTTGGGGGAGTTCTGTTTTTCTTAGGAAAATGGGAGGAATCACACAAGATAAGAAGGTGTGGATAGGTTGCAATTTGTACTAATGCAGGGAAAACCCAGATATATCACAGATCTATGAAATAATTGAAGCAGTCTTGGTTACAAAGCCCTTTGCCAGTGGTTGAAAACCTCATAACAGTCTTGGATGGTAGGTAGTTTTAAAATAATTATCCCCCTTTAATAGATAAAGAAGTCAGAGAATAAAAAGATAAGAGCACTTGGTTAAGGTCATTTGGAAAGTAAGTGGTAGAACTTATGTGGGATGTCTGAAACCAAGTCCAGGAAAGAAAGGTGAGTTTTTAAGTAACCTAAGGATTCTATGGGGCAGAAGTGAGGAGTGTATTTCAGACATAAGTGCAAAGCCTGTTCAAAGGCAGGAAGGCAAGACATGGAATGTCCTAAACAAGGAATCACAACTAAGGTAGTTTGATAGCTTCAATCCTCACACTTCGGACAAGCAATACATATGTCAATGTTCCCTTGATGGTCTAAGGCCATCAACCTCTTCGAGTGCTTACAATTGCACTCTAACTCAGAGGTCTTACCATCACCCCAACTCATGCCATATCCATGATCTTAGAATATGATATTTCTCTCTTGGAGCATAATCTTGTGATGGCTTTATTCTATCCCATTTATTCTATCCCTCTCCATAATTCTTAAACTTGTTTTCTGCGGTCACCATAACCTTGATTTCCTCCATGCCTCCCTATTCTTCCAATTTGTCACCCCTGCTATGAATCCTCACTTTCTTCCTTTTACAGTCTGACACTAGTGTTAACAAGTTAAAGGATGAGCTAAACTCTACCCTTGAGTCTTACCTTGTCATTCACACCCTGCTACCCTGAGGTCCACATATCCATCTACCTTTTTCTTATACAACAATGCTGACCAAATCTACTATAAATTTCACTCTAAGCTCTATGGTGTATAAAGACAGTTGTAATTCACTTGCTTCTATCTTTGGTACTAACTATGTGACCATGGGCATGTCATAACCTCTCCAAAACTTTCACCTTCTATGTAAAATGAATAATATTACCTGCAAAACATACCTCACAGGAATGATATACAGATTAAATGAGATGATGTAAAAAAAAAACTTCATTGTATATAAACTGTTGTATTAAATGTTAGTTCTCATTATTTGTAGTATTTTACATTAAAAACAACATTCCTTTTTGTTCTGTCTTTAACAAGGCCCTTGGGAATTAATTTGCACTGCCATAGTCACTGCTGTATGGATAAATGTCTGTCTAGGTACTGGCATTTACAATTATTGTTCTGTTTCCTGATATTTTAAAAACACAAGTCAGGATTCTATTGTTTCAAGCTTGTTTAGGTCCTTCAGAGTCTGGCTCCAGCCTGGCTTAGTACTTTCCTTCATAAATTCTACGTTCCTACAAAACTAGTCTAATTGCTGTACCTTGGACAGGATATCCCATGCTCCAATCTCCATGCTTTGAACAAGCTCTTCTTCCCCCATATTGGAGATGGATTCACTCCTCACCTCTACCCCATAGAATCTTTAACTCACTTAAAAACTCATTATGAATCACCTTCTATAGGATATTTTTATGTGGGTGGCACAGTGGATAGAGCACAGGACTTGGAATCAGAAAGATCTGCATTCAAATCCTGCCTCAGCCACTGATCAACTGAGTGACCCTGGGAAAACTACTTCAACTTTCTCAACTTTAGTTTCCTCATTAATAAAATCCAGAAAATGATACTTCCCACTTCATGGATGGTTATACAGATCAAACGAGTTAACACATGTAAAGTGCTGTATAAATTCTAGGTGGCACTGTGGATAGAGTTCCGGACCTGAAATCAGGAAGACCTGAGTTTAAATCCAACCTCAGTCACTAACTAGCTGTGTGACCCTGCACTTAGCCTTGTTTGCCCCAGTTTTCTCATCTGTAAAGTGATCTAGAAAAAGAAATAGCAAACCACTCCACTGTCCTTGCTAAGAAAACCCCAAATGAGGTCACAAAGAATAGGACGCGACTGAAACGACTGAACAACCATGTAAATTCTAACATTATTGATTTCCTCTAGTGGTTAGTGCTATCCTCTCCACAAAAATTTTTCTGAGTCTACTTCATATATATCTTGTATTTATTTTTCTGTGTTGTCTGCCCACTCCCACTGTGCCCCCCCCGCAAAATGCATGGTGTATGAGGGCAATATGTTTCATTTTTGCTTTTTGAGTTATAACTTCCAGCCCAGTGCTGAATAAATGCTTGTTGAATGAATGGATAGATTGAGGGATAAATTAATGAATGAATGGAGTTCTTTAATCTCAACTGGGCTTTCACTACTAGGCAATAATTCTTTTATCCTAACATGACTGATTTCCTCTCATACTCCCTGTAGTAGCTATTAAAACCTTCTTCTTCCTTAAGCTCCCGGCACCGTCCCCACCCCTTCTATCTCTAGCAATGATTTCATTCCAGATTTTACTGGGTAAAAATAAATGCTCTCATAGGCTCAGATAGACACACAGTACCACACCTCAAAATTCTTTCCTATCTTCACCTATGCTTTCTTCATTTATACCAATCTCTTTTTTAAATAATATTTTCATTTTCCCCAGTTTTGTATGAATACAATTTTAACGTTCATTTTTTAAAAATTGAGTTCCAGGTTTTCTCTTGTCCTCCTTCACCTTCCCCCTCCCTGAAATTATAAGCAATTTGATATAGGTTATACGTGTTCAGTCAGGCAAAACATATTCCCATATAAGTCATGTTAGGAAAGAAAACATAAACCTAATATGGAGAAAATATGCAAAAGGAATACAGAAAGTGAAAAACAATATGCTTCAATCTGCATTCAGACTCCATCAGTTCTTTCTCTGAATATGGTTAGCATTTTTCATTGTGAGTCCTTTGTCTCCGATCATTGTATTACTAAGACGAACTAAATTATTCACAGTTGATCCTCATACAGTATTTCTTTTACTATGTACAATGGTCTCCTGGTTCCGCTCAGTTCAATTTGCATCAGTTCATGTTAAGTCTTTCCACATTTTTTTCTGAAATCAGCATGCTCATCATTGCTTATAGCATAGTAATATTCCATTACAATCATATACCACAACTTGTTCAGCTATTTCCCAATTGATGGGCATCCCCTCAGTTCCCAGTTCTTTGCCACTACAAAAAGAGCCTCTATAAATATTTTTGTACAGATTGATACTTCCTGTTTTGATTGATCTCTTTGGGATAGAGACCTAGTAGTGGTTTTGATAAATCAGAGGGTATGCACAGTTGTTTAGCCTTTTGACATTTATCCCAATTTCTAAGGAAAAATTGGTACCTCTTAATGACAAAGGTAAACCTTCTCTTATCCCTCCTTTGTGCCCCCTTCTGTCTTCTTTTTAAGAGGCATATACCTTCAATTATCATCTTTCTACATAACTTTCAAACTCTACTGGTCTACTGGTTCCCTTCACCATTATCTGGGACTAGGATATTTCAGTTTTGGTTGCTATTAATAAACTTTCACTTGACTTTGCCCTTCTTTCAAGATATTGAATGTGCTACATGGATGAAACTGAGACTATCAATGGTGGCTGATGCCCTTTTCTCAGTCTTCATCGTCTTTGACCCTTCTGCAATTTTTGGTAGTCCTGATCACCCTCTTCTCCTGAATACTCTGTCCTTCTTCATATTCTATGGACCTGTTCTCTCTTAGTTCTTCTTCAAAATGCCTGACAACTGTTTTTCAGTCTATTTTGCTGGATCAACATCTATGGGCCTTTTTCTCTTTCTCCATACTCTTTCCCTTGGTGACTAAATCTACTTCCAAAATTTCAATGATCATTTCCACAGTATGACTTTTAAGTATATGCATATATATATATATATGTGTGTGTGTGTGTGTGTGTGTGTGTGTGTGTGTGTGTGTATAATATACATTATAGACACATATACACACATTATATTATATGTGTATGTATGCACGTATGTTTCCATCCCTGATCTCTGTTCTGAACACCTCACCTTACTTACTGCCTGTTCAGCACCTTTTCCTGGATGTCCTGTAAGCATCAAAAATCCAATATGTTGTATGTAATGCATCTTCTTCACCATTAAGCGTGTCTCTCCTCCATACTTCCTTATTTATGTTAAGGGTACCACCATCATCCCAGTCATACAGATTCATAACTTCAGAGTCATCCCTGACTCTTCCCTCTCCCTCAACCTTCATATTCAATCCCTAGCTAAGTCTTGTTAATTCTACTTCAACAACCTCTTGTCTGCCCCTTCTCTTTGTTTACATGATCATCTTGCTACTTTGGACTAGCAGACTATTCAGACTCTTGTCTGAATTATTGTGATAGCCTCCTAATGGGTATTTCTTCTTCCAGCATCTCCCCTTTCAAATGCATCCTGTACAAAGTGGCCAAAGTAATCTTTCTAAGGCACAAGTCTAGCAATATCACCCTTCTGCTCAAAAATCTTCAGTGACTGCCTATTGCCTACAAGACAAATGATAAACTCTTAAGTCTGACATCTGAAATCCTCTATAAATATACTTTAATTTTTCTTCTCTGTCTTCTTTCATATTACATCCATTCTTACACTGTGCTCTTGCCAAATTAGACAACTGTCCATTTCCAGAACTTAATATACCCATTTTCCACCTCTTTGCATTGGTGGAAACCAATCCCTTTTCCTAGTATGCATTTCTTCCTCCTCTGCTCCTCTTAGAATTCTACTCTTCTAGCAAGCCTCAGTTCAGTAACTAACTATACTGTACCATACTCATATAGTACATATGTATAACTATAGTTATAATATACAGTATAACTACAATCATGATCTCTACAACTGTTTGAAAGCAAATCTTCCTCAAATTGCTTTTCTGCTGACTCATCAGTGATCATATTGTACATCCCTAGTAAAATGTGACCTCTCTGAAAGCAAAGATTTTCTTTTTCCCCCTTTTTATCCCCAGTAACTAACAGTGTTCATTGTATATAGTAGGTGTTTTGTAGATGTTTATTGTGTTAATTTGATTTGACCAAACTACCATTGGTGTTAATCATATGTTACTTTAACTACCAACACCTCTACTGCTTAATACAAATTGAAAATCACTGCAGGTAAATTAAGTCAAATTAATAAGCATTTATTAAATGCTCACTATTTGCCAGACACTGTATTCTTGGAACAGCAGTGCCATCACTAACATTATGAACATCAGTATCCTTCTTCCCCAACCTAGACCACTAATCATCCTTCCAACCACAGCTACAAAAGGTATAGAAAAACAAGTTTGTCACCAAAGTCTTTGGCGTTATCAATTGACTCAATGACTTTGTAAAAGGTAATGACATTAAATAAGATGAATCACTGTCTGCTTTTGTTGCTGTACCCAAAAGACCTAAAAACATTGGACTTTTCCATCTTTCTTACAGCTAAAATCTCCTATATGTGGTATCTCTCCCAATTAAGAATGGGAGCTCCTTCACAGCAAGGACTGTCTTGTTATTGTATCTGTATCATCATCATTTAGCCCAGTCCTTTGCACACAGTGAGCATTAAATAAATACTTTTTCCTTGACTCATTCAAAATATTGCTGCATGAATACTGTGTGCAAAGGTAGATAAAAATGTTCTAATTTTCATGCTTATTTTTTTAATTTCAGATTTTGCACATTTTGCTTCCAATGTTTCAGATTATTGGACATTGTGTTTTGTGTTGACATTTCTAATCAAGGTAAGAGGTTTCACTGAACAATCAAATGATTGTCCTTCCCAATCTAACTATAAATCAAACCCTGACTCAGGAATCTGTCTTGTTCTTCCCTCCTTCAGGACATTAGAAAGTCTTCAGTTTTTAGATATGCATGCTATATTTCCAATACAAGCAGACAGGCCCCTTCTGTGACGTCTGGTTTCAACTTTTCAAGGATCCTTCAGCTAGAACGCATTCTGATTTGGAAAATGTTCCCAACAGCTAAAAGTGAGGAAAAGGATACACAGTAAGTACTGTTGATTTCCACAGTATTGAGTTAGATGAGACTATGGAAAACTCTCATTGATTCTAAGGACACTTTTGTCTAATTAGTTCTAATTGAAAAGCAAAAACATCCAATTATTTATTAGAGAAGAAACCCTAGACTGGCTTATGATTGCAAATATAGGGTTAGCAGAAGTCTGAGAAATATTCCTGTTGATTCTGACACAATGTCTGGATTCTACCCTCAGTCAGATTGACCCTCTGAAGAAATAGCAGGATGCATGACACAACCAAGCACTCCCATCAACTGCTTTTTAGACAATTCTTGCTCAACTATTATTTGTGCAGCTGGCATTTAGAACCCAGGTATAGGAATTTAGGACAGCTAGCTGGCACAGTGGATAGAATGCCCCCACTTGAAGTCAGAAAGATTCATCTTTTTGAGTTCAAATCTGGCTGCCTATGCTTAGTAACTGAGCAAGTCACTTAACCCTGTTTGCCTTAGTTTCCTCATCTGTAAAATGAACTGGAGAAGGAAATGGCAAGTAGCTTTGCCAAGAAAACCCCCAAATGGGATCACGGAGAGTTAGATATGACTAAAAAATGACTGAACAACTACAGCAACACTACAACAACAATAGGAATTTACATTGATGCTCATTGAAATTTCCTCTTTGCTTTCAGACTACTGTCCAAGCTTTTTTCGATCTTTTGGGACCCCAATTCTAACACCTAAATTAAAAGAATCTTGCCCAGCTCCATGGGATCTGCAAATGTGATAAGGATGTCATCTATGATTTCATCCAATTTTCTGATAAAAAGAACCAAGTACTAACTGAGCATTAACTATGTGCCCAAGACCATGTCAGTAACCACCCTCAAGGAGCTTCCCTCCTCAAGGAGGAGCTGGGGAGATATTTGGTCTGTAGTTGAGAAGACCTGATGAAAAAAAAGATAGCTGTCTCCAGGGATTTAAAGAGCTAACAAATATGGAAGAGGAGAGGGGATATTAGACTTTCTCTTTTAGAAACAATGGAGGAAATTGCAGGAAAATACTATAAATTTAGGCTTGATATAAAGAAAAACTTCTTAACAGGATCTGTTCACAAGTAGAATGGATTACTTTGGAAGAGAGTTTGTTTCCTTATGTGATTATATTTGTATCCCCAAAGTTTAGTGCAGTGACTGGGACATAGCAAACAGTAAATACTTTATCTTTCTGTCTTTGGAGCAGGGATTCTCTGTTTGACCTAGACAGCCATCAGGGTAAAAACTTTGTTGATTTATAGTTGGAAAGAACCCTACAAATGGTCTAGTCTAGTAGAAAATGGATAGATGGTTGGGGTTGGAGTCCCAACTAAATTGAGTTAAAATTCTACCTACTAACTATATGACCCTGGCCAAGTTTCTTAACATCTGAGCCTCAATTCCTCCCTGTAAAAAGAAGAATATTTGGGGGCAAGGAGAATAATGGATTAGATGGTCCCTTCTAGATCTAAATCTATGATCCTATCACTTCTTTTTTAGTAGATGAAATAGGGATCCATAGGGTTAATTTCCCTAAAGTCATGTGGGTAATAGTTACCATACCAAGATTTGAACCCATTTCATCTGACATCTAATCCAATGTTTTTTTGTCATATTATGTCCCTTCCTACCTTGGAATTTGGAAAATTAATTAAAACTATAACAATGCTAAGGAGCCCACAGCCTGGTTGGGAAGATTTGACTAGCACATGAAACAAAAAGTAAACACTTTCAAATAGTGTTTAACTGTACACTGGATTGCTTAAGTTATAAATCCTCTTAAAGTCTGGTTGAGAAAACTAGAGATCGGCAGTAGAATGAAGGAATCAGATCTGACTTCCTGAAGGAGGTAGGGGTTCTATACACCTTGGAGCACATCAGCTTTTGATCGGTAAAAAGAAAAGCAGATCTCTCATTTCTATTTCAAAGTCAGATTTAACCAAATTTCCCCTTCAGAATTAATCCAAGAAGTGGTAGGGACAATGTGTGGTGAGATAGCATTTGAGTTGGTTGGGTTAGAACAAAAAAAAGTGATCAGCCCTCAGGAGTGGGAGTTAAATAAAACTATTTCCCCATTCAATGCTCTGCAGGCACAAGAGAGCCTAAGGGTTTTTTGCCAACCTGGAAAGAATGCATCTCACTTAATTAAGATGGGCCCACTACAGAAATATCCATCAGCTGCTGGAGAGTCATTAATATGGAGAAGTGTCTAAAGCTATGAGCTGAAGGGAGGGGAAGGGGGGAACACAGTAAACTCAGTAGCATCCAGATAACTGCATCTAGGGAAGAATATTCCCTCCAGAGGCACCAGAAATGTTCCCCAAGATGTCAATCCCCTTATATCTATGATCAGGGTAAATAGGGAACCTGACTCATTAATTAATCCATAGAGAATTCCCTAGACCTTGTATTAGCCTCTGGTTTTTTCACTCCCTCAATCATTTTCATTTCCCTGAAATTGAATTAAAGGACTTAAAAAAAATAATGTCTCATTTTTCTCAGAGCAATATTTTAAGAACAGAAACAACTAAATTATTCCAGCAGCTGCTAAGAGGAGGAACTCTTTCCTGGAGTTGAAAAGAGCTTACCCTCTTGAACAACCCTGTCTCACTATTGTTTTCACCTTTGAAATGGGGATGAATTTGCATGGTGTCATCCATATTCTCCATCCTGCTCCCCTTAAGGCAAAGGCAAGCATTCATTTGACACTAATGGATACATAGGATGGGGCTGGTCGTATACAATAAAGAGCCCCTATGCATGACGCTTTTGGGAGGCACCAGGAAGACTCCCTGGCCTTCAAAACATCCACTGATAATTGATCTCTCAACATACTTTTTAGAGACAGTCTCTCATTCCATTCATTATTCGCATTTATGCATTTCTTGCTCCAGAAGAAGTAGATTGCCTAAGTACACTTAACTCTTTCCTACTTTTATTAGTCTGATTGCCACTGCCTGGAATGCCCTCTATTCCTCTCTTTATCCTAGTTTTCTTTTAAAGCTGAACTCAGTAGCTACCTTCTTGTACAAAGCTTTTTCTAATCTTTATGGTCAGCAACCATATCTCCTCTTGAACCTCAGATACTATTGTGTATTACATCTCTCTGATGCATTTAACATGTGATCATGTATACAGTGGTGATGTACCCATGTCTTATCCTTTAACTAAACTGCAAATTCCATAAGGGAAGGAATGATGTCTTATCTTTCTCAGTACTTTGTACACAGTAGGCATTTTTTTAAAAGTGAATTGAATGGATGGCTGGGTGGAGGGATTTCATGAGATAGAATGCTTAAATAAATGCAAAAAGGACATGAGTAAAAGCACTAGATAGGGAGTCAAGATACCTGGTTTTTGTTTCTTGCTTGGTTACTAACTAGCTGTGAATTTTTGATCCAGTCACCTTCTCTCAGTTCCTGATCCTCAGTTCCCTCATCTGTCAAATGAGAAGCTTGAACTAAATAACTTCTAAAGCCACTTCCTACCCTGAGTCTATGGCTAAAGCCATCTGCCAGAGGAAATATATTGATTTAACTTTCTATTGATTCTTCAACGACAAATTGCAGACCCTGCCATGTGAAGGTAGGTAGGCAGGGCCTATCTCCATTTGACAACTGAGCAAACTGAAGCCAAGGGCTTTAGTGACTTAGCCCAGATTGTATAAGTAGCTAATGGCACAGTGAGAATTCAAGTCTCCTGACTCCTAATGAAAAGCAGATCTCTCATTTCTATTTCAAAGTCAGATTTAACCAAATTTCCCCTTCAGAATTAATCCAAGAAGTGGTAGGGACAATGTGTGGTGAGATAGCATTTGAGTTGGTTGGGTTAGAACAAAAAAAAGTGATCAGCCCTCAGGAGTGGGAGTTAAATAAAACTATTTTCCTCCACTTTTGTACCCTCTCCTTCTATGAGAGGTTCTGCCTTCATAATTTGGGAATGGCTCTCACAGTCATAGTAGATGACTCTATAATACCCTAAGGTGATATGATGGGGCTAAGGGACTAGGAGAAGGGGAGTTGGGATAAAACTGGGTGAAAGGGATAGAATCATAAAACATTAGAGCTGAAAAGGACCTTTAGGAGCATCATTTTACAGGAGAAGAAACTGTGGCCCATAGAGGGCTAGTGACATACCCAAGATCTCACCAGCTTCTGATTGGACTCTGTCGCAAACTTCTTCCTACTCCAATGTATCTTCTACTTTAACTACCAGAATGATTTTCCTTACAAGACTGGCCATGTTGTCCTCCTGTTCAATGAGCTCCACTGGCACTCTATTTCCTCCAGGATCAAATGAAAAACACAATGTTTGAATTTAAAGACCTTTGTAACCCAGCCCCTTTTTATCTTTCTAGTATGCTCCCAGCTTAATCCCTTCCAAAATCTCTGTCATCTAGATACTTTAGCCAATTCACTCTCCCTCTCCTATGACAATCTGTTTCCTAACTCAGTGTCTTTGGTTAGCTGTCTCTAAAGCCTGGGATGTTCTCTCACATCATCTTGTGCTTTCCTGGTTTCCTTCAAGACTTAGCTCAAATCCTATATTCTTCAGAAAGGCTTTTTCCAGTCCTCCGGACCTCACCAACAACTGCCAGCACCTTCTCTCTGAGATCACCTCCCATTTTTGCTGCATCTTGTATATTCCTTGTTATTTGTCTGCCCATTAGAGTAGGAGCTACCTGAGGGCAGGGCAATGTTTTGCCCTTTCTTTGTATCACCAGGCTTTGTGTCTCTTGTGCCTCACATATAGTTAGATGCTTCACAAATGTTTGTTGGCTGACTGATAGAGTACATAAAGGGCGGAAACAGAACTAAAATCCAAGGCTCCTGGTTCCTCATCCAGGGCCCTTGTCATTAGCTCCATGCAAGGAGGAGTGGTTGCTGAAGAAACCATCTGTGTCTTCTAGCTTGGATGCCCTCCTCTGATGCCCCAAAAGTCCCGTGCGCCCTTCCCTCTTCCCCCAGAAAGCAAGAATGGACTGAAACTTCAAGTTGGGTTTAAAGCTAGCTCTTGGTACGCTGTAAATCAGAAAACAGCAAGGAGGGAAAATGTTCTACTCCTGCTCACCCAGGCCTCCAATTCCTTTGGATAATCTTTATGGGTTTTCACAACAGGCAGTCGGCTTAGGATGTGTCGACTTTACTGAAGCTCATAGGGGTTCTTCCAAGAAGGCTTTAGCTCCCCCTGCTGATCAAATATGTGAACAGCTACACTTCTGATTTTGTTTCCCTTTTTTTGGTCGAACCTATCTCAGCAATCTGAAGCCTTGGAATTGCAGAATCTCAGACACCTTGTAATGAAGAGACCTCAGAGGCCATCTAAGCCAGCCTATCCCTTCTATAGCACACCATGGTGGTCATTCAGGTTTTGTCATTGAAAGGAAACAACTAACTGCTGATTCAAGTTCTAATGATGAGGAAGTCGATTTTTTCCACTTGACAATATTAAATCTACATTTACTTCTTTGCAATTTCATTCATTGCCAATGTTTCTGTTTTCTGAAGTCAAGGAGATTGTCTTCCATGAGATCACCCTACGAATTATTGAAAGAAGCTATCCTGCCCATTCCATGCCTAAGGATTCTCTTCTTTGGGCTAAATATCAGGGGAGTTGGGTTACCTAATCTCAAGGCTACCTTCCAGCACCAACATGCAGAAGAAGGCAATGAAAACGATGGAAGACTTTGAGTCTGTGATATATGACAAAAGAGGGAGGTAACCCAACTCCTCTGATTTTAGAGAGGAGAAAAACTAAGGTGTAGGAAGGCAAATTTACCTAATATCACATAGGGATTTTAAGCCAGATGTTCTGACTCCTGGATCACTACAGGGAATTATAGAACCTCACAACACAGAAACGTTATTTTTGTTGTTCAGTTAGTTTTCATTCAAATCTAACTCTTCATGAACCCTTGGCAAAGATACTAGAGTGGTTTGCTATTTTCTTCTCCAGCTGAAAAGTTATTCCATACACCATAGAATTAAAAGCTGGATCTGGGAGGAACCTTAAAGACCATGTAGTTCAACTCTTGAACCCCAAAGACTCACATATACACCAAGTTCAATGGTTCCTAAGATAACACACATAATCATTTCTTTGATTCAAGAAACTGAATGCCCCCATTAGATGTATTACCTGGGGAAAAGCAACGTCTTAAGTTTCTCAAGTCTTAAGTATTTTACCTTCTTCCCTCTGCCTCCTAACTTCACTGGTTTCTTCCAAGATTCAACTTAAATTTCATATACTGCAGGAGGTCTTTCTCACTCCTAGTTGCTAATATCTCTAGGAAGTCAAAGACTGAATGACTTAGTATACCCAAAAAGGAATTTATTGTCTTTCCCTCCTTCCTTGTTTCCCTATTTCTGTCAATGACAGCACCATCTTTCCAATCCTACAAGTTCCCAATCTAAGAGTCATCCTTTCAACATATGTTGATTTATGGATATATTTCTCCCCCATTATAGTGTGAGTTATTTGATTCTTTGCTGTTATATCCCCTCCTCCTAACACAGTAATATGTTGGTAGGTGCTTAATAACTGCTTGATAATTGACTAACCTAGAGTCTTCAATTTACAGATGAGATAACAAAGGTCCAAAGACATTAGATGACCTGGCCAATGTCATACAAGTAGACTGCTGGCTGTCTAGATCAACCAAAGAATCCCTGCTCCAAAGACAGAAAGATAAAGCATTTACTGTTTATTATGTACCAGTTACGACTCTAAACTTTGGGGATACAATCTGAACCCAGGACTTCTGACTCCAGAGCCACTTTCCACCATACCATGGGACATGTCTACAATATTGCCAAGCAGATAAGCAAAGCCTCTCTCCACCTCAATTTCCTCATCTGTAAAATGGGGAGTGGAGTTGGGAATGAACTTAATGATCTCTATGGCCCCTTCCAGATGTAGCTATGATCTATGAATGAGAAATAATTGAACCAAGTGGCCTGAGGCAGCTGGCATCACTGTAGATGGGGCACTGGACCTAAAGTTGGGAAGATTTAAGTTCAAATCTGGTCTCAGACACTAGCTATGTGACCCTGGGCAAGTCACTTAATCCTGTTGGCCTCAGTTTCAACTATAAAATGGGGTTACTAACAGCACCTATGTTGCAGAGTTGTTATGAGCATTAAGAGAGCAAATGTTTTCAAAATATTTAGCACAGTACCAGAAACATAGTAAGCACTTAATGCATGTTTCTTTCTTCTCCTTTTCCCACATGTTCAATACACCCAAGAAAAACAACTACTGGGTGAAGTACTATCAGACAAACACTGCTGGGAGAAGTAGACAATAGCTTGAGAAAAAATAAGTTTAGAGTGTAATTTATATCATATGCCACAATAAGTTCAAAACAGATGAATGATTTGTCTGTAAGTAAGGGGGTCATGTCATTAAAAAAATAAATAGAAGATACCTTTTTAATAAATAAATTATTTCTAAAAAATAAATAGAAGATAAATAGAGTAGCTTTTGAAGCTATTATTAGAAAAAGAATAGAGGTTCAAACAAAGGATAGAAGAGATCACAGAAGACAGACAGCTTTGGTTATGTAAATTTTTCAGAAGGTTTTGTTCCAAATCAGTGCAACTGGAATTAGAGAAACTTTTGAGTTGGAAAATTTCTTACTTCAAGTATAACTGATCCCAATAAAATATACAAAATGTAGAGCAGTATAGCAGAACAAAGCTATGTATCAATAGTTAAGGGTGGGGAGGGTGAATAGTTTTAGAAAAAAGAAATGTAAACTATCAACAATTGTATGAAAAATACTCCAAATCACTAAAAATAAGAGAAATACAAATTAAAAACAACAGTTCGATTTCATCTTGCATTTATCAATTGAAAAAGATGATAAAATATGGAAACAGTCAATGGTGGAGGGGCTATTGGAGGACAGGAACACTGATATACTTTTTGTAGGCAATGAAATTACCTAACCACTCTGAGGGGGAAAAGGAAATTAAATGAGAAAAATTACTAAACAATTTCCAAGTTTCATCTAGTGATGAAATTATTGAGCATATGCCCAAATGAAGTCAAAGACAAAGAGAAAGATCTCATGTTTCAAAATATCTGTAGTACCATTTTTGTGGTAGCAAAGCCTATAGGCAAACTTGATGTTCCTTGATTGTGGAGTGACTGAACAAATTACGATATATGAAAGCAAAGGAATGTCAATGCACCACAGGAAAGGACACATATAAAAATTCAGAGAAACATCAGAGGACTCATATTAACTGATACACAGCCCACAAAATAAAACTAGGATAAAATTATATAAAATTACAACAATAATGTAAATGAAAATGATACAAAGAGACAGTTGTGCTTTGATTAAATGTGATGAACAGTAGTGGTTCCAAGGAAAAAGTTATGATATACACTTCTTCCATCTTAATATAGAAATGGAGATTGCAAGTGTGGAATGTTGAATGCATTGTCACATAGAGAAGATTACTTGGTTGATTAGTTCAGCCTAACCATTTTTTTTTCATTTTAACAAAAGAAGGTTCAGTGGGGAAGGAGGGAAGGAACAGAGTATATGAGAAAATGTGGTGCAAAAATACTAATACTTTTTTAAGTATTAGTAACATTATCATGTTATAGAAGTAATTTTGTTATATTTTCATAGTTTTATTAAGCTAAATTACCCCTGAAAGGTACTCTTGACTCCTGACTGCATTGGCTAACCCTCTTGCTGCTCCTCAAAGAAATCTTGATGTGTATTATAGAGAGGATGTGGGGAGTCGGTTTGTAATACATAGTATTTTTCATTGTCTAGATTTCAAAAGTTGATAAGATTGACTCCCAAAGAGAAATTTGAGATTCAATTTCATTGGAGATTATAAAGATTCTTCTGGAAAGTTCCCTCACCTTTTACAACCTTGGACATACTATCCTCCTCACTCAGAGTTGGAGTATACCTAAAACATTCCAGAGTAAGGAAATTCTACAGCAGCTCATCAGTGTGTATTCTACCATTATTCATTTCAATGCCAAGCTCCTTTGAGTCACAAAATATTGAAATCTGGAAGGATCTTAGAGACCATCTAGACCACAGGTTCTTAACTTTCCTCATGTTTCAGATACATTTAGTAATCTAGTAAAGTCAATGTATTCCTTCTCAGAAAATTTTAATGCATAAAATAAAAATATATAGGATTACAAAATTAAATTGAGATATAATAACTAATTTATATTGAAACCTGTCAACTATATGGAACAGAAGCTAGAGTTTTGGACTTAGAGTCAGGAAGACAAGTTCAAAAACCCTTTCCAGAGTCTGTGCCCTCTTCTGAAAACTTCAGATAATACCACCTACCTCCAAGAGTTGTTGTGGGGGTTAAATTAGATAATACACATAAAAGGATTTTGCGAACCTTAACATGCTACATCAGTACTAGTTATTAGTATTGGTGTTGCCAATAATAGTAAATATAGCTATTAAAATATTTTTAAAAAATAAGTTCATAGCATCCAATTTAAGAACCCCCAAATTCCAGTTAGATGCTCATCCTCAACATATATTGAAGGGATAAGTGATTTGCTCAAGGTTGCAGATACTTATGGCAGAGACACTATTAACTCTTAGAATGAGATTCTTTACATTACAATTTTTCCCTAAATAAAACAGACATATATTTTAATTCCAGTTTTCTGGTGGTGTTATATATCTACGAGTCAAGGAGTAATATAGACACCAAGTAATAAAATAGTTGACATTCTCAAAGAGGAGTAGAGAAGCATGTGGTTGGTGTAAGCATATCTCAACATGATATACCTCAAAAGTGAATTAAAAATAACTAAAGAAGTCCATGAAAGAAATACATGGGGAAAAAAGAAGATAGGTGAGTCACATAATGACTACTGATGAACAGACCATGTGCTGTCTGCTATGAATACAAAGCAAGAAAGATTGCACAATATGCAGGATGGATCCTGTGGTAAATTTATGGAAGGACAAGGACAAAAGTTGCCCAGCATAAGTATGGAGTTTTTATAGTCTCCGCCCCTGACCCATTCCTTATGTTCAGTTACTCTCCCAGTTTTCCCTTAAATCTAACCCAAATCTTCCATGATGCAACAGTCTGTAGATTTGTAGATGATGCAAACAATTCTGGTCAGTAGAAGAACATGAACTTGAAAAGAGGAACGTTTTTCTTTTGTTTTTAGTTCCTACTGAATTTTGATTTCTTATATTCATCATCATGTCCAAATGCCATGAACAGTCTGTTTGGTGCAATGCAAGACATACAAAGTGTATTATAAGTTTGCAGTAATCCCCCAACTCTTCTTCGCACCAGCCAGTCAGGTGCCAAAGCATCAGCTGCTCCTCATCCCCTCAGAATCTAGGGGTACCCCTGAAGATTTGGGGGGTGTCTCACAGGCCCGCATTGGTATGCTTCTCATCATGATTATCAGTTGATTGATTATCTATTAGTCAGCTAGCCTTCATCAGCTTTTAGAGGGAGGCATTTTAGCATAGTAATGTAGCTAGTATAAATGTTATCTTTTCCCTCAAAATAAAAAACAATCTGTTAAACACTCACACACAAGGGCAGAATCTAAGGGAAAGTGTGATCATTCACAGAACATGAAATGAAGGAGTAAGTTCTTTCTGCTGGAATCTTAATGTGCTCATCTCTTTGCAGGACTTTGAACATGCATCTAGTCTCTCCTTGTCTCTCAAAGCAGACACTACTCTGTCCTGTTCCTGGGATGCTGAGAGGATGTTGATGAGAGAATAGAAAGTTAAAAATCCTCTGGAGCCTTTGCATCTTAAAACATCCTTCTCTGGCAAAGGGAGGAAAGACATAGGGATCAAGGACAGAGACTAAATCTCTCTCTCTCTCTCTCTCTCTCTCCCCTTGTCAAGGGCTTAGCTGAAACACTCCCTCTTCTCTATTCCCAGGCATTCAAAAACTCTAATTCTAGCTAGCTCTGCAGTATTATACCAATCCCACAGAACACAAGTGAGGCCCTAGATAATCGAATCTGGCTTCCTATTGGAACTAGGGAGGTATCCAGGTCTTCCTAACTTGTAACCAGCCTAAGTTTGCACATAGTGAACACTTAAGATATACTGTCACTTGAAAAATATATCAAGGCATAGCATTCTATTACTTTCTTTAAGTGGTATGGAGGCATTTTATAGGCCTGAAAAATCCATTTTTAACAATGTGAAATATCTCATTGGAAAAACAGTTGATCTAGAAAATAGATTCAGGAGAGACAATTTAAAAATTATGGGACTACATGAAAGCCATGATCAAAACAAGAGCCTAGACATCATCTTTCATGAAATTATCAAGGAAAAATGCCCTAATATTTTAGAATGAGAGGGTAAAATAAATATTGAAAGAATCCACCAATCACCCCCTGAAAGAGATCTGAAAAGAAAAACTCCTAGGACTATTGTAGCCAAATTCCAGACTTCCCAGGTCAAGGAGAAAATATTGCAAGTAGTCAAAAAGAAACAATTTGAGTATTATGGACATACAATCAGGATAACACAAGATCTAGTAGCTTCTACATTAAGAGATTGGAGGATTTGGAATATGATATTCCAGAAGTCAAAGGAACTAGGATTAAAACCAAGAATCATCTACCTAACAAGCCTGAGTATAGTACTTCAGGAGAAAAATGGTCATTCAATGAAATAGAAGACTTTCAAGCATTTTTGATGAAAATACCAGAGCTGAATAGAAAATTTGACTTTCATACACAAGAATCAAGAGAAGAATGAAAAGGTAAACAGGAAGAGAAATCATAAGGGACTTACTAATGCTGAACTGTTTACATTCCTACATGGAAAGATAATATCTGTAACTCTTGAAGTTTTTCTCAGTATTTGAGTAATTGGAAGGATTATACACACACATACACACACACACACACATACACACACATGTATACACACAGAGGGCACAGGTGAGTTGAATAGGAAGGGATGATGTCTAAAAAATAAAATTAAGGGGTGAGAGGAATATATTGGGAGAAGAAAGGGAGAAATGGAATGGGGCAAATTATCTCTTATAAAAGAGGCAAGAAAAAGTTTTTTCAATGGAGAGAAAAAGGGGGGAGGTGAGAGGGAAAATGTGAAGCTTACTCTCATCACATTTGACTTAAGGAAGGAATAATATGCACATTCAATTTGGTATGAAAATCTATATCTCACTACAGAAAAGTAGGGGAGAAGGGTAGAAGTAGAGTAGGGGAATGTTAGAAGGGAGGGCAAATGGGAGGAGGGAGTAACTAGAAGTAAATATTCTTGGGAAGGGACTAGATCAAAAGAGAGAATAGAATAAATAGAGTGCAGGATAGGATGGAGGGAAATATAATTAGTCTTACACAACATGACCGTTATGGAAGTCATTTACAAAACTATACATATATAGCCTATATTGAATTGCTTGCCTTCTCATTGGGTATGGGTGGGGAGAGAGGAAGGGAAAGAAGTTGAAACTCAAAGTTTTAGGAACAAATGTTGAGAATTGTTTTTGCATGCACCTGGGAAATAAGAAATACAGGTAATGGGGTATAAAAATCTATCTTGCCCTACAAGAAAAGGGAGAAGATGGGGATAAAGGAAGGGAGTGGTGTGATAGAAGGGAGGTAGATTGGAGGAAGGGGTAATCAGAATGCATGGTGTTTTGGGGCAAGGGGAGGGCAGAGACAGGGAGAAAATTTGGAATCCAAAATTTTGTGGAACTAAATGCTGGAAACTAAAAATAAATAAATAAACATAAAAAAATTTAGCATAAAAATCCATTTTTAAAATAATCATAGTAATCTCAAGTAACAAATGAAGAAAAACATGCATTGAAGACCCTGACGTAGTCACAGAGATAGCTGACTGTTAAAAAGCTTAATTAATATCAGCAGCCATTCACATGTGTACTTAAGCATAGAAATTTATACATCATGAAGCTGGGAACAACTATGGCATTAAACATTAGAACTGTGAGGAATCTTAGATCATTGAACATCAGAACTGGAAAGTACCTTACAGAACATGTAGGAGTCTCAATCCCACATTTAACAATATGGAAAGTGAGGCTAAAGCAGAGGCAGTGGCTTGTCTAGTGATTTGCAAGTTGGAGTCAAATCCAAGATAATCTATATTTATTCAGTGGATATTATAGTAAACTCCTCCAGTGTACAGAAGAGTGCTAGATATTTCCTTATCTCCACAGTGATGTTATAATAGATGCTCTCCTTGGACCTTCCTAAACCTTATGGAGAACTACTCCCCTAGCCCCTACTCATCTACTGCTGAAAGAAAATAAAGTCATGAAAATTTAAATTTGGTCCACTACAAATATCTGTTATATAAGCTCACCTAGGTCCTCTCTATGGGCAAGGCAATCCTTTTACACTACATCAGCTTTTCCAAACCTTTCATACTTCCTCAGACCACCCATTGTTTCTTGTACCTCCACTCACTCAGCTGAGAACCTTGCCTCATATTTATTTCATTGAAAAAAATAGGGGTTTTCCCCAGAGAATTCCCTCTTTTCTCCTGTGTCTCATCTCCTACCACTCAGATGACATCTGTCACTATTTCCTCCTTCACCCTTTCACCTCCTCCTCATATATAAAGAAGCAGCACTTGTTCTAGTTGAGGGTAACCTCTTTATATGCATAAATGATCCCATTCCATCCCTTCTTCTAGAGAAAATCACCCTCACAGTCATCCTCACCCTCTCATTCATCTTTAATCTCTCCATGTCTGCTGGTTACTTCCCTTAATGTCTACACAAACATGCTCATGTCTCCTCTATATTAAAATAATATTAACCTTACTTGATCCATCCAATCCCTACTTCCTGTCATCCTCTAGCTCCCCTTCTTTTCATAGCTAAACTCCTTAAGAAGGCCTGCTATAGATCCCTTCATTGCCATGCACTCTCTCAATTCTCTACAATCTGACTTCTGACATCATCATTCGACTGATACTGCTTCCTACAAAATTACCAGTGTTCTCTTAACCACCAAATCTAGTGACCTTTCCTCAGTCTTCATCCTTCTCCTGGTCCTCAGTCCTCAGCCTTTGATGTTGCAATACCCCCTCTTCTCCAAAATAGTCTAGTTTCTCTAGGTTTCTGTGACATCTTTCCTGGTTCTCCTCCCTATCTGACCATTCCTTAAGTCTCCTTTGCTGGATCTTCATCCAGATTCAAATCTCCAGGTTCAAATCTCAAATTCTCTGTTTTGCTTTCAAAGCCCTTCACAAACTAATCCTTTCCTACATTTCTAGTCTTCTTAGACTTTACTCCTCTCCATGATCTTCTTCAATATAGTGACATTGATTTCTTTGTTCATCCGTACACATGACACTCCATTTCAGTCAATTTTCACGGATTGTCCAGCTATGCCTGAAACTCTATCCCTCCTCAGCTTCATGTTTTCCTTCAAATCTCAGACAAAGCTCTGTCTTCTTCAAGAAGCCTTTCCCAGTCTTCCTTAGTCTTAATTTCCTTCTCTGGAGAGTATCTTCAATTCACTCTATGTATCTTGTCCACTCATGTGGGTTTTTTCATGTTTTCTTTGCCATTATACTATGATCTTCTTGAGAACGGGACTTTCTGAAGTGATCAACATGACACTTGGCACATAGTAAGCCCTTAAGGTTGACTGAGTGGCTAATATTTTATGAGCTGATGATGGAATAAAGAGGAAGGGAGAGATATGAGAGATGTTCTAAAGGAAGAACCTTTAACGTCAAGATTGGGTGACTGAATATGAGAATCAAGAAAGAAGGAAAGAAGAAAATAACATCCAAGTTTGAACCTAGAAGTTTGAGATAAGGGCAGATTCATTAAGAGAAATAGTAAAACTCCAAGAAGGAGGAGATTTAGAGAAAAAGAAGATATTGTTGATTTTGGACTTGTGAGTTTGACTTACTGGATGAAGGGACATCCAGGGAAAATCATCCTGCAGTAAGTGAGAGATGTGTCGGGAGCTCACAAGAGAGATAAGGACTAGCTACACAGCTTCAATGGTCATCTACATAGAGGCAGTAGTTGAAGCTTGAGAGGACTGGAAGAAAGAGAGATATTGCCAATGAAAAGAGTATGAAGAAAGAAAAAGCATCCACATAGAGATAACATTGAAAAATTAACATTAAGCATTTGTGAAGAAATACTAATAATGAAGGAAAGAGAAAAAAAATAATTCAAGAGATAGAAACAAATGGAGGGTTTGGAATCTGTGACTAGGGAGGAAAGAATATCTAGAATGGGGGGGGAATTTTTAGAGTATTATTTTTATATTTCAAGTAATAATGGTTTTATTACTCCATCCTTCCTACTACTCACTCTCACATTAAGCAAAAGAAATTGACCCAAAATTAAGTCTATTCATATATTCTGTATAGTTGGGGAAAACAAATTCCCTCAGTGGCCATGTCTGGAAATGTAATTCTCTTTCTACATTTTAAGTTTATTTCCTCTCTCTTAGGAAGTAAGCGTAATTTCATCTTCTTTTATTTGGGCATTCATCATTGCATAGATCAGAGTTCTAATTTTTCAAAGTTGTTTTTTATAACATAATCATATAAATTGTTCTCTTAGTTCTCCTCACTTTACTCTGCATCTTTTCAGAAAGATCTTCCCAGTTTCCTCCGAAATTGTCTATTTCATCATTTCTTATGACATAATAATATTCCATTATATTCATATGCCAAAATTTGTTTAGCAGTTTCTCAGCAGAAAAGCAAAATTAGTTTTCAATTTTAGGCTACCATGAGATCAATAGCTCTATAAATATGTCTGAATATGTGGATGCATTTTCTCCTTTATTTCTTTGGGGTATAGCTCAAGTAATGATATGACTGGATTAAAGGATATGCACAGTTGGGCACCTTTGTGAGTATAGTTCCAGATAACTTTCCTGAATGGCTAGACCAATTCACAGCTTGGCCATTAGTGCACTGGTGTCCCTCTCTCATAGTCACTCCAACATTTGTCATTTTTCTCTTTTGTCATTTATGCCATTCTGATGTGTTTGAGGTGGAATCTCAACGTTTTTTATTTTAGTTTTCATTTCGTGAATATTAGTGATTTAGAGTTTTTTGACATATGATTGTTGAAAACTTGGAATTATTTCTTTGTCTGTTCTTATTCTTTGACCACAGATCTATTGAGGAATGGCTCTTAATCTTATAAATTTGAATCATTCCTTATAGAACTTGGAAGTGAGACTTTTATCAGAAAAAAACTATTGCGAAGATTTTTTTTCTCAGTTATTGTTTCCCTTCAAATATTTGCTACATTTTCGTAAAAAAAAGCCCTTTTTAAATTTACATAATTAGAATTGTCCATTTTATGTTGTGTGACCTTTTTTCTCTCAGTTGAGAACTTATTAAGTGACTATGATTTACTAGGAAATATGCTGAGAGCTAACAGTACAAGGAAAGGCAAAAGATAGTCCCACTCTCAAGAAGTGGGACTAATTAATGGGGGTAAAAACATGGGGAAAAAAACTATGTACAAATGGGAAAATGGTGGCAAACTGGAAATAATCAACAGAAGGAAAGCAAATCAAGGAGGATTGAGAAAATCTTCCTGTAGAGGGAGAGGTTTTTGGAGCTGAGACTTAAAGCCAAGGAAGTTAGGAAGCTAGGAGGAGGAAGAGGAAGAGGAGAGGAGGAGGAGGAGGACAAGGAGGAGGAGAAGAAGGAGAGACAGAGAGTTGCCTGTATCAGGAACAGCCAGTGAACATACCCAGGGTCACAGCAATACTACTTTTAGGTCTGTATCCCAAAGAGATCATAAAAATGGGAAAAGGACCTACATGTGTGAAAATACTTATAGTAGCTCTCTTTGTGGTAGCCAAGAACTAGAAATTGAAGGGATGTTCATCAATTGGGGAATGGTTGAACAAGTTGTAGTATGTGAATGTAATGGAATACTATTGTGCTGTAAGAAATAACGAACAGGTGGACTTCAGAAAAACCTGGAAAGACTTATATGAACTGATGCCGAGTGAAGTGAGAAGAATCATGAGAACACTGAACACAGTGACAACCACAGTGTTCGATGACTGATTTTGATACATTTATGTCTTCTCAGCAATGCAAGAACCTACAACAATTCCAAAGGACTCTTGATGGAAAATACCATCCACAAATCGAAAAAGAATTATAGATTCTGAATTCAGAGTGAAGCAGTCTATTTTCCTTTTTGGTTTTTTTGTCTTGTTTTGTTTTATTTCTCATAGTTTTCCCATTCATTATAATTCTTCTATGTAAGATGAGTAATGTGCAAGTGTATTTAATAGGAATATATGTGTAGAGTATATATCAGATTGCGTGGCATCTTGGGGAGGAATCGGGGAGGAAAGGGAAGAAAATTTAAAACTTATAGAAGTGAATGTTGAAAACTAAAAATGAATAAACTAAAAAGAGAGAAAAAGGAAAAACTAAAATATGCAGAATCAGAAGATGATGGAATATATTATTTGAAGAACAGGAAGGAAGCCAGTATCGTAGGAAGGAGAGTACATGGTAAGGGGAAAGGAGAGAGTAATACATAGGAATATTGGAAAGGAGAATGAGTTACAAAGGGCTTTAAAAGACAAATGAAGGATATTATACCATATATAAATATATATATATACATATATGTGTGTGTATGTGTGTGTGTATATATATATATATATATATATATATATATATATATATATATATATATATGAAGGATGGAGGTTATAGGGAGCCACTAGAGTTTCTTGAGTAGGGGGGTATGCTGGTCAGACCTGTATTTTAGGATGATGACTTTGACAGCTTAGTAGAGGATGGACTGGGGAGAGTTGAAGCAGGTAGACCCACCAGCAGGCTATCACAAAAGTCCAGGTATGAAGTAATGAGGGGCTTATATCAAGATAGTGGCATGTCTGGACTTGCAAGTGAACTGGAATTAAGTGAGGCAGAGCTGCACAAGGTAATCAGCTTCCCTTTTTTTCCAGTGTCATCAGAGTTCAGTGGCAAGACAAGTCAAGATGACAGGCAGTGGCATTATCAGAGGAGAGAAGAGGGACAATAGGAAAGATGTTACAAAATAAATTGACAGGGTATGGGAGAAAGGGATGAGGGGAGGTGAAAGAGTGTGAAGAACTAAGGATGCTTGGAAATGACTTAGAACAAGTAATCAGACAGGTAGAAGAATAAGGAATATATAAAGTGTCACAAGACCCTAAAGATAATAGAGTATTAGAGAAAAGGGCAAAATTGACAATATCAAAGGTTGCAGAGACTTCAAAAGGAATGAGGATTAAAGAAAGGCAATTCTTAGATTGTTGATTACAAGATGGCTAGCAACTTTGAGGAGAGCAGTATCAATCACATGATGAGCTTGGATACCAGACGGTAGAGTTAGGAAGTGAATGACAGGAAAGAGAGAGGTGGTAACCTATTGTAGATGTATATCTCATGTTGGGGAGCCCCATTTTATGCTATTCCCCTTCCTTCATATCAGGTATCTATTTCCTCAATGGAAGATTCCAGCATAGCCAATAAGAGCTCCCTAATGATCTTGCAAGAAATAGCATCCACTTACTTGAGCCCCAAAAATGAAAGTATTGAGGAGAAGAAAGTAGGATTTCTACAATAGTAAATGGGAGGATTTAATGTGCAAGTTAGTCTAAATAAAGTGGTGTGGCTTCTTCACAAATGGAAGAGGACATTCCAACCGTGCCTATCCTGGCCCAGCATGCCCAGACCCTGGGCTCATATGGACTGAATTATGATGCTGGAGCCAGTCTCATTAAGTGATATTTTCTTTCTTTCTCTTTTTTTTTTTTTGACTCCTACCTCCACATATGGTTTACTCCAAGAAAATCCCAAATAGAGTGTATATATATATACACTAGGTTTCACCAAATGTAGCTTCTATCTAGCTATCTAGATCTCTAGCTTTCAAGCACTCAAGGAAATAAATGCAAATTAAGGTTGGAATAAATTTTATTTCACCCCACAGAAAATGCACAATATGAAAATGACTCAAAGGAACCCATAAACAGACACAGAAAACACATACAGTAATCAAAGAGCCCATAAACTACCCTGGAGAAGGCAACTGTATTTTGGGAATGCTGAATAAGCAACACCTTTTCCCATTGGATTTTTGAATTATTCCCTGGAATATACGGTGGTGGCAAGTTCCAGGTCCCCTTTACTGCTTCTCCAGCCATCAAGGCCTCTTTTTTTCTTTAAGAAGCAACTCCAGAAACTAATCATTTTCTGCCTAGATTCTGAGATCAGCACACTCAAGTCACGTTAGCAAGCATTAATTAATCATCTGTTACATGGTGAAAAGTTTCTTGTAAAAGGTGAGATTCACGTTGAGACTTTAAGGAAACCAGGAGGCAGAGGTGAGGAGGGCAGAAAATCCAAGCAAAGAAGAAGACCTGTAAAAATACGCTGTCGGAAGATGGAGGTCCTGTATGAGAAAAAGCAAGGACACCAGGGCCTAGAGTCATTGACAGACCCACAAGCAAGGAGTCACAACCTGCCCCCTATTTAATGGAGGTCCAACCTAGAACCATCTCAAGTACCAGGCTGTCCTCTGAAGATAATATCTCTTCTACCTCCTATTCTTTGAGCACCCCACCCCCATTTCAGGGTTTCTCCAGAGTAGCAAAGGTACCTCTACTTCCTTACCAAGTATGTTCTTGTCTCCTATGAGAAAGACCTCCCAGTCACTCCTAGGACACAAAATCACTACTTGCTATGAGGTTAATCTCAAGGGTGTTCTACATCTAGCTCTAACTCTAACTCTAATCTCCCAAAAGAGTCAATTATTAAATTTTCAGTGTGAGCATTTACACTTTGTCAGCTAATACAAATCAAGGCTTGATTTATTTCTTTTATTGTCTAGACTTTAGAAAGTGTTAATTATGAAGATTAAACTTAAAAGTATGTACATACTTCTTTTTCCCAGGAGAACCTGGTTGTTAAAACATTCATCACCACACTCCCTGTTAATTGCTTGAGCTCAGCAGGAATGCAGTAGAAGGCTCAGGGAATGAAGTCATCACCACAAAGGCAACAGGTTGACTGCAGTTAATCATCATAAAAATAACCGGCACTTATGTATGCTCCCTAGATGTTAGGGGAGAACTGTTTATACTTCTGTTATTGCTAAGTCTTTGAAGTAAATAGTCCTTTATAAAAAGAGAACCAAAAATAATTGGTTAACTAGAACTGGTACGTTAGTCACTAGTAGTTAACTGTGGGGAGAACTCAGTAATATGGGTTTGAGTCAATGATGTTAGAGAAAAGACATTTTTAACCATTCAGGGATACCTATAGATCCCCAAGGAGGAGATGTAGACTACCTTGCTCTGGAAGCATAAACTTTAAGGTTTACAGAGTGCTTTATATCTAAACCTCACAACATCACTACTTAAACCTTAAGGAGAGACTTCAAAAAATGCAATTACATACCTCTCAGTGGACCACCCTCCAGCCTATGGTACTCTGCCTAGAGTCTCGGCCCTAGACTCACTCCTCAGTGGTTAGCGTATGGCCATCCTCTCATACTCACCCCATCCCAATGATTCTAGCTTCCAATGCAATTACTCAGACCCTCATGTATAATCACTTCTATTTTAACCCCCTTTGCCCAAGGTCTCACTCTTAATCTTCCTGCCTCATCCACTGTGTGGTCTGGAATATCTACTCCATTAATAACAAACTTCCCTTTATCTTGTTCAATCATTTTCTGTTGTGTCTGTGTCTGACTCTTCATGACCCTATTTGGGGTTTTCTTGATAAAGATACTACAGTGGTTGCCATTTCCTTTTCCAGATCATTTTACAGATGAGGAAACTGAGGCAGAGTGAAGTGACATTCCCCATGTTACACAGCTAGTAAGTGTCTGAAGTTGGATTTGAATTCATGAAGTTGAGTCTTCCTGGTTCCAAGCCCAGTGTTCCATATACTGTGCCACCTAGCTGCCCCTCCTGTCTTAAACCACTTCTTTTTTCATTCCTTACTCTCTGGCCTCACTCTTCCAGAGCAAGGTAGTCTACATCTCCTCCTTGGGGATCTACAGGTATCCCTGAATGGTTAAAAATGTCTTTTCTCTATTATCATTGACTCAAACCCATATTACTGAGTTCTCCCCACAGTTAACTGCTAGTGACTAACATACCAGTTCTAGTTAATTATTTTTGATTCTTCTTTTATAAAGGACTATTTACTTCAAAGACTTAGCAATAATAGAAGTATAAACAGTTCTCCCCTAATATCTAGGGAGCACACTCTCCTCTTTTGTCTACAGTGAG
Organism: Potorous gilbertii; assembly: GCA_028658325.1. NCBI lineage: Eukaryota > Metazoa > Chordata > Mammalia > Diprotodontia > Potoroidae > Potorous > Potorous gilbertii. The sequence continues at coordinate 163,331,654 of CM053773.1, forward strand.
TGAGCACAGATGGTGCAATTTCTACATAGCATTAATACCACCAAGTTCATGTCCAAATAGCTGCTGGATGAGTCTAGTTTCCTTTGTTATCTTCAACCCAGCTATCATTGGGCTGGGCCCTTAAGATCCTTAGGGCTTTCAATCCAGAAAAGACTCTGTTCCTAGACCTCTAGTATCTTGTTCTCATAGTTTTTCAAAACTCACAAAGTTTTAGCTGTCTCCAATCTCTTTTACCCTCAAAGTAGGAAAAATAGATGCAAAGAATTGGAGCCTACATTCTTGGGCTACACATGGGCCTCAGATATAGAGAGTCCAAGCCCTTCCTCTTAAACAGTGTCATCTTTGTTTTTTCTTACCCTAATGCAGTCATGTAGAAAGGAGTCAGACCAAGAAGACTGACTCTGGTTGGCCAATGACTGTTGAAGATGCCCCAGTTCTGGCTACCCACTTCCTAACAAAGGAGTAATGAAATCAAGGTGTAGAATAAGATATCTATTTTTTTTTTACTTTGGCAAATGTGCAGATAAATTTGACTTTGCTTATTTGTTAGAAGGATTATGTTTTTGTTTTTAATTTGGGGAGATTGGAAGATTTAGAAAAGAAAGAGGGATAGTAGTGTTTCCTAAAAAAGGCAAAACGGAGGATCATTAAAGTATTTTAATGTAATAGTGTGGGGTGTGTGGAGTGTTTTGGAGAACTAGCATGTCTGGTGTGAAGACTTTCTGAGCCCTTTTCAGGGCTGCTCACTCACCTTTGGTATCCACATTGATCCAACTCTCACCTATGGCTCCAACAAGCTGAAACATAACATGTGCAGTAGCCATGCACCCCCCAACCCATCTCAACAGATAAACTGAAACCATGTTGAAGATAAACCTACAGTATTCAAACTCATTGGTGAGTTGGAGGGATGGTCTATCCCCAGTGGAATGCGCGGATGAGAACTATGTCTCAGCAGATGGGCTAATCCAGGTTGTGCTCTACAGGCTTCCAATCCATCAGTTAATTAGAGGGATATCTTTTTCAAGTATGTGAATGAAGACTTTTCCTGGTGGAATGGTCAAATGGGAACAATTTATCTGAACAACCATGAAAGTGGTTGAAGCAGGCACTGTGGAGAGTCAGACACCAAAGATGCCAAAGGTCTTCCACCACACCCTGGATTTTGATGGCTCTGGAAAAGAAAGTGAGGCTGGTAACTTTGTGTAGCTCTGCCTCACTTAAATACAACTCATACACAAGTCAAGTTATCATCCCGGTGATGTATTTGGTCTTTTTCAAAAGAAGGACAAACAACATGGAATGATGAGGCTCTATTCATTACCCAACCCTAATTAAATATATTACCTTTGTGGGGTAAGAACACTTCTTGACTGAATCAATCAATCAATCAGAGATGTGTTGCAGTCACTTGGTGAGGTCATGCCTTGTATAACTTGTATAAAAAGAGGAGTCAAGAACTAAAGAGAGATGCTGAGAGTCTGGCAGTGGAGATGCAGGAGAAGGGGCACCCAGGAATAATCTAAAATGAACTGCCAAGTCAAGAACAATCAGAGTACAGAAAAAGAGAAAGTAGGACTGAGTTGCATCAAAGAAGGGAGATACTAAGGAGGGCCCTTCATTCATCTCAAAGCAAAAGACTTTGGCTGATGTAAGTAGCTGTACTCAAGGACTGAAGATAGTTCCCAGAAAAGATCTACTTTTCTTCCAACTTCTGGTGCCTTTCTACCAGCAAACACTGTAATCCAACTTGCATTTTCTTTACACAAGTGTTTACAGTAACTTGAATTTTGCTTAACCACCAAGAGGTCAGGAGTTAACTAGAGACCAGTAGAAATATAAATTGACGCTAGCTTCTTCTCTCTGAAATTTTCTTCGGTCTATTTTGTAGAGATCTTGTTTATGTATAGTTGGCAGGTTTTCTTCATGTGCATTAAATTATAAGTTCATGAGGGAAGGAACAGTTTTGGCCATTTTCTTTATCTCCAACACTTAGTAGGCATCTTAACAAATGCCTGTTGACTTGAAAGCTGAAACTGCCTAAATGTTAGGAATAATCCTGTGTGTACCAGTGGAAGTGGGGGTCTTGTGTTTCAGATTGATTACAATTTTTCTTCTAACTTTTCATCTAAAATAAATTAACTCCCTACAGGCTCAGAGGATATAAGTACATGGACCAGAAAGGACATTATATAACTGCTAGGCTTAAAATGAACTAATTATTTTAATGGTTCTAAATTTAAATTACACAGAAAAGAATAGGAGGAAAGTTCAGAAGAAAACACAGAAGAGCAAGGTAGCTTTGAAAATAAGTCTTAAATCTAGTATATTTTTTGCAATTACATGTAGTGGGTAGTTTTACACATATTGTTTTTTCTGTTCTACAACTTTATATGTAAACGTGTTCTTTTCTTTTTTTGATGTTAGTTTAAAAGAAAAGTAATGGATTAGATAAAAACCCAAACTCACAGATGACTTTTTTTCCCTCTCATTCATGGAAATTTCAGGATTCTCTTCATAGAAAGTCCATTGTACGGGGGATTTTGCCTGAAGGAGTCTCCTCCTCTTAGCATTTCCCAAGCTGCCCTTTGGAATCCAAAGTTCCACAATATGGGAGTGAGGCTTCTGTGAGAAAGTTTTGGTTCTAATGACGTATTTTTCTTTTACATGATGCAAATGCAACTAATTATGAGAATAATTAACTGTGTCATATCCATAGAGACCCTCTGGTGCATTTTAGGAGTGTGCATAATAATTACAGCTTCCACTTCTATAGTACTTTAAGGTTCAGAAAGCACTTTCCTCATAACAGCCTTGTGAATTACAGTGTGTGGGTGTTACCATCCATGCCTGACATCAGGAAACAGCTTGACAGGCAAATGGCGGCTTGTCATAGCTCGCATAGCTAAGCCATGGCAGACCTAGAACTCAGACCTACTCTTTTTCCAGTATACCATGCCACTTATTCGCAAGGAATATCTCTTCCAATATAAGCACTTGAGCTGAATTTTAATCTTTTCATCTTCAAAATGAAACTGAACGGTAGAGATTCAGATCTGTACCTTCATTGATTTTGATATACAGGTATAAATGGATAAGAAAGAAAGCTGAAAGGGACCCAAAGGGAACAGATGATGAATTGTTATTACATTGTATGCTGAGATTCATTTCAAAATTTTATAGTTGTAAAGTATGCTTAATTGTACCTAAGTTCATAACATGAAGCACAAGAAAAAATACTTTTCACTTACAGCACAGTATTTTTCACATAGCAAGTACTTAATAAATGTCTTTTAAATTTATTTATTTGGGGGATATGAAAATGGTCTTAATTTCTTTTGTTTTGCTCTAAATTTCCACAACCTATCTTCTACCTCTGGGATATTTTCTGTTGCCAATACCTAGAACAGTATTTATAATTTCTATCAATTTATTTTAAGTTCAGGAATGATCCAAGGTCAACTTAATATGGAAAATGGCCCTAAGACATATCTGCCTTGATCTGAGAAGAAAGACTTTCCCATATTTCCCTTCATCACTGTACCCTCTACAGACATCCTTAACTTGGCTCTCATTACCTGTTCATGTCTGCCCATGTCATTCTTTTTACCTTTGATATTCCTTTTCTATATATCTAAAACCTACTCATTCTTTAAGGTCCATCTCATGCTCCACTTTACCTGTCAGTGTTGCATAAAACACAGAACTCAGAGTTAATACGACGATCAATTTAAGTCATCTATTTAAGATGCATCAACATTCAGCTCTAATCTCAGTTGCTTAACCATGACTCTATGGCCATCCACTTTGTTCCAATCTAGTGAATGGATACATGGAGCAACTTCAGCCTGGCGTACTGACTTGGCTCTGCTCACCTTGGTTCTAAGGTCTCATTTGCTCTAGTCCCCCTTGCTGCCATGAATTTCTTCATCACTGAGCTGCTCTTCCTATGTTCCTCTTTATATATGTGTGTGTATGTGTGTGTACACATAAAACAAATAGTCAATGCTCAACATTCATGCATTTAACTTTTGTGACTTTAAGCATTCGTGTGATTTTATTAAGAACCTCATTTTCACTTTCATGTTGGCAACCACGCACATTCATGGATTCCATCATCAGTTGTAGCCTCAAGGTCAAACATAAACTCACCTCTGCTGTGTTCGCATACTCCAATTCCATCTGTGATGAAATATTTCAAGCTGGTGGATCCTTCATGATCTCAAACACCATACACCAATCATTAAGAACAGTCTTGGAAGTGATAGTGAGACCTTACCCGTCTTGGCATCTTCTGACAGCAGTGACTAAAGTCCCAGTATACTCTGCCTTGGTTTTCAGAGAGTGGTCAAAGTAAAGAGATTTACATCATTATAGTATACAGTATAATACCCTTGTACCACTATCTGACATGATGGAAGATAAGATTCAAGTTAAAATATTTTAGTTTTACTAATTTTATTTGCTGAATTTATGGTACTGTAGATTTCATGTAGTATTAACTTTGTCTGAAATTAATGTGTTTTTTATTGAGATGTTAGCACAAAAAGGTCAGAGAATTTTAGAGAATCACTAGCAAGGGAAAGTATTTTGCATGTTACCAATTTTATTTTGGGTAACTGCATTTTATAGGTTATTTCATAGTTACTGTATTAAACAAGTGCATATTATTAGAATTAATGTTTTGTTATAAAAAATTTTATGTGGAAAAATGTATTTTCAACAATCTCTAGAGAAAGATTACAGTTTTGGATGATCATGGGAATGTAACCTCCTATTTTTCGTAGGTTTAATAAGTCAACCTTATTATTTTTTACTTTAGGAATGTTTCTCCTGTGAAAGTTGAAGATTGTATATGTATACACACATACACAGATACATATATGTACATATATGTAAAATGCTTTTTATATAAAGTCAGTTTCCCAAAACATTATCTTTTCCCCATATAGATCCCTTGTAACAGTTCATAGAAACCAAATTTGTTATTGTAAGCCACATTCCATCCCTAGAGACTATCACCTCTCCATGAAAAGGAGGGGAGTCTATTTGTCTTCTAGCACCAACATTAGTCATCCCTTCTAACTGATTTCTGCTATCTTTCAGGATCGTTTTTATTTGCGCCATTATAATAATTGTGTATATTGCTCCCTAGCTTCCTTCATTTATTATGCATCAATTTATACAAGTCACCTCCTGTTAGTCCATATGTGCTGTTTCTTTTTAATGCAGCACTATTTCCCTCTCTTCATGTACCTCAAAGTACTTAGTACAAAACTCAGAAAAGGAAAATGTTCAATAAACACTAATTTTTGAATTGTTTAAAAGACAACACCAATTCTCTATGCATATATAACATCGTCGCAATGAAATAGTTGGTCCCTTGAAATCACAAATGTGGCTGAACTCACAGCTCTCCTTCCAGTGTTCTATCAAAGTCATCTTGAATGCTGAGAGATCTTTTGTAGTCCACTCTCTTTTGCCTGCCACATCTAATTAGTACCTGAGTCCTGCATCTAATTAATGACCAAACCCTATTAATTCTCTTTTGCCCATTTTCTGATCCCACATTTGCCACCATAGTTCATGTTCTCATCATCTCTTAATAGAGATTATTTAAAGTTAACTCTCTTATCTTTTTGCTTCATGGTGTAGGATTCAATGACCATTGAATCTGGAGTCAGAGGACCAAGTTTCAGACCTTGGCTTTCCACTTACTAAAAGACCTTAACCAAGTCATTTAACTTCTCTAGCCTTCATTTTCCTGATCTATAAAATAAAGGGGTTAGGTAACTTCTGTATTCCTTTCCATCTTTAAACTTGTGATAATTCATACTTTACATTTTCTTAATGTACAGTTCTGGTCACATCATTCCCCTTTTTAAAAAAAACCTCAGCAGTTTCCCAATGACTGGTAAACAAAGTACAGACTCTGTCTGGCATTCAGAATCTTTATGTTCTTGCTCCAAATTATCTTTCTATAACCTCATCTTCCACTGTTCTCTATGACACCACTGGATCTTCCTCAAACACACCTGTTCTTTCTGGCCTCCTCCTCATGTTGTTCATTCCACCAGGAATGTTCCTCTTTCTGTCTCTTCCTATTAACATCCTACCAATCCTTCAGGACCAAATCAAATGCCTTCCTCTTAAATGAAACTTTCCCTGACTACCACAATGAGAATTGATCTTTTCTTTCTTAACGTTGATTGCATTTCAGAAAAATAATCTTTCTTAGACCCAGGTTTGACCATAGTACTCCTTCACTCAAAAATCTTAGTGGGCCCCACCAGCTCTGGAAAAAAATGTAAATACCTCCACTTGACATTTCACGCCATTCACACTCTGCCTGTAGTCTATTTGCACAGTCTCAGTTTCCATTATCTCCCTTCATATATTTATTGTAAATGTTCATCAAATAGGACTCGTTGCCATTCTCAAAAGTTGGCATTCTATCTCCAGACTCTGAGTCTTTTCCTAGGTCTTTCTTAATATACTTTCTCCTCATCTGAATCTCTCAGAATCCTTATCAGATGCCTAATCAGAGGCATCTTGCTGATCCATGTCTGTGTTCATCCTTCATTGCCAAAGAAGACCATGCCATCAGAGAAATAATGACATGACTTGCTTTTGACTTTGTTTTTTAAGTGAGCAAGGGCTGTGCAGGTCACCAGCCTCACTTCTCTTCCAGAGCCATCTGAATCCAGTGACCAGATATATTCACCAGGATGGATGGAGATGACCCAGGATGAAGCAATTGGAGTTAAGTGACTTGCCCAAAGTCACATAGCTAGTGAGTGTCAAGTATCTGAGGTGAGATTTGAACTCAAGTCCTCCTGACTCCTGCACTGATGCTCTATCCACTGCAGCACCTAGCTGCCCCAGGTGATCCAATGGATAGAGCACTGAACATGGAGTCAAAAAAGTTTAAGTTAAAATCCAACCTCACACACTTACTAGCTGTGTGATCCAGGTTAAGTCACTTATCCTCTGTCTACCTCAGTTCCTTCCACTGTAAAATTAATGTATTAATAGCACCTACCTCTCAGGGTTCTTGTGAAAATCAAATGAGTTAAGATTTGTAAAGAGCTTAGCATAGTACTTGGCACATTGTAAGCATGTAATAAATATTTGTTTCCTTTCTTCCTTCCCATCTCCTCTCAAATGACTCCATGAAGTCTTTCCTAATTCCTTCCTCAAATAACCTTCTCTTTAATTCTCTCTGAGTATATTTTATCTCCTTTTGTATTTATCTGCATACTCCCTGAAGGTAGAGACAATGTCTGCCCAGCTCTCTCTCCCTCTCTCTCTCCCTCTCTCTCTCCCTCTCTCTCTCTCTCTCTCTCTCTGTATCTGTCTGTCTATTTGTCTCTCTCTCTCTCTCTCTCTTTTCACCCTACTGTGCCTGGCAAAGTGCCTGGTGTATAGTAAGTGATCACTAAGAGTCTATTGAATTGGATTTAATCATTAGCATAACATGATCTTTGCATGGGAGTGATGCAGCCGATTTAGTCTAAAAGCAGCTGATGACTAATCTTAAATTTAGGAAAATATGACTTGACATTTTCCACAAGACAATCTCAGATCCAATTGTTATTCACAAGGGAAAATGGTTGGGAGCAGGATTTAGAATCACAAGGTTTCCTTTTTCATCAAGCTAGTGTCAGAGAGGGTCTTCTACATATGAAACACAACTATCTGTTATTTACAGATAGTTTATATATCTTATCAGTCCCTTTTCAGACAGGGTGTTCTCCCTGCTGTATCTGGTGACCATCTTTTCTCTGGGGGTTCCTGCAAGGTGCCTGTTCTGATTTTGTGACCTCCATTTCCTTGGCCTGATACTACTGTTCCCTGGCATTTCTTCCCCACCTGAAGGTGTTAGCAGGAAAAAACAGAGACAGAATTCCGACTTCCCCAGGAATAGAGCCGTGAATGGATGAGGGTGATAACCACCTCTTGATCCCAAGTCAAGCCTCAACTCAGCCTCCTACATAGAAAGGGAAATCCCAGAGAAATGAGAATAGTATTCCTACCCCATCACTCTAGGAAAGTCCCTCTTTTGCCAACGAGATGATTTGTGGTCACTTTGTGAATGATAAAATGCTTTCTAAATGATCCTACATTCTTTTATTAAAGTCCTACTATCCTATCTCCTCAAGGCATACAAGTCCCCCTAGGCTTTCAGGAGCTATCTCAATCAATGGAGCACAAGCTTTAAGTACCAGTCTAGTAGATGGACTCTGTCTGGCAGCCAAGCATCAATTTATCTAGGGGCAGAAATCCTCATGATCAGAAACAATCAACAAGCATATAGGAAGCCCCAGCCCTGTGCTGTGCTTGGGATATAAAGAGAAAGCAAAACTCAGTTCCTTATGGATAGAGCTTATGTTCTGATGGGGGAGAAAACATTATATAATAATAAGGTACATACAAGATACCTGCAGAATAGATAGAAAGTAACACCTAGAGGGGAGGCCTCTAGTTAGCAGCTACAGGGATTGCAAAAATCCTCCTGAATAAGGTGATTTTCTTAGTTAAGTCTTGAATAAAATCAGAGATTCCAACAGGTGGAGGTGAAGTAAAACAGGCATAGGGTACAGCCAATGCAAAAGTGTGGAGACAGGAATTATGTGAGGAACAATTCCATAAAGTTGGTCACCAGGTAAGGAATTGTTTTTGGCCATGCAATTTATGAAGTTCATCTCTTTTATGATCTGAGATAGTGAAAATAAACCCTATATTGTTGAAATCATAAAGAAAAGAATAATAAACTTAGAGGGAGAACTGGATTCAAGTCCCTTCAACCCTTGCAATCTGTGTGACCAGATATAAAATGGAAATAATGATGCTTGTGTCATAGAGAAGATCTTTGAAAACCTTAAAACATTCTATATGTGGGCTGCTCTTGTTATGTATGTGTTCTTAAAGCTCTCTCTTCATATATATATATATATATATATATATATATATATATATATATATGCATATATATGTCTTACATATATATGCATATGTGTTATATATGTGCATATATGTGTTATATATATATATAAAGCTATTTATTATTAAACTAATCACTGTTGATTTCATAGCTAAAAAGTAGTGAAGATAGAAATGACTTTCTAAGCAGAGTTTGGATACAAGAGACAGAAGTCCATTGTGAGGCAGATTGATGGGAATAAGCTACAGATTATTCCAACAGGTCTGACATATCACAACTTCAGTGCTCACAATGGCCTTAGATACCCAGAGACTTCTCCTCTGCCTTAAGCAACTGAATGAAATTCTAAAGTTCAGTTCAAGGCAAGTGAAAATAAAGGCACAATTTTTTCCCAGGCAAAGTTTACAGTTCCCCTGAAATCATGTACCTCATGTTAGGAACCTCTGGTCTCATCCAACCTATTCATTTTATGGGTGAAAAAACTAAGGCCTAGAGAAAGGAAATGACTGCCACATAGAGGGCAGTGCAGTATATGTGTGACACTTGGTGCCCTGGGGCTCTGAATGTCTAAAGAGTATGCATGCCAGTGAACCAACTGATTTACGATGCAAGCTGTATTTATGGAGACATCTTATGGAAATCATATGCAGCAAACTTGACTAGAAAGCATTAAGGACCGAAGGGAAGGGCAAAAACATCTGAACAACCAAAGTCGTGCCAAAAAATCCATACCCTAAAGCTCTATCAGAACAAAGCCTTCCCGGACTCATGATGCAAAATGTCATCCACATCCAGAGAAAGAACTGTAGAGTCAGAATGCAGAATGAAACAGACTGTTTTCTCTTTTGTTATGTTTTGTTTTGTTTACTCATGGTTTCTCCCATTCATTTTAATTCTTCTTTGCAACATGACTAATGTGAAAATGTGTTTAATAAGAATGTACGTGTAGAACTCATGTAAGATTGCATGCCATCTTGATGGGGAGGGGGAGAGATGGGAAGAAAATTTAAAACACATAGAAGCAATTGTTGAAAACTGAAAACAAATTAATTATTAAAAAGATAAAAAAAAAGAACAAAACCTTCTCGTACTCATATCTCAGCCGAAAAAGTTATCTCACACTAGTGCTTTTTGACAAGACTAGGTAACACAGTAGAGAAAGCCCTGGATCTGAAGTCAGGAAGATTCATCTCCGAGTCCAAATCTGACCTCAGACCCTTACTCGTTCTGTGACTCTTAAACCTGTTTGCCTCAGTTTCGAGCTGCAGAAAGAAATGGCAAATCCCCCTCGTATATTTAATGCCAAAATATCCACAAATAGAGTCACAAAGAGTTGGACACAACTGAAATGATGGAACAACAACAGTGTTATTAGAATACTTTCTTTCAATTACCTTAATAAAGGCATAGATACCATGTTTATCAAATTGCAAAAGGCTAATATAGTAGACAGCTCAGCAAGATTCCAACAGGATCCCCTTAATGAAAGGATTTGTTCTATAAAACTTGGACTCAGTCAAAAGGCCACGCCCAAGGATTGCATATGGCCTCTAGGCCTAGATAGAACTTTGGCCAACTCTAATTAGGTGAAATTCACCAAGGATCCATGTGAGGTCTTACATTTTAGTTCGAAGAATAGACTTCAGAAATACTGTTACAGAACAGTTTTTCTGAAAAATATTGGGAGAGTTGAGGTCCTGCTGGCTTGATTTAAGTCAACCATGTGTGATATGACATCTACAAAGAGCTAATGTAATAATACTAAAGTGTGTCTTGAGGGTAACCAGGATGCCAGAAGGTCTTCATGCCACATGAGGATCTATTGAAGAAGTTAGGGATATTTAGCTTGGAGAAATAAATGAGGGCAGGGGAAGAGAACTGATAGCTATTTTCAAGTCTTTGATGAACTATTATGCAAGAGAAAGAGTGAGGGAGGACACAGAAAAATTGTGCAGAAGTAGACTCAACTTTTATTTTTTTAATTTATTTTCAGTATTCTACAATTACTACCATATAACTTAGATTTTTTTTCCCTCCTTTCCCTCCTTTCCTCTTACTTCTCCCCTCCCTCTCCAAGACAGCATGCAATTTTATATAGGTACTACACATACACTCCTATTAAATACATTTTCACCATAGTCATGTTGCATAGAAGAATTAAAATGAATGAGAGAAATCATATAACAAACCAAAACATAATACAAAAGAAAAGATCTGCTACATTCTGTGATTGAATTCCATAGTTCCTTCTCTGGATGTGGAAGGCATTTTGCCTTAAAAGACCATTGGGAATTTTTCAAGTCCTTCAATTGCAATGAAGTTCTAAGTCTACCAGAAAAAATCCTCACACACAGTGGTTGTTGCTGTATACAAAGTTCTCCTGGTTCTGCTCCTTTCACTCAGCATCAGATCATATATGTCTTTTCAAGTCTCTCTGAAGTCTTCCTAGTCATCATTTCATACAGTACAATAGTATTCCATTACATTCATATACCATAATTTATTCAGCCATTTCCCAATTGATGAGCATTCCCTTGATTTCCAGTTTTTGCCACCACAAATAGTGCTTCTACAAATATTTTTGTACATGTGGGACCCTTTCTCATTTTTATGATCTCTTGGGGATACAGTCCTAGAAGCAGTATTGCTGGATCAGAGGGTATGCACATTTTTGTAGCCCTTTGGGCATAGTTCCAAATTGCTCTCCAGAATGGTTGGATCAGATCACAGCTCCATCAACAATGAATTAGTATTCCAGCTCTCCCACATCTTCTCCAACATTTATCATCATCCTGTTCTGTCATGTTAGCCAATCTGATAGGTGTGATGTTGTACCTCAGAGTTGTTTTGATTTGCATCTCTCTAATCAATAGTGATCTAGAGCATTTTTTCATATGACTATAGATGTCTTTAATTTCTTCCTCTGAAAACTGCCTGTTCATATCCTTTGACCATTTATCAATTGAAGTAGACTAACTTTTTTAAAAAATGAAGCATCCTGGGGCCACTGAGTGAAGGGGCAAACAGATGTAGTCAATTAGAGAAGACAGCATAGTATATGGGATAGAATACTGGTCTTGAAATCACAAAGACGTGGGCTCAAATCCTGCTTAAGTCACTTGTTCACTTTGTGCCTCAGGTTCCTCATCTATAAAACGAAGGGGTTGGACTTGATCACTTCTAAGACTCTTTCCAGTTCCAAATCTATGTTTCTATTATCTCAGTCGGTCTTAGTAACCTCACCACATTATGACTCTGGATTGTAATTGATGTTCATCATGGTGACTCTGAGTCATTGGGGCAAGTTTAAACTATGTTTAACATAGTCTATTTAGTAAGATAGAAAAGTTTGTGAATTACTTTGAACAGGCTTTAATCCCAAAAGATTAACTTTTAAAGTGGTTTCATGCTTGTGATGAAAGAAGGGTATTTGTGTACTCCTGGGCTGTTGTATTTCTGCTTATTTCCTTTTTTTGGTTGGTGATCGTAACTCTACACTCTGTTGAGATAGGAAGAAAGTTACTCCACGAAAGGAAAAACAACCACCACAACCAAAAAACAAACTTCTCCACAATTAGAATAAAAAAGCAGATGACAATGACTCAGGGAAATGTACTATACAATAATATATAATATAATGACTCCAGACTGCCTTCCTGACTCTCCCAGATTTCAGCTCCCATGCTATAGAGACCTCTTCAGCCTTGAAGCCGACTCTACCCTGGACTTCACACGTTGGAAGTACTCCAAAACCCCTCCAGCCTCTCTCTGACGGGCTGGTTCATCTCAGAACCATTTTTTCCCAAAAAAATTATTAATTTGTTTGTTTTCCGTTTTCAACAATTGCTTCCATAAGTTCCAAATTTTCTCCCCCTCCCTCCCGAAGACAGCATGCAATCTTATATGGATTCTACACATGAATTCTTATTAAATACATTTTCACATTAGTCATGTTGCATAGAAGAATTAAAACTGATAGAAGAAAACATGAGAAAAACAAAACATAACAAAGGAGAAAATAGTCTGCTTTATTCTGCATTCGGAGCCGTTTTTTAAGGATTCTCAGTCCAACTATGTCTTTGTTCTTCTCCAGCTCTCACCTGACTCTTTGGACCCACACAGGATATCTTCATTCCTTCTACCCACATTTATTAATTTTCTTTTACATGTCATCTTTCCCCATTAGAATGGAAGGTTTTTGAGGCCAAGGACTATCTTTCTGCTTGTATATGCCTTCTCAGCACAGTAAGCATTTGTCCACTTATTGACTTAACAGGAGAAAAGACCCTCCATAGGGGTCTTCAAGTAAAGATTAAATTATATTGGAGATGTTTTAGAGGGAATTTCTGTTTTGTAGAGTTGGGCTAGAGACATCTGAGGTCTATTACAACTTTATGATCCTATAATTCTATTTTTTAATGACTTAATGAGTTAGTAATTAAGACTGGATGTCAAAGACATGCTCTTATTGACTCCTAGCAAATATATATCTTGTCAGACCTCATCATTGACATTCCTTCTTGAATCTAGAGCTCATGATTTCTATATCTTAAATTGTGGAAATCCCAACTCTATTCCAAGATATCACCTTCTTAGATATTCACTTTACCAGCCTGTTTCTATGCAATTGACAGATGATGAAAGCATCAGCTGTGCCCCCATGCATCTTCAATTTGGTTCATGTCATCATTCCTAGAAATTATTTGTAGGTTTCTTATGGTGATAATCTTTGTTCCCACATCAGTCACCAAGAATAAGTAACGGTCATCAAGCTTAAGGTAGAGTTAATCACATTTGAAGACTTGAGCGCTGGGCTGATTTCTGCTACGTATTATCATCTATGTTTTAATTTTTACTGTTGGGATCATGTAGAATAAGGCTGACAGAATACAGACTTACTTTTAGATCTCAAAAGCATCTTGTCCATCTTGTTCATTTTACTAATGTGGAAACTGAGGTCCAGTGATAATTTTCCAAAGTGAAAATGCATGGTTGAAAAGGCAAAGGGAGGGCTAGAACTCTCTCTCCTCTCTGTCTCTCTCTCTATCTCTCTCTCTCTGTCTCTGTCTCTCTGTCTCTCTGTTTTTCTCTCTCCTTCCCCCAAATCTGTTTCTTAGCGGCAGCTCTGTTTCAACATAACGGATACTTCAGATCTGCCTATTAAAAGCCAAGGTCCTCAGTGGTAACTAGGGGATGTGACTTCAGGGAGATGATACCAGGACATGCAAGCGAATGGGATTTAAGTGAGGGAAGAATGAGCAAAGTCACTAGCCTTATCCTCTCCTCTAGAACCATCCAGGTTCTGGATGCGGGGCCCCAGATGCAAAGGGAGATCTTGGTCTTTTTAAGCTAAGGTCTTTCAGTTTGACTGAGGCAATGCCTGTTCAGTGATTGCGTTTGTCCTTTGTTCTCAAAAAGGACCATGACATCAAGGAATGATAACATGACTTGCATTTGACTCAAATTTGAGTGAGGGAGGTCTGCACAAGGTCCCTAACCTCACTTTCTCCTCCAGAGCTATCTGGATCCAGTGGCCAGATATTCATCAGGATGACTGGAGATGACCAAGGATGCAATGGGAGACCCTGGCTAAGGTCTTTTAACCTAAAGTCTTTTCAGATTCTCACTTAGAGTAAGGTAATACCCATTCTGTGAATAGACTTCTTTAAGAAGTAAGTCAAGGGATGGCCACTCTAATAAAAAAAAAATCAAACCAGGAGGGGAAGATGATACTCAAGGTTGTTGGCTAAGATAAACAGTTACTATTTACTATTTATATTCACTTTGTGCTAGGAGGGCAGGGACCTATTGTCCAATCAATGAACTCCATAGTGAATTGGATTTAAGGCTCAGTCTTTGAGAAAGAAATCTAGCCAGCAAACCCCAAGTCAATGATGTAGCTTTCAATCAACAAAACATGCCTTTTTTTTCAATATAAATTATTTATTTAACTTTTTACATTCATTTTCACAAAATTTTGGGTTCCAAAATTGTCTCCCCATTTGTCCCCTCCCCTCACCCCAGTACACTGAGCATTCTTATTTCCCCTATCACCAATCTGCCCTCTCTTC
>CM053773.1:163347168-163500050 GCA_028658325.1 Potorous gilbertii
GGAGGGATGATAGAAGAGAGGACAGATTGGTGATATGGGTAATTAGAATATCCAGTGTATCGGGGAGGGGGAAGGGGACAAATGGGGAGAAAAATTTTGGAACCCAAAATCTTGTGAAAATGAATGTAAAAAGTTAAAAAAAGAAAAAGAAAAAGAAATAATGTAAAGTCAGATGATTGGTACCACATCCACAAAAATATTCATATAAAAATAATTATCTATAATTTTAAATAAGTTTTTTGTCCCTAATGTGCCTGAAATACAATAGCAATGATTAGTACATAATATAAACCAAAAATAAAATAAATTAACCTGAACTTTGCCTTGGAGAAGAGTCATAGCTGGCACGAGGGAGACAGGAGGGAGGAGGAGGAGGAAGGGTTACTGTTTGGAAGGAGAATCTCCTTCTGGGAGAATATCGAGAAGTCGGGGATTTCAAGGTTGGAAGTGTTCTCTCTTATGCTACTTTCACTAAAAGTAAGACTAACACTACCACCTTCACTTATTTTTCACTTTTTAGAATCCCTTTCATGTTTTGACTCACTGATTTTTTTTTCCTTTACATTTGCTTCTGACTAGGAATCTATCTAATGACATTTGTTTTTGACATTTTTTCAGAATGTGTTTTGCATTATTGTTAAAAATATTTCTGGCTCTCACTGCTACAGCCTTGTTTGGGTGATGTTTTTCAATAAAATTTTAATGTTCATACTCCAAATTTTTGTTTTTCCTCCAACAAATGTTGCAAAAAATGTTTCCTTGTCCAACGAAGCATATATAAACCAGGTTACTCGTAAACCAAGGTTCTACTGTAGTTTAATTTGAGGAAGCACAGTTGACCTCAAAGGTATCAATGAGAGTGTAATTGGATGCATAGCTAGAAAATGTTTCTGGGAGGGTATTCATTTTTTCCTAAAAGGAACAGAAAAGATAAAAGGGAGATGCAATAGCATTGCATATTAAAAAGAAGACCCACATGAGAAAGTTCAGGAACTGGATGGGGAAGAAACAGAAGCTCAATAGAGAGATTTTGGCTAAAGATCAATGGAGGTAGAAACAGACACAGTTCTGTCATCAAAGTAAAATACTAAAGACCACCTGGAGAGATGGAGCAAATAGATGAGGAGTTTGGGAAAGAGATTACAAGACTGATGTGATGGCATGGTAGAGCAGTGATGGGGAACTTTAATTACCCAGACATCTGCTGAAGCTTAGTCTCTGCCAAAGTAGAGATGCTAATCATATTTTTTGGCTTACTGTACTGATAATTTCACCTTTTCAAAGGTGGCAGAACCAACAAAAGGAAATTCTGACCTGAAAGTGATTTCTACCAAGAAGGAGGAACGTTTTAATTTTTCTGGAGTGGAAATAATGGAAACGTTGAAGGGAAGTGAGTATTCTACCTTCAACTTTGTGATAACAAAGGAGGAAGACAGAAATAGCCTTGAAATACATCCTCGATATGAGGAGACCAGATTTCTATACTGGGGTAAAGAGAAAGGTAGACAAAAAGATACAGTGGCTACCCAGAGTGAACATGTAAACAATACTAGATACCACAAAACTTAACTTTTATTTTGCTTCTATTTTCTTGGCAAGGAAAATAATTTTTTAATTGAAAAAGCTAGAAGAAAAATGCCTTATGGGATGCTGAAATTCATAAGGAAGGGGATAAAATAACATGCTTCTGTTCTTGTTAAATTCATAGCATCAGGTATAATAAGTCATAGGGCAGCTAGGTGGTACAGTGGATAGAGCACTGGGTTTGGAGTCAAGAAAACTCCTCTTCAATAGTTCCAATCAGACCTCAGACACCTCAGGGTGACCCTGAGCAAGTCGCTGCTGTCTCAGTTACTCATTTATAAAATGAGCTGGAGATGGAAATGGCAAACCACTTCAGTATCTTTGCCAAGAAAACCCCAAATGGGGTCACGGAGAGTCAACAACTGAGCAACAGAACAACAGCAAGCTAGGTGCTGAGCCACCAAAAGACCTGCTGAATGTGATTGCCATTTTTCAAATGTTATGAGAATGGGAGAAGTCCCATAGGACTTAAAAAGGGCAAAAGTTTTCTGCATTTTCAAAAAAAAGAAAAAAGGATGAACTCTGCAAATTATAGACTAATAAGCCTGACTGATTTCTCTCAAAATTTTTGGCTATACTATAAAAAGGATATTAGGAAAGGAAAAAAGTATATAGGCTAATTAGAAAATGACATACAAGTGTAAATTTATATGTGTATTCATACAGATATAATGTATAATATACATGTGTATACATGCACATATGATATAGATAAATATTGGGGCTTTTCTCCCCATAACCTTCATTTGCAATGATATCTTTCTCCCATTCCCTACCCAGCCAGTCACTCATTTCCTTTTTTTGATAACATTAATTAATTGGTAGATTATGGGAATTGTGTGAATATGTTTTATTTTTAGTTTATGCAATTTTTATGGACAAAATAGGGAGTTATGGGTCAGACAACAGTCAAGTTCTGTTTATTCTGAATCACTGACCATCTGGGTGGTCAGTGTAGCAGGAGGTTGCTAGTAGAATGTCCCAGGACACTGTTTCTGGCTCTGATGTTTTACTATTTGTATCAATGATTTAGTTAAAGACATTACTGACATGCTTATCAAATTACAGAAGACACAAAGCTGGGAGGTATAGTTAATATACCAGATGGCAGAGTCTGGATCCAAAAAGACACCAATTTAGTAACTCAGCTGGTTAGAACATCAGACTGAATTCTTTTCTTAAAATAAACTCTATGATGCCATCAGTGTGGAAATAAAAATTGTGGCGTCCAAATTTGTAACTCATGGGCAGCTTAGTATTAGAAACTTATATAAGAATTGATGTTAAATAATTTATCTATAGTCTCATGGTTAGTAAGTATTAGAGAAAGGACTTGAGTTGACTCCATGTCTGGCCCTCAATCCATCATACTACACTGAAGTCATTAGGCTAAACAGAAGATAAAACTTAATAGGGAGATATACAAAGTCTTCTAGCTGGGTTTCAAAAATTCACTTTCACAAATACAGGATGGAAGAAATGCAATAAGGCAGGAGAATGCCTGGAAAAAGGCTGGCGGGTTTTAGTGGATTACAAACTGAATATGAATCAACAGAGTAACATGGCAGTAAAAAAACACAAAAATAAAAAGCCAAACACAACAAACTAATGGAATCTCAGGTGGCATTAAGAGAGGGACAATGGCCAGAACAAAGATGTCTTTCTGCACTCTTACATGGACAGATCACATCTATTGTACTGCATTCCATTAGGAGTACTGCTAAGTTACAGAGTATCCCAAGGAGGGGAACCAGGATGATCTTACCATTCAAAGACCAGTTGAAGGTGCTGAAGATATTTAACTTGGAATAGGGAAGACTAAAGAAGGAAATGCTCACCATTTCTAGGTAAACAGAGAAGTATTAGGGCAGAGAGATTAGCCTAGGTTTGGCCCACCTAGGAGCAATGAATAGTCATTGCAAAAAAAGAATGATTAAACTTGAAAGGAAAAAAAAACCCTTCTTAACAATTATATTTATCCAGAAATAGAAAGTGACTATCTCACTTTCAGGCAGTGTAGCACAGTGCATAGAGTGCTGGCCTTAGGGTTAAGAAGACTTCAGAATCCATGTTATCTGAACATGAGTACAACTGCTGACCTCAGTATCATCATCTGGGCAAGTGTCTACCTCCCAGGGTGGTTGTGAGGCCCAAATGAGATAATACATGTAAAATACTTTGTGAACTTTCAAGATCTATATAAATACTAGTTACAAGTTATCAGCACCACCATCACCACTGTCAGCAGCATCATCATTACCCTATCAAGAAGTAATGGGGCCTCCTTCACTAGAGGTTTTCAAGTAAACACTAGAAGGCCACTTAAGAGGACAAGTCGTAGATAGACTTGTTATTAGGGTGAGGATGGAACCAGATTGGTCATGAAGGTCTGGTCCAATTTGGACTTTAAGAATTAGAGTTCTGACATAAGAAAGTTTCTTCTTCTAACTGGCAGACTTCTGCCTCTATGTAAGAAACTCCGCTATATTCCCCTCAAGTGGGCAAGTGTGGACCTGGTCAAGGCTGTACCTGCTGCCTGAGGATCAGTCTAGGTAAGAATAAGATGTCCCATCGTAAAGAGCTACAATGACCCAAATTCCAGGGTCACAGAAACTCATGAAAGAATAATGAACAACAGTCCTAAGTCCTACGTGGACCCCTCCCAATTCTGCAGGAAGAATGGCAAAGTGGTGGAAGGAAGGAAAAAATAGGTATGATGATCCAAGTTTTTACATCTTACACGGAGAATAATTACAGGTGGTTTAGTGGAATTCTTCTCCAAAGTCCCCCAAAAGCTGACATGCTATTGGTGTCACTGATCATATCTCTGCTGACGGTCTTGTATGAGATAAAAGGAAATTGCTGCTACTAATAGCAACAATGACGATATTTACATAGTTTTTTAAGGTGCTGCAGGTATACCCCCGCGCTTGATAAAGACACTAAGGCTCAGAGTCAAGTGACTTGTCCAGAAATGGAAGGCTGGATCACGAATTTTACTTGGAATAACAAATATGATAGTTGGTGGAATTGGTTTCATCTTCTGCCCAAGGGAAAAAATAACTATTATTTTATTTATAATACACTTGGCACTATTTATGATAAACATACACAAAAAGTCACTATTAAGATAACTGTAGCGTATGCACTAGCATCTGTTGTAGACATTTAAGAACCAGGAAAAAAAACTATTAAAATTATATAAATTCCTACAAGCTAAATAATCCTGTATCTTAATGCTCAACAGTTATAATACAAAGGTACACATATGGGGCAATGACAAAATCGATTTGGAAAATACGATTCAGAATTAAGGAAGGGAAGAGAGCAAAGGTTTATGGATTAAAGAGAAGACATACATCTGGAAACTGCAAAAGCTTTCTTCAGATGAAAGGTGTAGAATCAAGCAGTCAAACTCAAGATCTGGGGGCAGCAAAATTCTTAATAATAGCCTGAACCAAATTAAAATATAATTGGGAAACATTTTAAAAAATGAATAAAAACACAACATAGATAATTTTTACTTGGGGCTTTCTAAATTAATAGATGGCTCACAGGGATACATTTCTATTTGAGTCTGACACCTCTGGTGCAGGACACAGCAATGACTAAACAATTTTAAACACAAGATGGCTGTTCTTCAATACAGAAATAGTTTCTGAATCAGCTTTTTGTGAACAACAGGACTATCAATTTATAGGAACAGAGACTTAAGCCAATACCAAATTAGAAGACGGGATAGAGATATGAAGAAGTTACACCATGCAATGACAATAACTCCAACTTGACCTATTCAAATAAATTCTTGGAAAATACATCAACATGCATAATCATCTTTATTTTCAGTATAAAGTAATTGCTCCAATACGCTGGCCAAAGCATTTCACTTGTTTGCATGTGATGTGCTTGCTAAGTGATGACAACATGCCAAGCAATAGGAAAAATAAAACAGTCCCTGCTCTCAAGGAGATCATGATCTAACTGGAGAAGACAGCCATATAAATGTTTGACTATAAGGTAGATGAAAAGATCCACAAGCCCTAAGGATGCAGTAGCAGGTCAGAGAACAGTGCTGAGGGATCTAGAGGAAAAAAGGGTAGGAGGTAAGGCTCAGAGGACTATTGGATACACCGGTAAACAAGGTCAGGTTGTCCTCCATCCCTGTGGAAGGTTGATTTGTAATTAGTGACTCATCAGCTCATCCCATCCCACCTTTGTCCCCCTCCCCACAAATTGGATTTGGCAGAGCAAAACTCAGCTGAATGTGCTCTCCTCCAATGAGTTACCTCCTGTGTATGTGTGAAGATAAAAGAAAATATTTTTTGATAAATGCAACAAAGACCTAACTTTGATGATCCCCAGAATATTGACAGCAAATGCAGTATGCTTGTCATAAGTATTTGCCACCATTATGGAGAATGTCCAGCATGGAGTCCAAATTGAAGGGAGATTCCTTTCTGAAGTCCTCCAGATACTGTTGTTGGCAGATGATATTGTGCTGACTGCATCAAACTTGAGTATACTATAGAATTTCCCCAACAGGAACTATAACCATTTAAAATAATGTAGACTGTCTACACAGGAAAAAAAATGAATAAAGTCATATTGGACAGATTCTACATGTGGACAACAACAGTCCAGAAATGAAAAGACAGAAAATAGTGTAATGGTTTGAATTTGGAAAATCATGTAGAATTTGCAATAATCACAAGCTGCTCTATTAAACAACAAAATCCCCTTTTGTCATACCAGCATTCTTCCTGCTATGCTCTATGATTCTGACACCTATATTATTTGTAATGGGATATCCTGACATATATGCCAATCACACATTTTTTCATTCATTTTCCCCTGTATTATTTGTAATTTTAATTTTTTTGAAATCTTAATTTCATTCTTTGAGGCAAATACTATCACTAGGCAAAGGCTGGTTTTTGCATAGATAGATTTTGTAGCATAGAGCAGTGAAGAGGTCATTGAATCATTATCTAATTTTCCAATGAGATCCAGACTAATCTTCCTCCTATGCAACCTATTTGTACTTTTTTTTCAATACATAACACTGAAGGCCTAATTGAATCAACTACCTATCTAGCTGCTTGTCATAAAACGAGTAACATGATTTTTATCCACTTTGTATTTCCTATATGATTGGTTAGACTGTTTTCATTTCTATTATTATATCATTCTCTGAGGAGGCTTCATAGAGCTCCAGACCTTGATGAAACTGGAACAATTTCATCTGCAAATGAGAGAATGCAATAGCCCTCACCATCAGTTAAAAAATCCTTATTCTATACATACACTTTACAAAGGGCATCTTTGACAGTACCAGTAAATGCTTTTGGCAAAATATCTCCCTCCCTCACATTTAGCAAAATGTCAAGTCATATCTGTCATGGAATCTTGAATAGATATTATGTGATATACATCCTGTCTAAAGATTGCCATCCAAGTTACATTTTATTCTACTGAGTCAAATACTTTCTTGACACAAATAAACACAAAAGAATGTTACATTCTGTACACATCACAGTTTCTCGTGTAGAGGTAGAGAGTGCTATTGTAAACTGACTGTATATTTGAATTTCACAAATTCAAGCATTATCTGATTTATTAAAATGTTTTCCTTGACATCTTTTCTTCAGAAGCATAGTTTATTACATATGGCAAAACAATTCTGTATAGATAAAGAAGCATAAAGATAAAAATAAGGCCAAATTTGCAGATCAGTAAGACTGAAAATTATTCATCCCACCAATCTACAACTGCCTGTTTTTTAGTCATTCTTTTTTCTTCCTCACTTAGCTAGTCATGCACAGATTGGGTATTTTACTCCCTATTATACTTCACAGTAGGAATCATTTGGTTTTTATAGAATAATTAACCTCCAAGATGCAGGCGTCTTTTCCCCCAAAACTGTATCTAATACTTCTCACAGCAAGGATAACAGCAGAAAATCACAGTCAATGAAGTCTCAAAAATTACCACCTAAATCATGCATTGGGAAATCCATATTACCCCCAACTCTGGTTAAAATAGTAAGGTGAATACTTATCAGGCATGGCGTAGGGACATCCCCACTAATGTATCTCCATCCTGCACTTAATTCCTTAGGCCAGTGCCTCAAGCACTCTGCTTCTATCACCCACTATCTCATTGCCAACTCAACCACATCACAAAGACACAGCTACCCATCTTATAACAACTGAGTCCACAGCTCCCCAAATGAGAAGCCTTTCCTTCTTTTTTTAAGCTGAAACAATAACTTTTCCACTTTCAAGATCTTCCCTTTCCTCCTTGTTCTGATAGTTAACCCCTTAGCTGTTGTATCCTCCTATGTGAATGTTTTTAGCCTGGGGAACAGAAGACTCAACTGAGTACTGGTCACTGACTTCAAACATCTGAAAGGCAGCTATGCATACCAACAGGGAGAAGATGCAGGAAGGCAAAATTATGCTCAATACAAGGAAGATTTCCTATTGATTTCATTAGGAATTAATAATTACAAGAACTATCCCCCAGTGGAATGACCGGCAGTGATATCTCTGTCACTGAAAAATCTTCAAGTGGAGGCTGGATAACCACTGGTGGTGAAACCATTAGAAGGTCAGTTCCTTTGGATCAGGAGCTATTATTTTAAAAATTCTTTGTAATCCCTTTCCTATATGGAGTTTTTAAATAGGCAGTAGGCACTTAATGAATATTTGATGAAATAAAATTAAATGTCACAGAGGGGATTCATTCACTGTATCAGGGTTAGACTGGATAATGATGGCAAAGGCAACAATTAATAATAACTAGCATTTATATGGTGTCGACTATGTGTCAGCTAAGTGTTTTACAAATATCTTATTTGATTCCATAACGGGAGGCAGCTGCTCTTATTATCTCCATTTTACAGTTGAGAAAACTGAAGCACAGAGAAGTTAAGTGACGTGTCCAGGGTCTGAGGTCAAATTTGAATTCAGCACTCTACTCACAGATATCCAGGATATCTGAAGGAACTTCTATCTCTAAGATTCTGTTATTCTAGGTCAAACCTTGGTTATTTCCTCCCTAGAAGACTACAGCCTCCTAGTCTCTGGGCTCTTCAGTTTGCCAACACTGTACTGTTTCTCAAAGTACTAGATATTAGAAAAACAAATATACATAAAGTCTGTGCCATGCTTTCCAGTACTTTACATCTGAGGGAATGAGAAGTAAACAAATGGCTATGATACGAGTCAGACGAATGCAAAGGAGAGAGTCAGGAAAATGATCATGTGCAAATTTGAGATCATACTCATCCAACCTGGGAAATCAGTGGTATAGCTAATAGAAATCTGACTTTGAAAAAAAAAGCAGTTTAAGTCCCACCTCTAACACCTGAGAGTATGACCCTGGGCAAATCCCTTCACCTCTTGGTACTCTTAGAAAATTTCTAAGACTATAAATTTTGGATAAAGTGCCAATTTGTATTGGTGGAATGAGTTTCCTCTCCTAGGAGTTCCTTATAAAACTAAATCCCTGGTCCAGTTCATATACATCTCCCTCTACTAGATACAATATCCTGAATTCAGCTGGCAATTAATACTTATTGGTTCAAATAAAATGATGTAAAATGGTCATAAGAAGGACATAATCAAGAAAATGCTATATGAAATCCAAGGAAAGAAAGCTTGTTTCTGGATGGGGGATCAGGGAAGGCTTAATGGAAAAGGTGGCATTTGAGCTGAGGCTTCAAGGATGGGCAGGATTTTAATAGCCCTTCAAAGGTCCTCTGAAATCCAATTCGCTCAAGTACATTTCTCTTAGTTTTATAAAATATATCAGCTGCAGTCCCTCTTTAGGCTGTCAAATGCCAAGGAGACACATCCAAGGACACTATAACACAGCAAACAAATACTAATTGGGGTAGAAAGTGTTTTATCTCACAGTTAAATCCCCCAGAGTTAGCTGTGATGAGAAGGGAGATTGCTCTTCCAGCACAAGCTATTTAAAAAGCTCTTGTAGGAGATGTAATAAACCGCATGCACTTATAAAGCACCTTTCACCTAATGCTTTCAAAACATTTTTCAAATAACTTCTCACATAGGCTTCACACAGGCCCATATCAGTGGGGTCAGAGAAGGATGGCACATTCTTTGCAAGCTGAATTAGCTAAATTCAAGTCTAGACTTCTGCTATTGATGATTGGGCATCTGGGTTTCCTTGCATTAGTCAAGTGACGTCAAACTCTGCACACTCACTGAATTAAACCTTCAGCATATATGTAGATAAAGAAAGGTGAAGAAAGGAAGATAAATAAACCTATGCTGGCAGTAACATGAAATGAAATTCAGATGAAATTTATCGGAACGACGTTAGTCTAATGTCGATCCAACTCTATACACTGATTTGAAAAAGGTTACTAAAGAAACCTCGATCTGCCTCCTGTTTCCCCCTTCCTCCCTGTGTTTATTACCCTTGTCAGGCCCTGGGAAGATGATTAACGCCTTTCCTTTCCCAGAATCTAGTTTGCAGCATCTCTTTAAGAGAGTGACAATCCCTTATGTTGAGTTGAGAGGAGAGGGGGGAGATAAGACCACATTGTTTCTCTTTAGGCATTCACATTTCAAGTGAATGTTTAAATGACTTTAACTTGTTTCCTATTTATTAAAATGTGTCTTGGGGCACAGTGCCTGCCTAAATTTAATTTACATCCCTGAAATTGAGGACACAGCAGGGCAGCTAGTGAAGGAATGAAAGGAGGTAGTGCAGTTTGTTCTTTTAATGGTCTTTCTCTCTTGTTGTCAGGCTTTGCATACATGACCTTCTGGTGTACATTCACGGAAATGGATGGTACCAAACAAATTTTAATATTTTGGACCTTAGAAAGAAGACCTTAGATGGCAAATAGGGCAGAATATCTTCCTCAACCTCATCACTGTCATTATTAACATCATTGACAACAGTGTATCGTAAAGGGAAGTAGATCTGAACTTAGATATCATAAAGTCTGAATCCTGGCTCTGCAGCCCACTATATGACCTTGGTCAAGTCTCTCCCTGGTCTCCAGTTTCTTCCTCTATAAAATGAGAATCATAGACTCTTGAGATGTGAAGCAATTGTAGAGCTCATGACATGCCCACATACTCAACTCGTGATCCTGCCACTTCATATGAAGATTTCTGAGAAAGATAAGCTTAAGTGAGTACCTCCACTCCTTGAGGTAATCCAGTCCAAATCTGGATCACTTTAATGGTTCAGAAGTTTTTCCTTACATAAAACTCAAGTCTCTCTCTTTGTCACTTCTGCTCACTGACTACTCCTAGCTCTGCCTTCTGGGGCCAAGCATAAAACGTTTAATTCCTCTTTTGTAGATTCCTTCAGTTTCAAAATCCTGTTATCAGCGATAACAGCAAGCATTGCTTGAATGTCTTGATATAGTGCCTAGCACATAGTAGGCATTTAATAGATGTTTACTTGGTTGACTAGCTACAGACCACTATGCTAGGCACAAGGAATACAAACAGACCGAGCTATCAGTGCCCTCAAATGTCCTTTAGTGGCAAAGACTGCCACCTGCTTTTCCAGTACAGTAGCTGGGACTTGCTTCCTTCAAACCCCATTCCCCCACCTGTTCCAGTTCATCTTTCCAACTGTAGCCTGAGCAATCTTCCCCATGCA
The DNA here is from genome assembly GCA_028658325.1 of Potorous gilbertii. Lineage (NCBI taxonomy): Eukaryota > Metazoa > Chordata > Mammalia > Diprotodontia > Potoroidae > Potorous > Potorous gilbertii. The sequence goes on from CM053773.1 coordinate 163,358,404, forward strand.
TGTATTTTGTGAGATAAAAGAATCATAGAATTTAAGAAATAGAAAAGCCCTTACAAGTCATTTGGACCAACTTGTATGTGAACAAGAGTTCCTTCTGTAACAGGCAGAAGTAGTTAGCAAGGTTCTATTGGAAAACCTACAGTGAGGGGAAGACTCAGACACAACTTCTCCGCATACCTCATTATTCTTTTAGATAGTTCTAATCAGTAGAAAGCTTTTCCTTATACTGATCCTAGATCTTCCTCTTTTTTCCTTCCTTCAGTCCTTTCCTTTCCTTCTCTCCCCCCCCCCTCCCCCGCTTTTTCCTCCAATTAATGAATCACACACGGCAGCTGTGATGATTTGCTCCCTTTCCAATGTGGGTCACTCCTCAAACTAACCAAATTATCAGAGGCTCATCATATTGATGCCACTCTTAGTATAGACACCTACTGAAGCTCACATTCTAGAGATCCACCAGGCTCAAGATTATAGCTACACCACCCCCACTACCAGCCTCTGTTAAATTCCATCTCTTAGGCCTCGTTTTACCCTTTTGGACCAAGCAGAATTCATCTAATCTTTATTCCAACGTAACAGAAAGCCTTTCAAATGCATGAAGGATATCATGTTTCCTATGAAGTCTCTTCTTCTCTAGAAAAAAAATACCCCTAGTTCCTTCCACTGAGCCTCTGTCAAATGTTCTCCAATCCAATTACCTTGATTTCAGTTTTCTGGATATGCTCATGTTTGTCTATGCACTTCCTAAGATAAAATAGTTTTCTATTTAAAGGTCTCCATTGCTTTCTTCATGCCAACAGTAGAAAGCCCAGACTCCTTTGCTTGACATTCAAGGTCATCTATATCTGATGTCAACTTACCTGCTCAAATCTATATGAGAATAACCCACTACCACCACTAATACCGTATAATTAACTCCCACATAAAGAGTACATATCCTATTCTTTCTTGCCTCCATATTTTTGCTAATTTTATTATCAAACCTAAATATCATCACCCACTCCTACCCTCTACATCCTGCCTCACAAATATGCCAGTTGAATACCTATCCATCTTTTGAATTCTAATTCAAATTCTGCTTCTCCCTGAAGTCTTTCTGGATCCTTCCGAACAACAAAGATTTTGTGGTTGTTTTGGACCTCATAAAGCACTTTGCTTTGTACCTTTTTAATTCAATTATCAGAGGCAGTATGATATAGCAGACAAAGTGATGATCTCTCAGTTCAGATCCTACCTCTGACACTGACATGCTCAATGAACATAGCCAAGCCATGCCAGGACAATGTCCACTGAAGAAGGACTGACTTGCTGGCTACAACTGGGAACTGGGAATCAGGTGTTTGTGAGCTTATTTTGGCATGCTAGTAGAGTGCTCTGCTGTAGAGGTTGATAGCTACCTGGATGTATCAACTCCACTGACATCTTACCATCTGTGTCACAAGCACCACTGTAGAACATTTAGGGGGAAATTCCATTGTAGCACTCTTGTCTTTCCCAGTTTTCCTCCCTCCAGTCTGCCTCACCATCATTATCATAGATTCATCTAGAAACTGGAAAAAAAATACTCACCTTTCAATATATGATTAGCTATCTGACTACATGGTAACTTAATTTCTTGAAGATTAACAGCCCAGCTTTTTTTCCAGGTTTCATTTAAATAGGACAATCAGGATTCTAAGTGGGTCACAATGCTTTACTCTGTGAAACTGACCTGGTCAGGTATCTAAATACCAAAAGTACAGAAAGGGAGTATTTAATCCAGTTCTAAACATCCATATGTGCACAAATTACTCATTCAAGTAAAAAAAAAAAGAATATATTTATTTAAGTATGTACTGTCTTGATATCTGATTCTAGTATGGAAGTTATTATGGGTTTTACAAAGGGAGGTCAGCAGAGAACAAGTTCTGAGAGGTTCTACCGAGCTGGAAAGTCTCTAGATGTACTTCAGCAGCTTAATTATCTGCCATCTAAGGGCCTGCTTAGTTAAGTATGGAGAAGTTCATTACCAGACCTGCTGCCAGATGATACATTTCTCTGGCCATGTTGATTCCTGAAACAGATTTTTCAAATACAAGACAAGTAAGATTTCTAAGTCCCTTTCTTCTGTTCTTTTTACTTCTAGTTCTATGTTTCCCACATTTGAAATTATTTTATTCTATTTTACACCTTCTCCTGCCCATTTTTTCAAAGCACACCTTGGATCTGTTCTCTTTCATGAAGTCTTCTGTAATTAAGTAGAAACATGAAGCATAACCCCACTTTAAAGGGTTTGATCCTTGGACCTTGAGTGCTACTTATTAGCTATGTTATATGGGCTGACCTCTCCGAACCTGTTTTCTTATATGTTATGGGCAATTAAGTTCATTTAAGAAACTGAAGAAGTGTGCAGAAGAGAACCAGCAGGGTGAATGAAGGGCCTTGAGTCTATGTCCCATTAGTATTGGTTAAAGCAAGGGAGACAACTCATGGGGAATACAAGTGTTTTTAAGTATTGAAGGCTGTTAGGGGGAGAAACGAATAATTTGTTCTGTTTGACACCAGAGGACAAAGTTGGCAACAACAGATCGAAATGCAGAAGCAAATCTAGGCTTCATATCAGGAGAGAAACGAGCAAAAAAGGCTTCCTAAAAATTAGAACTGCCCCAAAGCAGAATAGGCTGCCCAGAGAGGTTGAGTTACCTATTTCAGGAGCCCATCAAGTACAGAATAGACAACGACGTGGGCATGTTACAGTGAGATTCTTTTTGTGTACGGATTGGACAAGCCAGATGGCTCCTGAGGTCTTGATTAACTATAATTCTGTGATTTTTAATATTTGTAGAACCTACCCCTCAAAGTTGTGTGAGTAAAATGCTATATAAACTGCAATCTCTATACAAATGAGAAACTTATTTTCTTTGTGTTTTAGAATGGGGATGGAAGAAAAGTGACTTTTCATTGCATGGCTTAGTCTCAACTGTCTCAAACTCAAACCTTCCAAACAACAAAGGTTTTCAACTTCACAGTATTCATTTGTACTACTATTCTCCAGAGCTTTGTTTTTCTTCACAAAGACTGACTGGTCTGTTGCAACATTTCTATGAAAAAAAAAGACTGCAAAAAAAATATGAGCTACATCTTATGACTCACTGGACACATCATAAGCTATCACTTAGTGAGTCACAACAGGCAGCCTCTATTGTATACTATTAACTGTTAACATAGTAAGTTCCTTAAAAAATATGTCAATTTTTGATAAATCAGGTCTTATGTCTCCTTTCAAAATTACTAATTATCAAAATCATGTGAGGCATAAAACAGGAAGATATATACTCACCAAATGTGTTCATCTTGTCACTCTGTGTATCTTTTACAAAGTCCAAACAGAAGAGATATTCCTACTTGTAGAAAGAACTGTAATGACAGCATCAAGACCCAGAAAACTACTAAGCTTCCTCAATGAGAGTCATGATTTCTCTGAAGAGACGGGCCTAACAATTCATGGAAGAAAAACTAAATGGATAAAAAAAATGTCTATTGACCAGTCTATGACTGGAAGCTTAATCCAATGAGTTAGTAACTCAGTACATACATCTGAGAAGGGATCTATAGGACTAGAATTAGAGAAAAAGAAAAGTGTAGGCTGTATTGTATTTGGGAAAACATTCAGTACTTTTAGTGATCCCAAGTTGCTCCCTTGCAAAAATAGCAACCTTTGTATATAGAGTTGTTCTCTGGAGGAGGAGATATGTTTGCAAATTTTGGCATATAAATAAGTGAAGAATCAAAGTAGCTGGTGACCCAGTAAGTGCTTCCTATATATGCCAGATACTTTGCTAATTAGTGAAAATGCAAATGAAAAGTACATAGTCTTATGCTTCAAGGAACATGAATTCTAACAGGTGAAAACATCAAAACATACTTGATAAAAATAGAACAAGTTATCTCAAAGGAGACAGCACTAGCAACTGGAGGGTGCCCAGGAAAGGCGTCCTTGAGGAAGTAGAGCTTGAACTAAGTCTTCAAAGAAGCTAGAGTCTAAGAATTGGGGTTGGTGGGGAGAGTATTTCAGGCATGGGTAAATGGGTGAGTGGGAATTAAAAGATACTGTGCGAAACAGCAGAAGGGAAAATATCACAATACAACAGTCAGAGAAGAGGAGAGATATGTGTTAAAACATCATTAAGACAGAATGGTCCATGTTTTGAGGAGCTTTGAATGCTGATGTGAGGAGATTATACTTGATCCCAAAGGAAATAGGAAATCACTGGACTGGAGTGACCCATAGAATGATATGGTCAGACTTATGCTTTATGAAAATTACTATGGCTGCTGAGTAGCGAATGGAGCAGAAGAGGAAGAGGCTTGAAATAGAGTTCCAATCACAAGGCTACTGCAGTAGTCTAGACAAGAGGTGATAGAAGCCGAAACTAAGCTAAATGGTGGTTTTCTGAGTGGAGAGCAGATGAAAGATATGGGAGAAATACAGCTTTTTGGCAGTTTGCAATCCTGGAGAGTGGCCCGAGACATTGAAAAGTCAAGCAACATTCCCAGGGACACGGAGTAAACATATGCCTTGGACAAGACTTGAACTTGAAGACTTCCTGACTCTGAGACCAGCTCTCTAACACTGAAGAAATGGCAAAAGTAGATAGGCTCTTCATAGAGTAAGAATGAAGAATAACTGATAGATATTTCAAACATTTCACCAGGACCACTCCCAAATGGACAAAGACCTAGATAAAGTTCTCCGGCATGCTGAATGGATCTCTGCAGAAAGAACATGAAAGAACATGGACCAGAAGGGTACAGGATAAAGGCATGGACAGAGAGTGACCTGCATCTTTGAGGGCAGGGCCTATCCTCTGCCTTTCTTTGTATTCCAAGCACTTACTGGGTCACCTTTGATTCTTCATTTATTTATATGCCAAAATTTGCAAACATATCTCCTCCTCCAGAGTACATTCTTTGTATGTACCATGGCTGGTACATAATAGGTGCTTAATAAATGTTTGCTAGTTTACTTACTGATCCACAAGTTTATTAGAATGATTCATACAAGGTGGCAGAGAGGCTCAAATGAGATCATGGATGTGAATAAGTATTGGCTGGTCTTGCTGTTATTCTCATTATTTTTAAGGCCAAAATATTTTCCTAATTAATGCCCAGACTTTTTATACACTGGATTTTCTTACAGTATTACACTCCCTGTGTGTATGTAAGGGGACAGGGAGCTGATGGTTGATGAAGGAGGGCAATGTTCTCTGAGAGGATGGTTGAGCTACTACATTTTCTAATACAGACAAGGATCGCTTCTCACGTGACTGGACTTTTCTATAATATATGGTAGAGAAAGGGAAATTAGTCAATATATTTCATAGATACCACTATGATCATTAAAAATTAAAGCAAGAAAACTGACTGATATCTCATTATGATATTTCATGCTGGCAAAATACTAGACAGAGTCCTTTTGGAAAGGTTATCAGGGGGGACCAGTACCTTTGGTGTGATGGCTGCCTAGCCCTTTCCAGGGCTCTTTCCACGTTTGGCATCCACCTGTTCCACCCAACTCTCACCTGTGGATCCAAGAAGCTGCAGCATGCACAGTGGCGACACCATGGTAAGCTGTTTCGGCAGATGTGCCAAACCATGTTGAGGGTAACCAAAGGGTCTCCAATGCATTGGTGAGTTAGGGGAATGTCTACCCCAAGCATGTGAAGACTTCCTGTGGTGGAATGGGCTTAGGAGAACAATTTGTTCCAACAGCCATGAAGGCAGATGAAGCAGGCAATGTGGAGTGCTTAGAATTTGGTTAGACACCAAACACAACAAGGTCATCCACTGCATCCTGAGCCATTTCCATCCATCTTGACTCTGTCCTGCTACTGGACTATGATGACTCTGGAGGAGAGAGTGAGGCTGACAATTTCCTGCAACTCTGCCTCACTTAAATCCAAGTGACACACGAATCAAAAGACATCACCCATACCATTTCACTATTATGCTTCAAAGTCCTGTGGTGACAGGCAAGTGATGAAGCAGCAGGTACGGATACATTGGGAGCTATAGTCACAACCAGGCAGCCCAACATAGGGTCATTTCTCACTGCAAGCAGCAATGGGACTCAGCAGTCCCCTGGGTGTCTGAGCAGCCTTTAAGGATCGCACTGCTCACTTCCTGGTGTGAGGAAAGGGGCTAGAAAAGGTGCCTTAAACATTGTCTACTTACCCAACCCTGGCCTGATTACTGTGGCAGGCAGGGAATTCCATTAGGAGGTTGAAATACAAAAGAATGTACAAAAAGAAAATGTATGAAAACATCTCTTTAAATGCCATTATGAAGTATCACAAGTCTCCATTTTATAGCCAATGAAACAAGTGGAACAGATAAGTGAAGTGATCTGTTTAGTGTTGCACAGCTTCTGAGTGCCAGCACCAGGATCCAACACCAAGTGGTTGCAGTCTAGGACCCAAAGGTTTCCTTTACTTTTTTCCCCCAAAAATAATATTTTTAAATGTATTTAAATATATTAAATAAATAAATTTAATACATAATATATATTATAATAATATATAATAAATGTATTTAAATAAAGAATAGTATTTTATTTTTTCCAATTAGATATAAAGATAGTTTTCAACACTCCTTTTTATAAGATTTTGAATTCCAAATTTTTCCTCTTCCCCTTTCCCTAAGAAGGTATGCAATCTGATATATGCTATACATGTACAATCATATTAAATATATTTTCACATTTGTCATGTTATGAAAGAACAATCAAAACAAAAGGGAAAAGCCACAAGAAAGCAAAAAAAAAGAGAGAGAGAAAGAAAATAGTATGCCTAAATGCTTCCTTTTCAAAGGCTATAAAAATCAATCCCTATATACACATAGCACAAACTCCAGTTTCCACAGACAGGAACATATCATGTATCACAGATGCAAGTATAAAGGTATATCTATCTGGTTACATTATGTAACAGTGGATACATATCAACACGAACAGTCTATAAAGTCATATCAATGTAATTAAATGGAAAATAGAAAAAAGCCTACTCCTATGTACAGATAGATGCACATAATCACACACAAGTACATCTATATACTCACAATACCACATACAAAAAAATGTTTATATTTGTGCAAATAAAAACAGAGTAAAACACTGACTCTTTCAAAGTTCCGGAAAACTCTCTAAGGCTATACATTGTAGAGAAAGTGCTGACCTAAATTGGCAGAGAAATTTTCTCCATCTGGGAGTTATCAATATCAATTAAATCCTAGGTTCAGACCCCATCCTCATTCTAAAAGGAAGTACTTTCTATTGGTCAGTTATCCACAAAGGAATGAGCTGTTTCTCAGAGTAGTGAGCATCCAATACTTGGAGGTATTGAAGCTGAGGATGGTTGGATATGAAGGAGATTTCTCTTCCAATGGGCAGCAAGTTGGACTACATAAGCTCAAAGGAACCTTTGAACTCCAGGATTATATTATTTTTGAAGATATGAAACAGTTCTCAGATGGCACCAAACCACTGTCTTTAAAAAAAAAAAAGAAATACCAGATTGCACAGAAAGAACCTTGGAGACTCTGAGGGAGGTGCCTTATTTTTTCTGTCAATCAGGGTACTATTTAATGATTAACATAAATTATAATGTATAAATGCTCAATATGGCTAAATTACAACTTTTTAATGCTGAATATAATTTAAGCTATACTCAATGAGGACCTGGCTCATCAACTAGCCTTTTAAAAAGGACAAGGGGGTAAGCATATATGAATAAGAAAACACTTGTAATGTGGTATTTCTGACTCTGAGAGGTGAGTTGCATAAATTGGAAATTACAGTAAATGGTAAGTAGTATTCTAAATTTATAGAAAGAAAACAATTTATGAATGGACATGAATGGCTGAAGAGTTATGAACCCATCAGTATAAGAATATATATGTGCACACAGAAGAAAAAACTCAGTATTTTGCACAACACTCTTGTCTCCACATCAGAAGATATTCATAGGCAGGAAGAAGCCATTCCATACATAAAAGGAGATTTAGTGTTCTTTAAAAAGGAAAGAGTGTATGAGGAACAAGGAAGGCACTGACTCATCTAAGTCTCAGGTTAGAAATGTTTCATGGAAGAAGACAGAATTATGTTTTTCTACCACCATTATTTTTCTCTTGGTTGTAAGCAGACAACAGATACTTCTTCTACCCTAAGAAATATACCCTTGAGTTGCACCAGCCAAAAATCTTACATGTTGCCTGCTAAAATTATGAGATTACTACTAACACCCCTATGTGAGTTTCCTTTGCTAACTGACTGGCACCAATTCTGGAAATGGAAACTAGAAGATACATTAAAATAGAATTGGCCTATATCTAGGAATCTTAAGGTTTGAAGGGCCTTCTGCTTCTGGATAAGATTATCATTTAAACTACTTGAGAAAAAAAATGAGCACCCATGAAGAAATGGTCCCCCAGGCAGTAAAGTGTGTGGAGTGGTTCCAGGTGGACCTGGCATTTTTATTCTTCTGAGTTCACTGTCTTACTTGACCTTCACTTGTTGGTGTTCCACAGCTGCCACCAGTTCTTATGGGTGTCAGCCTCAGCAACACCATCCCCCTTCTCTTCTTAGCTCCCTTAGACAAGGTACAGTAGTGAGGAGCATTAGTAGCATTTAAGTTCAGAGATCCTGAGCTGTTAAGTTCAACTCAAACCTGAACAAATGACTATAGAAATATCCTTTCTAGTTGGGTTCATCCTATTCCTTGTCTGCTTCTTAGATCAACCCCACCCCCACTTTACCCCTTCCTTTGTCCACTGGGCTGTATCACTGCTGATTACAACCATGTCCAAATCTTCCCCATCTTTAAAAAAATATATGTACATTGCTCCCTGCTCAAGGGTCCTCTCAAGATATCATCTCATTCTCTCTTCCCTTTCACAGCCAAATTCTAAGGAAAACTGGAGATACCTTTCAGCTACCTCTTGAACCCCTTAAAATTTGGCTTTTACTCTCTTACCCTGTGACTCTCTCATGATCATTTAATTCCTGAATCTACTGGCTTTCACTCAGCCTCCAATCTTCTCAACCTCTATGCAACACCTGACATTGTGGTACTTCTCACTGACAAGTGTTTTTTCAGTGCCTGAGGACATTGTCCATCTGGGTCTGGTGATTGGAACTCATCAAGAGGAGTGAGGTGCTCTCTTACTAGTTCCTTACTGATCATGGTAGTCAATTCCTTATTGGCTGTTTTGGCTCTATGTTACTAGTTCAAAGGTCTTTCTTCTTGATGAAGATAATACCAAAGTAGAATTCAGCTGTTCTGCTTCCACATCATCAAGGATCAATGCTCTACCTATCCCACTGTGGGCTTATATCATCTTTGCTCCTCCTCTTTAAGCCTCAAATTACTTTAAAATCTTACAAAGGAAGTTTCCAATTATAACTCATTGTGGTGACAAATGGTACATTTAAGTGCCTATACTATGTTATGTGCTAGAGATACAAAGATTAAAAACTAAATGATCACTCTCTTCAAGGAACTTATATTTCACTGGGTAAATGCTTATAATGTTTATTGATTATTTTAAAAAAAACCTATTACATAGAGAAAGACAGATGCGAGAGTCATTGTCTTATATTGAGTCAAGATGAGCTCTCCATACCCTGGGCTCTATTACATATCATGAAGCACCCTTATCTCACAGAGAAGTTCTTCTGAACTACACTGTAGAGAGAAGAGCCGCAAAACCGTCTGATCTGATCAGACAAATGAATCACGACCTGGCTGAACAAGCACATGGTAACAAGCTCAGGAGAATTAAAAACTCAAACACAGTGGAATTCTATAAATAGCACAGATGGTATTGCAGATCTACAAAGCTCAAAGTAGGAAAATCAGAGCTTAGGGAAAGGAAAAGAAGGCAAAAGCAAATTTCAAGAGACTAAGTCATAGAACCTTTGCACTGGGCCTTAAGAGTCCCAGGTCAATACTCTTTCCTTAGTTTTCCAATACATGTTATATGGATTGAGGCACAGAGCAGTTTGGAGAGAATTAGCCTTTTATGTTATATACCAGTGCACACATATATACACATATGTATGAATGTGAATATATATGACATATATGCATACATATGTGAATATGTATATATCTAGGCCTATAATACACAGGTTCCTCATTTTCAGATTTTTGCAACATGGTACATTGCAAAGAACTTTGTACAGATTGGAATATAGTATATCTAGGCTCGAATCACTAACTAACTGACATGACATTAACTAGTTGAGTTATCCTAAGCAAGTCATATCTCAGGTTCTAGCTTCTTTCTCTACAAAATGAAGCAGTTAGACTACATGATCTTTAATGTGCTTCCCAACTGAAAAAGTCTATGATGTGAGGCATGTGGTAGGGTTTTACTTATACTTTGAAAGTTTTAATGCCACTGAATCACAAGGTTCTGCAAGTAAAGCACTGGGCAAGCAGGCTCCAGTCTGGGGCACAAGCTATCAGGACAAAAAAAAAAAACAACAGAAATAGAAATAGCTCAAAGAAGTTTTGCCAAATAAAAACCAAATCAAATGACTAAGCAAGGACTAAGTAAGGTCATAAAAAGGACGAGAGTGGGAATTAAGTGACAGAAGAAGGTAATATATTGCCAAGACCCTGAATGAATTTTTTTGTCTCGCTCCCCACAAGCTGAAGGTCACTGCTCAGAGAGAATGGAATCAATTTTCCAAGAGGAAAGTGAAATATGAAAATGTTTTAAAAGGATAACAGTATGAACAGTTAGGAACCTGATATAATTAGAGATGACAAAGAACTGGGATCAAATGAATTACATCACAAAGTTCTTTTGAAAAGGGCAACAAAGGAAGTACAGCACAGTGAGGACTGAAGGAAGGAAGGAAACAAAAAAGGAAAAGAAAAATGGAACTGAAGCGACAGTAGAGATCATTAAGTCAATATATCCATAGCAATTTGTTTATTACTGGCTCTGTAAACTTTTACTACAAAATTTCCTTAAATTGTAAAAAGGAAGGAAGGAAGGAAGGAGAGAACTAATTTAGTCAGAAGACTACAGGATTTAAAACTGAAAAGGAACTTAGACATCATCCAGTTCAACTGTCCCATTTTACAAATGAGGAAACTAAGGTAAAGAGGTTGTGGTTTGTCCAAGCTCATGCAGATTGTTTAGAGGAGATAAATCTAAAAGTCAGGTTTCCAAAGCTTCAATCTTTCCTCTCTGTTGGCTAACCAGGATGAGTAGAAAAGCAGAAGACCAGAGTTAATGATGATTCTGTCTTTTGGGCAGATGACAAGACTTGAAGCGTAAAAGATAAATGCAAACTGAAATGACAGGCAAACTACTGGAAACACAGATTAAATTTCTGACTGAGTTTGTAGAATCAAAAAGTCCTACAGCTTTAAGAAACTGGCTTTATAAATGTGACCTATGTTCTTGTGGCATGTAAGAGATGTGGAGTGAAGATGAACCAACCCAGGGCATGTAATTTACTTAGAGTAGGTTTCTGCAGAACTTTTGAATCTGCATTGATCATAATTACCCTACAGAGGGAGTAAGCATGGAATGGAAGAGTGCACAGTGACATTTTAATCACAGAGTGAATAATAACAGAAAATGTAAGTATTTAAAAGTGAAAGAAGCCATATTGGCAACCATTTCCACTAATATTTTTTAAAAAAATACCAAATAGTATTCATTAATACTGCTAAAAGTATACTTTATGTGACAAAAAATGCTGAATGGTATATCAACACAGCCAAAAGCTCCAAAGCCTTTATATGGAAAGTAAAAGCATGATCATATAAAACTTCTATTGGAATTCATCCCCCATAAGTGGAAAGGGTGATAAAGGCTTAAAAGGAAAAGGTAAATGGAAAGAACAATTTGATACCCACTGGGTACTAACTATGTTCCATCAACAGAACTGGACTGAAGTCAAGAAAAGATTTGTTTACAATATAAGTCAATAAAGTGCTACTATGGGAACAAGAAAAATTCCATTAACTCACTAGGTATTTGAGGTTGGAAGAATAAAGAAAGAAGATATCACTTAATCTCTTCAGAGAATATGACTGGGGAAAGCAGTTTGCCAGCCAACATATCTGAGGATAATGCAGATGGCCATTTTTCTTTGCACTATCATTTAATAAAAGGGCAGGAAGAAATACTTCCTGGAAAAGAGATCCTTGAACCAAAAGTAAACGGCTCTCTATGCACATGCACAATTCAAAAACTATGGTTGTCATTGCATGGAGACATTGTATGTAGGTCATGATATGTCTCATGGTCAAGTGGAATGAGTGCCATGCTTAATTAAGAGTTAGAAGACCTTGGCTGGAGCACCAGCACTGTCCTTTGCTGGCTGGCTGAACTTGAACAGAGCACATAATTTCTACTAGCTGCTGTCTCCTCACAAGTAAAATAGAGACCAAATACTTCTATCCACTTCATAAGAACACTGTGCTGGGAACCTGGTGATTCAAGTTCTAGTCTGGCTCTGTCTCTTACTATCAATGCTTTGTACTGCCTCACTTATAATGTAGCTCAGATGAGATAATGTAAAAGATTTGTGAGAGGTGGGGTATGAACATGCACATGAGATGCCATGAGCCAGGGAGAGCCATACATGGCCTGATCACAAAGAGAGCATGCTACAGGTCTGGCCTGGTCAGGACTGTGTTGGGAGGCCTCCTGCTCCCAGGAAACCTACCTGGAGTCTACTGACACTCTGTTCTGATTCACTTGTGGTTCAGTCATTTTTTAGCCATATCCAACTCTTCGTGAGTTGGGGTTTTGGTGTTTTCTTGGCAAATATACTGGAGTGGTTTGCCATTTTCTTCTCCAGCTTGTTTTACAGATGAAGAAACTGAGGCAAATAGGGTTAAGTGACTTGCCCAAGGTCATATAGCTAGTAGATATCTTAAGGCCAGAGCTAAAGTCTTCCTGACTCTAGGCTCTGTGCTCTATCCACTGTGCCATCTAGCGGCTGTTCTGATTCAGTACAACACTAAAGCTCTCTTACCAGAAACATTCTGGAAGGTGGGAGCTTTCCCGGTAATCAAGGCTCCTGATACCTCTAGCTTCCTGGAATCCCTGTCACTGGGTTCAGGAGGCTGGTAGCCTTAGCCTAGCCTGGCTCAGAGGTTTCACTGCCCCACAATTTGCTGCTCTCCCTGGAGGGTGTACCTACTCTAAATGTTGTCCCCATAAAATGACAGCCCTTCATTTGCCACCCCCAGGCAAGCAGCAGTGTCCATTGATATTCTTTAATTAACACTCATTAGTTAACATTAACATTCTAAACCTAAAATCTCTTCTTCCCTTCTCCATCACTGATACAGAGGGAGGCACTTCTCAGGGATAGGATTTGTAACATTCCTCACTCCAGAACATTGCTTAGCCTCATTTATCCTATGCCACAGGAATACCATAACCTTTCTCTGCTACAAAGTTCCCAGGGCCTGGATTTGGAAGAACACTGTCTCATCTGCAGGCCCTACAGCCTCTATCTTACTTGATCAAAACAGTTTAAAAAAATGCAATACTATCTCTGACTTCCATAATTCTTTTTTTCCCTGGTTATTTATTTAATTTTTGCCATATAATCCCCACACACACAATTAACAAGAATTTATTTTCTCTCCTTTCCATCTTTACACAACATAAAAAAAAATGAACCTAGTAGTCTGTTACAATTAACCCAAAGACCCTCTGGGAATGACTCATTGAATCAACTGATAGGAAGCCAGGAAAGCACTCTGGCAGAAATTTAGTGTAGACCAATATCTCACACTATACACCAAGATAAGCCCCAAATGGATATATGACTTAGAAAAAGTCACATAACAATCTAGAAAGAAATTATCCTCTATAACTTCTTGTTATCCTCTATAACTATCTTGTTCTCAACTGAGGATACCAAGTCCAAGTAGAAGCCAAGATCATGTTCTGTGTTTGGAGAATCTTGTCAAATCTTGTTTCTATTTCCACATCATCTCTCTCACATCTGCCTCTTTCTCTCTACCCACAGATAGCTCTTTTGTTCAGACCCTCATCACCTGGATTAGTGCAGTAAAGCCATAACTGATCTCCCTGCTTCTAGTCTCTTTCCATTCCAATTCATTCTTCATATAAAGACAAAAGTGATTTTCCTAAACCACAAACTATGTCAAATCTTCTTCTCAACCAACTCTATTGGCTCCTTTGATTACCTCTAAAATATGATATAAACTCCTCTCTACGGCCTTCAAAGCCTTTCACAACCAATTTACCTTCCCAGATTTATTGCACATTATTGCCCTTCATGCATCCTACAGGCCAGTCAAAGGGTCCTTCTTTCTCTTCTTCATGCACAGTACTCCATTTCCCTTGGCACAGTATGTCCCCTGTTTCTGCACTATATGTTCTCCTGGATTCACCTTTTTAGAATTCCTAATTTTCTTTAAGACCCAACTCAAGCACCACGTTCTGCATGAAGCCTGTCTTAATCCTCCCAGCTGCTGGGGCCTCCTTCCTCTAAAATCACCTTTTATCAATTTTTAAATCTATTTTGTATAAACTCATGCACAAACAATGTTGTCTTCCATAAAAAATGCAATCCCTCCTCAAGCAAATAGACTGTAGCTGTGTGCCCTGAGTCATTAGTATGCTATCTGATACACAGTATATCTTTCATAAATGACTGTTGATGACTTGACTGAAAATGTTAACCGTGCATCATCCAACCCTCAAAGTGCCAGGCACTTTGTTAAGTGCTGAGGATTCAAATACAAATAAGACAGTTTCTGACTTCAAGGAGGTTTAATATTCAAATGGGCAGATGGAATGGGGGAGACAACTCATAAGGGAAACCTAGAAGGTGTGAGGGTGGTACAAACATGGGGGAATGATTTGGAGATGTCCCAGAAGTGATGTGAAAGTCTATTTTTGAGCAGTATCAGGCCTAAGTTCATCTGTCAGGGCCCAGCATCCCAGGGCCAGGGGTCAAGACTCTGGTAGAAAAGAAATGGAGAAAGGAGAAGGGGAACAAGCATTTATTAAAGACTTACTATGTGCTAGGCACCATGCTAACCACTTTACAAATATTCTCACTGAACTTCACAACAACCCTGCAAAGCAGGTACCATTATATTCATATTCTCAGCCAAGAAATCTGAGGCATACAGGGGTAGTAACTTGCCCGGGGCCCCAGAGCTAGTTACTATTGGAGGTGGGATTTAAACTCATGTATTCCTGACTCCAGGTCAAGCTCTGTATCCACTGCTCCCCAGAGCTGACTAGGTATGTGTCTAGAGCAATAAGGAAGATTGGATGGGGGTGGGGAGATGCTTGGACAGGCAGTCCTCCAACAAGCGTGGCAATGATCAAGGCGAGTGGTGATGAGGATCTGTACCAGAGTGGAGGCAGTGTAAGAGGGCAGAAGGGGGCATATCTGAGTGATATTGAAAAAGTGAAATCAACAGGCCTTGGCCACAGCTTGGCTATGGAGAGTAAGAGAGAGTGAAGAATCCAGGAAGACTCTCAGGTTGTCAACCCAAGGGAGTGGGAGGATGGTGCTGCCTTCAACAGTAATAGAGAAGGAAGTGGAAAGGTTTAAGGGGAAGGATAAGGAAGACATTTATTTTTGGAGATGTTGAGTTTAAGATATTTCCTGGACATCCAGTTTCAGATATCTGAAAGTCAATTGGAGATAGGAGACTGGAGATCAGCGGAGGGGTTGGGGTAGGAAAGCTAGATTTGAAAGTTAGCAACATGGTGACGGTGATTAAATCCACAGGCATTGATGATCTCACAAAGGGCCCTATCCAACTTCTCATCCTACACTGTCCTCACTTTCCATTGTACACTTCAGAACTATCATTCTATCATGACCACATTTCCTGTACTGTTAGAACTTTTCCCCAAGACCCCTTTTACCTTCTTGTACTCACAGACACATTTTTCCTCCCAGAAGATGCAGCATTGTTATCTCCAACTCCAAAATTGGGTCCTTCTTCTCAGGAGTGCTTTGACGCACTCGGCCAAAGGGAAGAACAGGTGTACTTCTCAATCCACCATCCTTATTGGAAGTTCCTTCCACCTGCTACAACACCCTATTCAGATCTGTTACAATCCTCTAGCAGTTCTGAGAGGGTTATTTCTCATCCTTCAAGGAGTTTACCTGACCCAGCTTTTCTTTCTAGTTCAATTCTGCTTTCATACATAAAGGTTTTAATATACACACTAGAATTCTCTCAAACACCCTAATATCCCTATTCACCCATCTCAAGAGCCATGACATATATAACACTTTTGTTTCACTTCAGTAACACATGGAAATAGTCATATTCTTGATGTGACCGTCACCCCTACATACTTGACTTCTATGACCCAGAACTAATGCATCACTTCCATGTGTAGCTATACCTATATTCTAGGTTCAATTATCATCTTTATGAGCATGAAACAGAAACAAAAACATCTGCTTCTCATCTCTGCCTTAAACTCCAGCCATGTATCACCAAGTGCTAGAGAGAAATCTCTAACTAGATGTCTCACAGATTTCTCAAATTCAACATGTCCCAAAGAAATTCATTGTCTCCCAAAACTCAACCTTTAACCCCAAACAACTTCCCAATTTCCCTATTTCTGTTAAGGGCATCACTATGCTTTCTGTCATCCAGGTTCACAACCAGGGAGTCATTCTCAATTCTTTCCCTCATCATCATCATCTTCATCAGTTAGAATTTGCATGGCCCTTCAAGGTTGGCAAAGTACTTTACAAATACCTCACTTTATCCTCACGACAACTCTAGGTGGTAAATGCTATTCCCACTGTACAGATGAGGAAATTGAGCAGAGAGAGGTTAAGTGATTTGTCCAGGGTCACATATCTAGTAAGTGCCTGAAGCTGGATTTGAACTCAAGGTCTTCCTGACTCCAAGTCCAGTATTCTCTTCATTACACCACCTGGCTGCCTCACATCATCACACCTTCATATTCAATTAGTTGTCGTATCATATTTTTCTATCTCCATGACATCTTGCTTTGCTTTCTACTCACATGGTCACTAGACTAGTGTCGTTACACCTCCTACTGCGACCACTTGGTCTCCTTGCTTCTAATCTCTCCCCCTCTCCAATCCTTCACAGAGCTTCCGGATTGATATTCTTAAGGCACTTCCGATCAAGAAGATCCAGCAAGATCCCTGCTACCTCTAGGATAAAATACCCTCCTCCACATTTCTTGTCACTTCAAACCCTTTGCAGTCTGACATCAGGTTACCTCTCTAGATTTACTGTACTCCACTACTCCCCTTCACATATGATGTTTCCCAAACTGATTTCAATGCTGTCTTATGAATTTTGTGTTCTATTTTTTGCCCTTGAGCCTTTCTCAGCTGTTTCCCCAGGCTCAAATGCATCCCCCTTCTTTTCACTGTTTCCCTCAGTTTCCCTGAGGAGATGGTTGTTAAGCCACCCTCGCACAGAACCCTTCCCAATCCCTTTAGGTGTGCATGCTCTCCTCCTTCCTCAAAAATTATCTTATATTTATTTAATTGACATACCTATCATACACCACCTCCTCCCTCCCACCTCAAGTCCTAGAGTGTGGGGATTTTTTTTTTCCTTTCTGTTTCTGTATTCCCAAAGCCTCATGCAATACCTTGCACAAAGGATGTGCCTTTAATAAATGCTTCCTGAATCAAACTGCTTGTTGAACTGAAACTACTTTTGCAAATGTATAGTTATTTCTTGCATGCCCCTTATTTGTCACAATCATATAAAACATTTCACCATCTGCATCACTGAAAAGAAAATAAATAGATGTGGAGTCCTATTCTGAAGCACATCACAGTGGCTCAGGTTCTATCTCAGGGCATGGGTTAGCTGATAAATGAATGGTTTCTTCATCATCAAATGTATTTTTCTTTCAGGGACCAAAGCAGAGGACAGTGCGTCAAGCTGTTGCATTGCTTAAGGTTCTAAATA
This sequence comes from Potorous gilbertii, assembly GCA_028658325.1. Taxonomy (NCBI): domain Eukaryota; kingdom Metazoa; phylum Chordata; class Mammalia; order Diprotodontia; family Potoroidae; genus Potorous; species Potorous gilbertii. Next base: position 163,376,394 of record CM053773.1, read on the forward strand.
AAAACATAGAGGCCTGGAAGTCTACTTAATTGAAAATAGACAATGTAAGTTGTAGTCTACTGAAGTAGATTACATTTCTCTGCAAAAATAATGGGCTGTAAATAACAGACAGCAATTCCAGGCTTGGTTGGCAATCAGCTTATGCCTCCTTGGCAGAACTGTTACCGAAATTACTTCTCAGGTTAATCACAACAGACTTGGTCCATAAGTGAAACTTGCTGACGCCCTCTCTTCCTGGTTCTTAAAGCATATCATTCTACACCAGTCAAGTGAAAGGAATCAGATTTAAATTCAAAATTTATTCTTATAATCCCATCTAAAGACAGTAATAAAAAGCATGAAAAAAGTGAGAGAGGATGGATTTGTTGTGAAAAAAGTAGATACTCATTTCTGGAGTTTTGTTTTCTAAACAGATATAGTGATAGATATGGAAGTATACAGATACAGATATAAATATATATAATTATAGACATATGAATATAAATATAGATATAAAGAAAGACTGTTGGCTATTGGATTGACTGCACTCAGAAGTCCTGGGTATGGGTACTGCCTCTGCCAGGCTCTGAGCCTCATGTGCATTAAGAGCAATCAATCAACAAGCTTTTACTAGGCATTTACAATGGGCCAGGCACAGTGTTACACATCCCAGATACAAAGAAAAAATAAAATCAGCCCCTACTATCAAGGAGTTCCCATTCTAATAGGGGATACAACATATGTAAATCAGAACATACAAGATAAATATAGAGAATATGGAAGATAAATTTAGAGTGGATAGCACTATTAGCTGAGAGGAACAGCAAAGGGTTTTCTGAAGGTAATACTTGATCTGAGCGTTAAGGAAAGCCAGGGATTATTAAAAGTCAGAAGTTGGGAGGAAAAAGCCTCTTTAGGCTTTGGGAAGATCGATTTCTTTCTCCAGCTCCTGAGGGCTTCTTTAATTCCTGATTATCTAATCCTACACTTCCATTTATTCCTACATGCACAGGACACGTTGCTATCTGCTGGGTAGCTGAAACTCACAGGATCAGGGTTGGTGTTATGGAAGGGGAGGTAAGAACTGTACCAAATCTTGTGCCACCCTCAAGAACTTCTCTCTAGCCACTCTGTCTGCATTCCCCGCTCAATCATTAGCACACCCCCATCCCCTTATACTCACCCTATCCTAGTGATCCTGAATCCACTGAACCTCAACTCAATGTATCTCAGCCTACGTCCTACTCCATTGCCCATCCCATCTACTGTGCTCTCTGGAATGCGTGCTCCATCATTAACAAATTTCCTTTCACTTTAAACCCCTTTCTCTCTCACTTCTTACCTCTTCTAGCCCTCACTGAAACATAGCTCCCTTCCACCGACCTTTCCTTTACCACCCTCCATCCAGGTAACTTTCTCTTAAATGTCCTAACTTACTGGATGTGATGGGGACATCAGACTATTCCTTGCTTTCCACCACTTCTAGATTCTTCCTTGCCACCTTCACTATACAAATTCTCTTCCTCTCAGGTTCAAGCTATCAAAATGTATCACACAATCCAAATCCTAGCAGCTATTAATAGAACCCCAGGATATTTTCCTTCCTTTCTCATTGAGTTCAATGACTGGCTCACAACTTTTCTCTGCTTTCCATCTCCTCTCATACTAGCGATCTTCAATATACACATCAATGTCTCCTGCAATACTATTATTTCTCAGTTTCTCAGTCTCCTCAATTCTTATGACCTACTATTCCACCCCAGCTCAGCTACACAGAGAGCAACACCCTTTATCTTCTCATTATTCACGTGTCCACTCCCAAGTTGATGAACTTCAAAAATACCTTAATTTGACCAAAATCCTTCATTGTTTCATCTTTCCCTACGCTAAAACTATTTTTCATCCTCATCATGTCCTTCGTTCCTTGTATTCCTTATTCTTTCCCACTCGGTCACCCCTGAATTGACAATCCTCTTCTCCATTACCTATCTTGACCAGCTGGCAAACAAAGGGAGCTCTACATGATCCTCCATCCTCAATTCCCCTGCTCCCCTTGTCCTATCATCAATTATGCCTTATTAAACCTCCACTCTGGTTTATATGCCCATCAACTCCCTCCTTCACATCTATTCACGAGTTGTTGAAAGGAGAAGGAAATCATGAAACTGTGCTGACTAGGCCAACAAATCTATGTTCCATAATCTCAACTGGGCCCTCACTGCAGCAAGGCAAATATTTTATTGCTCCTTAACTGATTCACTATCCCACCAGGCACAGTGGCTGCCCTCAGTCTTCTCATCTCTCCTTAAGTCTCTCATTGCACCCCAACTCTCAACTCCCTCACCCGAGGATGTGACTAACTGATGAGTGCTCCCTCTTCTCTCTTGTTTATCTCTCATTGCCTCAGCATTTTGTATTATCTTCTCTTTCACTCTGGTCTCAAATGAAGAAGTGGTCCATCTCCTTTCTGAGGTAAACTCTTTTATATTCACTCTTGATCCATTCATCTCCTAGCTTTTCTAACAAACTCTCATCTCCCCCACTCTGCTCCCATCGTCAATCTCTGTCCATCTACTGACTGCTTCCCTGCTGTCTAAGCACATGACTGTGTCAAGTCAAATCAAGCCAACAAGTATTTATTGAATATTTATTACAGCCAGGGACTGTGTTAAGCATTGTCATTTCCCCATCCCGAAAAATCACTCACATGATCCTAACATTCCTGCCAGCTTTTGTGCTATATCTCTTCTTGGCTAAACTGCCAGAGAAAGTGATCTATGATTGGTGCTTCTAATTCCTCTATTCTCACTCTTTCAAACACTGAAACCTGGTCTTCAACCTCATCATTCAACTGAAACTACTTTTTCTAAAGTTACTGATAATCTTAATCGCCAAATCTAATGCCCTTTTCTCAGTTCTGATTCTCAGCCATTCTGTAGGTTCTGACACTGCCAATCGCCTTCTCCTTCAGGATATTCTTCTCTCTAGGTTATCATGACACAGCTGCCTCCGCTTCTCCTCCTGCTTTTCTCATTGCTCCTTGTAAATCTTTGCTGAATCTTCATTCATGTCATGCTCTCTATTGTTGGTGCTGAGTCACAAGGGGTTGTCCTAGGCCCTCTTCTCTTCCCATTCTATATCATTTGGTGATCTCACCAGCTCTGTGTGGATTCAACCATCTTTATGCAGATGATTTCCAGTTTTATATGCCTGATTCTAGTGTCTCTATTAAGTTACAGTCACATATCTACAAATGCTTCTTAGGCTTCCCATAATGGATGTCCCATAGACATTTAAAATTCAACATTTTCAAAGTAGAACTCATGATCTTTCCTCAAAAACATCCCTTCTTCTGAACTTCCTCGTTACCATGGAGGGTACCAACCTTCAAATCATCCAGGCCCACAACTCTGGTGTCATCTTTGATTCCTCACTCTTACCTCACATACCCAAATCTCGTTCTTTCTACTTTCACAACATCTCTCGTATACATCTCATTCTCTCTATTTATATAGACACAACCTTAGTTCAGAACTTCATCACTTCTCCAGTGGGCTATTATAATACTGTAATAGCTTTCTAACTGGTCAACCTGCCTTGTCTTTCCCTACTCCTATCCATCCTCCATTTAACTGTCAAAGATATATAAGTGTTATTCTGACAATAACACCCCTCTACTCAATTATCTCCAGTGGTTCCCTATTACTCCAAGAAAAATTAAGACTCCTATATTTGGCCTTTAAAGCCCTTCCTAAACTGGTCCCTTCCAGTCTTTCCAGCTATCTTATACTTATTCCTGGGACCTATTTGCCATTCCTAGAATATGGTGCTTCATCACCTGTCTCTGGGCTTTTACACTAGCAGTCACCTATGCCCAGAATGTGATATCCTTTCACCTTTGTATCTTTCTGAATATTGTGAAATCTTGGATATTTGTAAATTCATTTTTACTGCTTATATATGAAAAAGAGATGAAGCCAGGAAATGATTGAGCCCTGGTTCCAGCTAGAGTTAAAAATCCAATAGATGTCTACCTGAGGTCAACTCTTTTCCATATCTTGCTAATATTTCCCCCCAAGGACTCCTGCTTCTGTATTATTTTTTTTCCTTTTCCACCTCCCAACTCTGCAACTACTATCTATGCCATAACTTCAATTCTAGAAACAAAACCAGAGAAGTAAGACCTTGAAATGGATTAATATTCATTTATCATTGTCTGTCCTTAACCAGAAAGAGTCTATTTTCAGGTAAGACTAATAAATCATGTACATGTGAAATTAAAACCAGAGGGTGTTTTTGTTTCTTGATATGGAAAAGTGATCTTGAAAATGCTGGCTTACCCAAACTAATTTATGCTTCACCCAGATCTAGTATTTGGCTCTGTGGAGGATGGAATGTATGTAGAAGCAGGATATTTAGCAAGCTCAATCATATTAATTTAATCTGTGGCCATTCTACATTACAGATTTACTAAAGCTTGTCTTACTTTTGACTTCCTATAGTTAACTGAAGAATGTAGTTAAGAGATAAAACTGTAAATGTGGTCATTGGGCCATATTCATAAAATCACAGATTCTGAGAAGGGGGAAGGGTCTCAGAGGTCACTTCATTAAACTCTTTCCTGAAATGTGAATTTCCACTTTAACAGCCCCAAATAATGGATCAACCAGACTTTGCTTGAATGCCTCAAGGGACAGGAAACTCAATACTTAACAAAGCAGACAATTTTATATTTAGGAAACTCTGTAAAAACATGTTTGTTTGTTTTTTCTTTAAACTAAACTGAAATTCGTCTACCTTGAATCTTCTATCCATTGGTCCTATTTCTTCCCTCCTCAGGCACCGGACCACTTTAATTCTTCTTTTACACAAAGGGCCTTCCAATAAGTGAAGATGGCACGATTTGGTTTACAAAGGAATGATCCAAATTCTGGAGCAGATGAAATGGGTCTGATGCTCCTAAGGATACATTCTCTACTTGCCAGTTTTACTAAAACTGTAATCTTTCAGCAAGTGAAGTGTGATTGAATTGAGACAGTAACTAAGTAATAATAACGAAAATAATAGTGTTTTGCAGTTTCCAAAATACTCTATATGCATTTATTTAAGCTGATTCTTATAACAGCCTTGTAAAGTAGGTAGTACCAGTATTCTTCTCATTTGACAGAGGAAAAGCCAGAGGTTCACAAAGGTTATGTCAAACAGGCCGCATTTGAACTCAGGTCTTCCTGATTTTCGGGTCCAGGGCTGTATCCACTGTGCCAGCTAGCATACAATACTTCCATACTCTGTAAGTTTCAGGCAAACAAGCCTACTTACCAATCCTACTAAATAACATTTCAGGTTCCATCCCTAGGCCTCTGCACAGGCTATTATCCCATCCTACGTCTTAGAATTTCTATTTTCCTTCAAAGCTCAGTTGAAATACCACCTCCTACATCAATCAATCAATCAACTTTTATTGAGTGCTAACCATGTGTCAGGTGTGGGGCTACGCATGAAGCTAATAGAAAGGTAAAAAGAATCCTTTCCTTCCAAAAGTTTATATTCTAGTATGGGAGAGAGCATGTAAATAATTAATTACATGCAACATACAGACAGAGAAGATGGAAAGTAATGCTAGAGGTGGAAATTCTAGCAACAAGGGGAACCTAGAAAGACCTGCAAAAAGTAGAATTTGATCTGAGTCTTAAAGGACATCTGGGATTCTAAGATACGTAAGAGAGAAGGGTCAGGATTCCAGGTATAGGGGAAAGCAGTTCAAGGACAAGCAACTGGAGATAAAGGGTTCTGTGTAAGGAACGCAAAGGAGGCCAATACAGCTGAATCATCAAGTACCTAAAAAGGAGTGCAATGGAAGAGAAATGGAAAGATAGTATGAGGGAATATAAGACTCAAATTTATTATGCAACATGTTGAAGGATGACAACCTCAATACCTGGTGGCCTAACATTTACAAAGTGCCCAGCCTCTGTTGAAAGAGAAATAAAATTTAACAAACGATGCAAGAACAGAATAAAGTAGATGGTCTCATCCAAGGCTGTAACAACTATTTGCTGTCCTTAAAAAAGACATGTGAAATTAAAACCAGAGGGTGTTTTTGTTTCTTGACATGGAAAAGTGATCTTGAAAATGCTGGCTTACCCAAACTAATTTATGCTTCACCCAGATCTAGTATTTGGCTCTGTGGAGGATGGAATGTATGTAGAAGCAGGATATTTAGCAAGCTCAATCATATTAATTTAATCTGTGGCCATTCTACATTACAGATTCACTAAAGCTTGTCTTACTTTTGACTTCCTATAGTGAACTGAAGAATGTAGTTAAGAGATAAAACTGTAAATGTGGTCATTGTTTTATCTACAAAGTTTTATCTAAAAAGACTTCTTTCACAATCACAAATGGACTTGGTGTCTTCTCCTTGCCTTCTTTCCTTGAACTGGGAATGTTTTCTTATAATAAAACCTGACAGAGACATTCCAAATGCTCCCTCCCCCACTTCTCCCTTTGGTGTCCCCCTCTTTTTCTACCCCTCTCTCTGCTATGAAATGTTTTATTTACCTATCCTGTTTTCAAAGAATGCTGTCTACTTTAAGTTGGTCTAAAAGGTTATAAAAATCAAATCTGTGCCCTAGGAAACTGAATCTGCTGTCAATGAGAGCAGTCTTCCACAGCATTAATCTCTTTTCTTTCAGTCTGGCCTCCTATCTCTGACCCATAATTATGAGACCCTCACTGACTGCATCTCTCCCAAGAACTCCTGTTTCTCTCAACTGAGAGAATTTCACATCAGCAGAAAGGGGCCTTCTTGTGAAGAGCTTTAAATACTAAACAAAAGATTTTATACTTGATCTTGGAAGTAAGAGGGAGTCACTGTTTAATAAGTATAGGGAAGATATGATCAAACCTATGTTTAGAAAAACCATTTCAGTAGTTGTATGGAGGATGGTTTGGAATGGAAAAAGACTTTAGGGGAGAGAGAGATTAAAAGGTTATTAAAGCAGTTTAGGGGAATGAAGTGAGAATGAAATAGGATGGCGACTGAAAAGGGAGAAGTGGACATATACAAGTGGTGTTATGAGGATAGAAACCACAATATTTGGCAACCAGATGGATAAAGGAGTTGAGTGAGAAAGGAAGACATTGAGGTGATGGATCTGGCTGACTGAGAGAATGGGGACACCCTCAGTAGCAATAGGGACATTCAGAAGAATGGAGGATCTGGAAGGTTAGGGTAATTGATTCTGCCAGCAGCTCCCAAATCACGTCATATCTCCCGTGTGTGTGTCCATGTGTACATTCACATATACACATATACATACATAGATGTATGTATGTGTATATGATTAGTCTATTTATCTATAGATTTATCAATAATTTAATCTATATGATTAGTCTATGTATATTCATGTTGCTTCCCATGAAGCATGATCCCAGAAACTAGGGACCACTTCAACTGTTGTCTTTGTATTACTAGTGTCAAGCACAGTACCTGTCGCATAGCGGGTTTTCACGTATTCAACTGTTCCACCAAATTGGAGGATTGAACATAGCACTCCATCATGCCTTGTGTTCCCCATGCCCACAATGCACTGCCACCCTACTTCCACCTCATAGGAGCCACATCCTGGGTGAAGCACTGCCCCATCTCCCTGGTCCTTAGTGCTCTCCGACTCCTCAAATGACCTCATAGTTACCATCTAGCTGAGATGTCCCACACCCACCCCCTGAATAGAATGTAAGCTCTTGGAGGGCAGAAGCTACTTCCTGTTTGACTCTAACTCTAGCCTAGTAGGTGCTCCATGTTTTGTAAGTCATAGAGCATGAGTTCAGATCCCTTCTCTGTCATTTACCACTAGGTGAGACCTTGGTCAAGTCATTTATCTCCTCAGGGTTCTGATCCATAAAATGAGGGGAATGGATTATAGATGGTCCTAAGGTCCCTTCTACCTAGGCAGTCTGTGATATGTGAACTCTGTATCTGCTGCCCTACCTGGTTTCAATACTGAGGAATAACATGTTCTTCCCAGGACAAACTCATTGTCTCTAATCTCACCACCACAGACCTTGAATGATGCCAGCTCCCTCAGTCTCCTCACTCCTCTGACTAGAGGGCTGGAGGGTAGAATCCCACCTCCTAATGCCTTCTTTTAAAGAAAGCAGAAATTGGACTCAGCTCACGCCAACCAGCATCTCTTGTTGCTCTGTTTCAACTCCATGGAATAAGAAGCCTTCATGTACCCAGGTACCCCTTGGGTATCCTCTTGTCTTCCCCTCTCCTTTTCCTTCTCTCCCTCAATTAAATTGTGAGCTCCTTGAGGGCTCTGTCTTTCTTTTTTATAATTTTTTATTAATTGTATGTATCCCCAGCACTTAGTACAGTGCCTGGCACATAGTAGGCACTCAATAAATGCTTACTGGATTACATGAACTAAGTATTCATTGAACTGATCTAAAGTGAATATTGAGATGAATCCAGTTGAGTAGTAAGGCCAACCTAGGTTCCAAAGTCAAATAAACTAGGACAAGAAGGGAAGGGAAAGGAAGGGAAGGAGAGGGGAGGGGAGGGAACTAGCCAGAAAAACCAAAGTAGGGATCTTTTGGCAGGAGGAGCTGAGTTATCCAGCTAGCTGGGTTCCCATTCAACCAGTTACGTCTACTGACATGATTACGTTCATCTTTCATTGCTGAAGAAGACCATGACTTTGTTATGAGTGAGGGAGGGTTGTGCAGGTCACCAACCTCACTTCTCCTACAGAGTCATCTGACCAGATATTCACACCTTAAGTGAAGGAAGAATTAACTTTTTGGGAATGTTGAAAAGAGACTGGGGAAGAGATACTGTGACTAAGCAACCAAGATTGAAGGCAAGAGATTGGGCCCAGAAAGAAACATATGCCATAGTCTCTTATACACAAGAGGGGCAAGTCAGGACCATATGCCCTGGTTCCTATGTTCTAAGAGATGCTCTACAGCTTTACAAGAATGGAATAAGAGGAAAAAAATCACTCAAGTTATTCTCAAGTAAAACTACCTTTCCCCAACTATTGATTTATAGTCATCATAACTAACTTGTTTCTTAGTTTTGAATTTTTACAAGGACATTTTGAAACTAAAACATTTTGTTTATTCATGTATTTGAAGACACTCATCTCTCTGTTGAATATAAGACTTATGTGCCTGCTGCACATGGACACTTGGATGTTCCTTATGTAGGTATCTCAAAACTCAACATGTTTACAGTGAAATTCACCATCTTTTCCCCCAAGCATCCCCTGTACTTTTCCTTTTTGGGGGAGGGTGGATGGGTATCAAGTCTGCAGTTTCATTCCACATCAAAGCAAATGAGAACCTTCCCTTTAGTTTACCATTTAAGAGCATTGTCTAGGGCACTAAGAGGGGCTAAGTGACTTGGTCAAGGTCATAGCCAACATGTGTCTGAAGTGTCAGCCCAGCTTCTATCTACTACACCAAGATGCCAAGTCTTTCTGACTCCCTTTCTTAACTTCCCTATTTCTCTGGAGAGCACCGCCCAGTTTTCAATTATCCATTCTTGAATCTGCTCAGAGTCATCACTGATTTTTTCTTCTGCCAGAGTGGTCAAGCTTTGTCAAGTCAGCCTCCACAACATCTCTTCAGTCCATTCCCTTCTATACATTCACACACCCACTACCCTAGACCAAGATCTCAGTAATGCTCACCAGTACTACTACAATAACCTCCTAATGGCCCTCCTTGCTTCTTGACTCTTATCTGTCCAATTCATCCTTTACACAGGTGCCAAAGTATACCCAAAGCAAAGATCCAATCATGTCACTTTCCAGCTCAAGAAGTTTGGATGGATCCTATTTCCACCATTCAGCATCTAACCAAGTTCTAAGTGCTCCACATCATCTGCTTCAACTGCCTTCATGGCTGGTGGAACAAATTTTTCTCATTTGCCCATTCCACCAGAAGAAATCTTCACATGCTTGGGGTAGATGACCCTCAATTCACCAATGGGTTTGAGACCCCTTGGTTACCCTCAACCTGGTTTGGTCCGTCTGCCACAACAGTTTACCAGGGTGTGGTCACTGCACACTGCACATGCTGCAGCTTCTTGGAGCCACAGTGGGAGCTGGGTGGACTAGGTGGACACCAAAGGTGGAAAGAGCCGTGGAAAGAGCCTTAAAAGGGCTAGGCAGTGATCACACCAAAGGTACTGGCCCTCCTTGACCACACCCTATACCTCAAATGGTTGGTTGTTGTCCTTCATTCTCAAAGAGGACTAAAATGACATCACCATAATAAAGTGAAATTTAAGCATGTCTGGCTGTGGCTGACCAGACCAATGTGAGCTCAGAATGCTCTACCACAGGTTGGGCACAGATAGTCTGTGTGAATTTTGGCCTAATAATTAACACCAAGAAAATATTTGCTCCATCAGCCACTACCACACACCATAGGTGGAACCATTGGTTACAACAAATGGAGAAGATTTTAATACTGTAGATAAGTTCATTTACCTTGGTAGCATACTTTCCAGGGATGTACACATTGACAATGAAGTTGATGCATGCATTGCCAGAGCTAGCTCAGTGTTTGGGAGGTTCTGAAGAAAAGTCTGGGAGAGAAGAGGTATTACTCTGACTACCAAACTGAAGGTCTACAGAGTTGTTGTGCTGACCTCATTGTCCTGTGAAATATGAACAGTTTACCAGCGCCATGCCAGGCAACTGAATTGCTTCCATTTGAACTGTCTTAGGATCTGAGGATTCTGAGGATCATCTGGCAGGATGAGGTACCAGACACTGAAATCCTTGCTTGAGCTGAACTGCCAAGCATTCAAACTATGCTTCAGAGAGGACAACTCTGATGGCTGGCCACATTGTTTGAAAGCAAAATGTATGCTTGTCCAAAAGACTATTTTATGGAGAACTCACATGGGGTAGGCGATCATATGGTGGTCAGAAGAAGCGATACAAGTATACTCTCAAGAACTTTGGATTTGACTGTGCAACATGGGAGATGCTGGTAAAGGACAGCTCAGCATGGTGTGCCCACATCAGAAAGGGTGCTGTGCTCTATGAACACAGCAGAATTGAGACAGCACAAAATAAACATAGGGTGTACAAATTTGGAGTACCCACCCCAAATATTCACACAGACTATCTGGGCCCAACCTGTGGTAGAGCATTCAGAGCTTGTATTGGTCTGAACTGCCATAGTTGGACACAGTGAAATTTCACTTTATCACAGTGATGTCATTTTGGTCCTCTCTGAGAATGAAGGATAACAACCAACCATTTCCACTAAAGTAAAGCACATACTCCTCCTCCTGGCATAAAAGCCCTGCACTCTACATTCTAGCTCCAACAGATAACTTTCTCACCCCATAAATGACATTCCGTCTCCCTCCTCCATGCCTCAAAAGAACTCCACACTTCAGCTCTGCCTCATAGAAGCCCCAGATCTCTCCAAGTTTCTGCCTAGCTACTGCCTCCTTTCAAAGGTCCCAGTTGTTAGTGTTTTATTTCTCCAAAAATGATTTTGTATTTATTTATCAGCATACTTGTTATGTTCCCTAGCAGAATATGAGCTCTCTGAGGACAAGAACTGTTTTTTCTTTTGTAGTTACATCTCCATAGTACAGTGCCCTACATATAGGAGTTACTTTCACAAAAAGGACTGCTAAGTTGAAGGTTAGCTCCAGGAAAAATACATCATCCTTCTACTTCTTTCTATACTCCATTTCTCACTAATCAAAAATATCAAAATGTCAGCAGTCACAGTATTTTAAGCAAAGAGGACAATTTAATTGACTTTAACATATTTTAGGAATGTCTAAGTAAATATATTTACAACATTTTGTTTTCTTGGGCATCTCTTAAAGAAAGTGAATAAAGAGTTTCTAGAAGCTTCCAGTATGCACACACACACATACACACACACACACACACACACACACACACACACACACACACACACACAGAGTTTCTGTAAATGTAATGACATAATACCTTCATGAGAAGAGATAAGTACCTTTGATTTAGTCTAGTCATTTCACCATCTTCCCTGGGACTTAACCCTGAGAAAATGAGTTCTTTGTAGAATTGGTGGTGGGGAGGCAGGGATCAGCGACTTTGAGGAGGATCGTTCTGTGGGAACCTAAAGGGGATCTTTACCTGCTTCACAACTGTCACAGTTCCTGGTGCCATGGCAACCACAGAGGCAACAGCAGCAGCATCGTGGCTCTCAGTTCCTAGCTCAATAATTTGCTGAAGGATATTCACAGCTGTGGGATCAAGTCTTTCACCTTATTAGAAAGACAAAAGCAAGAGACAGTTATAATCTAGAAGATCCTCTTGTTATGGGAAGCAAGAAATGCTAGATGTCATTTGCAAACATAGATTTTTAGTTTCATGCCTTCTTAGCAACAGACCTAGGGGAAGGTATTCACAAGTATTGACTAGCAAATGGAAACTTTTTCTTTTCTTTATTATGGACATATATGAAATGAAATACTGATTATACACACAAAAAATAGGTATTTGGATGGGTGTCTCCAGTGCAAAAATCATAGTAAAAGATTTTGAGCTCAGAATTCTCTCTGAAGCTTGAAACATATATATCATCAGAGCAGCTTTTTAGGATATGCCAACCACCATTACAAGCTGTATGACCATCTGTAAAGCCATATGAGCACAGTACTATGACCCTTATCACTAATTTGCTGGAAAGAAAATTATCTCTTTAAAAAAAATGGTCAGGCTTGACTGCTGTGATAGTTCAACTGTAGAAAATTTTGTGTCAATTTTCTCATTACTATATCTGGCTTATTAAAGGCCACTTTTCAGTGTGAGTTAACACATTATTGATGAAAGAGATTCAGATGTATTCAGTTTAGAAAAGTGAATATGGCTTGTAATTTTATATGTGAACTTTATATAACATAGACTGGTGTACATGAAGAGAGGGCTGCTGGAATGGAATTAGACTTTTCAACTCAATTCAGTTCAACAGACTGTATTAAGCACTTACTTTGTTTTAAGCAAGAGACTGTAATCAAAATTTTTTTCCATTAAAACACTTTTAAAAATACTTTTAATCACAGGATTTCAGTGTTGAAAGGGACTTCAGATAACATCTAGTCTAACCCATATTTGGGCAAGGACCCCTTTTCCAACATGTCTAACAGGTGGCCTCCTAGTCTCTGCTTGAAGAATTCTAGAACCCTCTATCTTCTATGGCAGTACATTTCACATGTGGAAAGCTCTAATTGTTAGGAACTTTTTTCCTCATATTATTTATGTGAAGTCAAAATGTTTTGCTCTCTAGCCTTCACCAAACTAAACAATAAAAAGTGAAAAACTCTTGTCCTTAAGCTTACAGAGAACATCTTTACCATCAAACATAGTCCTGTCCTATATGTCCCCAGGTTTTGAATGGTTACCAAGAGTTTGAAAAACCACAAATCCATCAAGAGGAAGATAAATATAAGGAGGACCTCTACTGAGAGGCTGCTTATATAACTGAGGGCTGTCTCCTCTGGATTAGAAGATATTCCCCAAGACCCTAAACTGAGGCAGGGAACTCATCCTCTAAATTCTCACAAGGCTCCTAAAGTGCAAAAGAAGAGCAAACTGAGTTTCCCTAAGTACCTGCTTCCAAGAGAGGGGTTTTCTATGAGGTTTCTTAAGATCAGAAATACAAAAGCCTCTTGTTCCTTGGGGAGTCTAAAACAATATGATGATTTCTGTACAGTAGGGCTATAACAGCTGAAGTGTGAATTTTAAGGCCAATTTGGGCAAAATTTTAATTAGAATACAGAATGGTGACTCTCAAAGAAAACTGCTTGATTTAAAAAAATTGCTTCCCATTTCTTTCAGCTCTACCTCATAATGAAATGAAGCATACAAACAAAAAAATGTAAAAAGTAGGAAAAACAAAGTGGTGATCAGAAGTTACTCAGAGAAAGCCCAGTTTCATGATTGTATTCTCAAAAATGCAGAGAATACTCAGGGTGGTTCAGTGCATGTGTCAATATACTGTATTATACCATCTGGAACTTCATTTCATTATGAGGTAGAGAGGAAAGAAATGAACAAGAGGAGCAAGAAGCTCAGTGAGACTCAGTTGGCTAAGAAATGGGACACATGAGAATCAGTGGATGAAACTGGAACCATTTACAATAGAAAAGAGAAGTCTCAGGAAGGGCTATCTATGCTCTGGCCTTGAGAGTTTAGGCTTGTCCTGCCTGGATAATACAGGGCAGAACCAAGAGCAAAGGGTAAAAGTTGCAGAGGATGAGATTTCAGAAAGGAAAAAAACCTCCTAACACACACATACACCCACACACCCACACACACACACACACACACACACACACACACACACACACACTCTCTCTCTCTCTCTCTCTCTCTCTCTCTCTCTCTCTCTCTATCTCTATCTCTCTCTCTCAAGGGGCATGGGCCTTTTCCATCTTTCAGCATTCATCAAGTGGAGGCTGGATCACCATGTGTCATGTAGGCTGTAGAGGGAATTCTTGATAAAGCATGAGTTGGCTAAGTGGCCCCGGAGGTTCCTTTGAGTCTGAAGTTCTGTGAAGAATCAATCCTGTAAACTTTAAATGAAAAAAAAAATCTAAAATTCCCCCCCACCTTTCAGTTACTTGCAAGTCAGCCCCTTCTTTCCATTTCATTCACAAAGGGTGCTGGGAGCCTTGAAGGCCCACAACAAATCTTTAACTTGGGGGAATGTTTCAAGAATTTAAGGAACTCTCAGGAGGCCTTCTATAGTGTCTATTCTTTAATTAATGAAAGTAAAAATCTCTAAAGTGAATGAAGATGATGGGCCTCAGGGCATGGATGCTTAAATGATTCCTCTTACTCTGCATTTCAAACTGAAAGGGATGAGGCAAAGCCTCTCTCAGTCTCAGTTTCCTCATACACAAAATGAGGGGGTTGGACAAGATCCTCTTTTAGATTACTTCCAACTTTAAAACTCTATGTGAATATAGGATTACAAATCATTTTGAGAATTCTGAAGCTTTCACTGAGAGCGTATAGTTATGCCCTAGTGTGTCTTTCTAATGGTAAGGGAATTTGAATAATCGTCCCTACCCCTTAATAGGCCCAAGTGACCTGCTTTGAGCTCCGGCCCAGCCCACAGCTTGAGTCACAGGAAGTCCACGGCGGAAGGAGCTTGCTGAATGGGTGCAGTAGGAAGGGTAGAGGAGAGCTGAGAGAGAAAGCGGAGCAGAGCAGCTAAGTAGGGGTGAAGGAGAGAGTGATTTCGCCTAAGAGAGCTTTTTTGTGGGGAGGCCTGATGAAGGGAAGGCTTGGGGATGGCCATGCTCCCTGCATTTTGATAATGTGTATAAATTTGTTGTTGCATGGTGGAATTGGCTTTCTGATATCCAAATAAATATTTTGGTTTAGTCTTTGAGGAAGAGTTTATATTTTGTGAATTTACCCTGGAAATATGCATGCATATCCATAGTGGCTGCCGTGAGTATGGCAATGGTGCTACCGTCTTAAAGCTGATCCAGTGAAACATAAAGTATAGAATGTAACTGCTCTGGATAGATGAAAGAATCGGAGTAAAAAAAGATGTGAAGCTATGACCTGGTACAATTTCACCGTAACGAGTGAGCAGATGTCTTTACATCCCAGGAGAGGCAGCTACAGACAGGATCAGCGTATAAGACACATAGGAAGGTGTAGTGCACTAGGGGTCAGAAGACCTGGATTTGGGTTCTAGGGTCTGCCATGTGCTAGCCTTGTGAACATAGATAAGTCAATAGCTTCCTCACCTAGAAAATGACTATAATAATACTTGCTCTGCCAATTTCATGCTATTTTGAAACTGGGATACTGTATGAAAAATGTTTTGGAAATTATAAAGCAATATGTAAGAAATTGCTATATTTTTCACATCTCTATTTATAGATGTCTTAGAATTACAGAATTTAGATCTGTGGGAATTGAGGGAATTAGAATTAGAATTAGGTAGTGTGAATTGAGTGAACCACCTGACTGAATCTTGTCACTCAATGTGGAGCTAGCTCACTTTCTTTTCTATTCATTTATGGATCTAGTCTATTCCAATTTCCATCTTGTAAGAAACTTTATTCTGTGGGGATTGTGAGAGGACTTTGTCACATTTTTTGATCCTAGCCTTGCGAAGATGGGAAACTGGACCATCTCTACCTTATGCTTGAGGGATCCTTAACTAAGATCTAAGTTACACTGACCAGAAACTCAGATCCAAAGACTCATTCAAGCAGCTTTCTCACGAGTGTACATTTCAAGGAATCTTGAAATGTCTTATCTGACAACAGGTCCCATACTGGTCAGTCAGTTATTGTTTCCATGTTCCTCTGACTGTTAAGACACTTGGTGGGGAATGGGACACCTCTTGTTCTGAATTCAGGGAAATGCACCTGTTCACTCTCCTCCCTCTCAACGAGGAAACTCCTTAAACTTTCCTCCAATGAGAAATAATATTACCTAATGTTGTATCCTGGTTGTTTCCTTTTAATTAATTAATCTTATTTGATTGCTTTTATTATATAAAAATCTGTCTTCCCCTGTATTCAGGGTCCAGTGCCAAAGCTAAAGAAGTTAACAGGTTTTGATTTGTTGGGCAACTGGCATGCACTGCTTAATAAATGGATATGTTTGGAACAGTAAAGCTTGGTTTCTTCAGTCATTTCATCTTTCATTCACCACAGATCTGGCTAGTAAAAAGCAGAGGCAGCATTGAGACCAGGTTTCCTGACTCTAAATCTAATGGTCATCTCCTGATATTTAATTGGTTTATATATTTAATTTAATTGGTTTTGTTGAGTCAGAGGTGGTTTCTTTTTGCAGTGACCTGGGCCTTGTTCCAAGATATAGTCCCACACATGGATAAAAAGAGAGATCCATTAGAGGAAACCCTTTGTGAACCATTCTCACCATTCTCTGAGGTATATCTGAGGTCCTGTAGAGCTGCTACAGCTGCCTGAGTTCCTTGAACATCTTCTTCAGCTTCTGTGATATGAAGGTACTGGGTGGATGATTCCTCAGAAATTTCTGTAGTTAGCTAAATACAAATGCTTATTAAAAGAGTGCTTTATCCCCAGAAGAGTTCATTTATTGGCTTAATGGAAAATAAATGATAAGAAGACAACAACATGTAAAACAACTCGGTGATATGCCATTGTTGGACAAGTTATTTCACCTATGAAAATACCCCAAATACCTGAAGTTTACTTTTTTAAGGGACACAAAGTATTTTAACTATTCTTTGGTGAAAATATTTTTCCCAAAAATATATTATTACTTTTCATGCTTTGTAAAGAATAGCATGAAGATAATTCAATATCAATATACAATGATAGGTTCTTTTTTCTTAATGACTTGGTGTAACTATTAAAATAATTTTCTGGTACTATATTTAATATCATTTGAAGCTACTGAGGAGTGTGGAGCCCTTGTTTGTCACATGAAATGGACCAAGACACCTGCAACTGTTTCTTTTAGTTCTTGTGATCGCATTTTATGCTTATCTTCTTTGCCATCAGTTGTCACTTCTTACTGTTCTAAGTATATTCTCATTAGCATAATGTTAATATTTAATCAACAATAATAGTAATCTCTAACAGAGATCATACATTAATATGATTAATATTGACATAATTATATAATTAAAGGTTGTCAGTATATTAGATAGAAGATGACCAACCAGCCTTGGAAGAAACAGAGTATTCAAATCCTGCTTTTGACTGAGACTGGCCATATGATTATTGATAAGTCGCTTAGATTCTCAAATGCATAGACCTTCTCTAAGGCTTTAGATAACTCTCTAATTCTACATGTTATAGAGGAGCTCCTGATGACATAGATGGGAAATTTCTACAAAAAGAATTCTATACACTAATAGAAACATGACTTTAGATCTATCTCTATATCAATACAGAATGTAATTATATTATTAAAAAGTATATAAATGATACAAATTCATATTTATATCATGGTTTAAAGTCTACAAATTACTTTCCTTGTGACAATCCTGTGAAAGAGATCACTGTCACTCTTAATCTGCTGGTGTCTTATCTATACACCTTTCTAAGTCAACTGGTCCTAGATGAGTTCTTGAGAGGGCTTCCCTCTGTCTACTATTAAATAAAACAGGCTCTGGAGCTGTTACCTTCCATGTTATTTCAGAAGGAATTTTTTTTTTACTTACTTTTATGGGTATGACTGTATTTCTGATGTTGGGGGTAAAGTGGAAATGCATCTTCAAGGGAAGTGGAACTTTAGCAAATACTATCACAAATCTATGAGAGATTGATACAAACTGACATTTAAAAATGTGATTTTTGTTCAGAATTCTTTTTTATGGAGAGCAAGTTTTGACCACACAGTGACATAATTAATGTTCAACAAACTTTTATTAGATGCCTGCTATTTACAAGTCAATGCTCTATTTTTTTGTGCACTGAATACAATTAATTTATCTATAATAGTCATATTCTAGATCTGGAATACTAGCTTTGAATTTGATTATAAACTTAGTATTTTTTTGTAGGTTTTTCTTCAATCTCTTTCCTCATAGGCAGAAGAAAGGAAGGGGTTAGGGAAATAAAGCACTAATTTTCCCCTTCCTTTAGCCATCTATCTAAAAGGTAGCCATATATACCTTATTTTTGCTCCCTTTACAAAATGCCATATTTTAAGTGAAGAAAACAAGCATTCACCTAAGGAACTAAACTATTCAAAGAGCTTCAGGCCTTGTTTATTGTGACAATATCCAGAGTGTCAAATATGGTCTTTGAAGATTCTAGAATTTATATACTTAAGAATGGAAGGTATTGCCAAAGAACTGCACCTTCTATGTGCGTCAATAAGCAAACCTCCATCTTTCCTTTTGAATCATTAGGAGAAAGAATGGCTTTGTAGATACGGTGATGACAACTACTATCAATTGAAAAGATTTACCTCCCATTTAGTGTCGCCATCACCTTCCACTAATTTCAATCCATGTTTATTCTTCAAATGTCTGTTGAATTCCCATTTAGTACCATAAACAAAGCTGCAAACTGGACACTTTATGCCACCTGCAGGAAAGGACAGGAGAGAGATGAAAAGAAATGATGCTATCCCCTTCTGATGGCTACCTCAACTCTTAAGAAAGGACCGCTAGATTTCAGAAACTGAGGATTTGGAAATGAAAAACATTTCACTGACTTGAACCTGCTGTTATCATTATTTTTTTAAAGAACAGGGTAGAGCAGTGGGAAGATATGAAATCGAGCTCTGGCCCTGCCATCTAATGCCTATGGAAGGATAACAAGTCATTTACTCTCCCCCTCATAATAACTGTTCTTCTATCTATTTCAAAGGGTAGTATCATGATCATTTTTCTAAATTCTAAAATGCTTTCTAGAGGGCTAAGTTTAGGTCTACAAATTCTTAGCACAACTTGCTGTAACAGACTATTAATAGCAAAGATACTGCGCAAACATTTTTTCATCTTTTAAAATTTTAGAATTTAAATCACAAGGGCAAATCAGAAATGCTTTTGGTAGAGAAGGGAGATAAATAGGTAATGGAGATTTTGAACTCTGCCAATCATTCCCCCAATAACTGATCTAGACTCTCTTATTGCTGGTTTCTATCACCTAAGAAACATCTCTATAAAATTATTTGAAAAAAAATTAATATAGATTTTCCAATAAGAACAAAATACCAAAATCCATCATATCTTTTTCATTTCTTGAAAAGAACAAGATGTCACAGAATCTATCAAGAATTTAAATGCTTTATGAGAAAGAATGCTATCCCCAAATAGAGATTTTGCATATTCCCAAAGTTACAGTTCGGTTTATCCAAACTGGTATCAGAGAAGAGATAGCAAAATTTCAGGAATGGATGTAATTTCTTTGACATATCAAACAGATATTAACTTAAAAAAGAAAACTAGACACAGAACTCACAATACTGTGCTCCATAAACAAAAATTTAAAATCATCTAAATCTAATCCTCTAGCAACGCACTGTTTCTGGTTAAAATATCCTTCCCAGATGAGCATTCATATTCTGCTGTGAAACATGCAATGCATCATAGAACCACAATGTCAGATATTGAAGGCACTTTGGAAATCACACAGTCCAGTCTGTTGCAGGCAGGAATCTACTCTACGGAAGCGCAATAAGGGGCTATAAGAAGAAAAGCCCTAAGGGAGGTTGAATACAGCACCTCCTGAAGCAGCTCACTCCACTCTTGGATAGTGCTAATTATTAGGGGATGTGTCTTGTGAGTCAAAATATGTCTCCCTAAAATATCTCCCCATTTTTCCTACTTCTGCCCTCTAGTTCAAGCAAAAACAGGTCCTTTCACAAGACACACTTAAAAAAACGTGAAGATGACTGGAATCATCCTTTCTCACTGCCTCCCAGCCCCAATCTCCTCTAGTCCCTTCTCTTGATTCTTGTATGGTACGGTTTACAATCCCTTTCCTTTGGAAAAGTTCAGATTTTTAAAGTCCTTATGTGAGGTACCCAGAATGGGATATATTTCATACGTGGCCTAACCAGTGCACAGCACAGCAGGGGTATATAGTAATAACTCATATTCTAAGGTGCTTTGAAATCTAAAGAAAAGAAACGTTTCTTACAAGACCCTGTATGGTAATTAGTACAAATGTTATCTATCCCCATTTTACAAAGGAGAAAACTGAGGCACAGGATCATATAGATACTGTTTAAAATTGAGATTTGTACCCAGACCTCCTGATTTCAAGTTCCACATGAAATAACACCTCCTTTGTTCTGGACACCTTAATTCTGCTAATGAAGTTCAAAAATACATTTAACTTTTGGGTTTTCAGGGCATATGAATGACTTCAATTACATTTGAGGGACACTAAAATCTCCCATGATTTCAGGTCACTTTCCCCCAAATTTATCTTGCCATGTCTCCCCTAATACCATACTTGTGCAGATTTTAAATAAATAAATAAAACAAATAAAAAGTTCTTTACTTGTCTTTCTAGTAAACTGTCAACTTTTGAGATTTAGACCATACTCTTAGCTTGCCAAGATCACTTTGGATTCCAGGTCTGAGAGTCAACACGATATATTAGCTATTTTCCTAGCTTCCTATCATCTGAAGATGTGATAAATATACTTTTTAATTTCTCTATTCAGGTCACTAACAGAAAGATTGAAAAGGAACAAGAACACAGCCCTATAACAATGCACCAACCTTACCTAAAAAATGATCCCATAAGAAAAAGGAAACAGAAGTCAGTCTGGAATGGTGAGTCTTTGACAAAACCATCCTGGCTCTTAGTTACCACACATCCCTTTTTAATCATTTTTATTTCCTACAGTAGCATTTTCCTGGTAGCAAATAATTAAAATGCCTGTCTTTAAGAAAAAAGGTTTCTGAGTTGTAACTAAAAAAATGTCTGCCAATTTGCAACTTTCCAAGAGACTGGAAGAGGAACATGGGAAAGCTTTGTTCCAATGACTTGGTTGCTCTGAAAAAATCAGGCAAACTGACTAAGAAATTATAATTAAAAGGGATCTGATCATTCTTAGGAGAAAAAAATTAAAATGTAAATGAAACAAATATAGTTAAGATCTTACATGCACCCATTTTTATCCAGCAAGGAGCAGCTAGGTGGCATGTGGATAGCGAGCTGGACCTAGAGTCAGGAAGAACTCAGTTCAGACTCAACTTCAGACTCTTACCATTTATGTGACCCCAGGGAAGTCAATAAACCCCTCACTGCCTCAGTCTGCCCAATTGTAAAAATAACAGCATCCATAGTCATAAAATAATATTTGTAAAGTGTTTAGCACAGAGACTGACACATAGTAGGTTCTTAATAAATTACTTTTTCTTTCCCCTTCCCTTTTCCGTCCTTTCTCCTCCATCATAAAAATGTAAGTCATCTGAGAACACATTGTTTTCATTTTTCCTTTGGATACCCCAGCATATAGCACAGTAGCTTACAAATAGTAAAGACAATAAATGCGTATGGATTGATATATTCCACCTGTTGGTTCAATCTACTGTCAGTTCAAAGATGCTTAATGTATCATTCTACAAATGGACTTCCTGGCCTATTATTTTATTTAATAGCAGGGTTTCTCAAAATACCCTAAATAGAAGCCAAACATCTTTGCCTCACCACGCAGCATGAAACACATTCAGATTTTGATAATTAGGGTCCAGGAGAAAGGGAAATTAGAATCATAGCATCGCATAAAGCCTGAGACAGAATGAAGACCTAAGATTTTCTAATCTGGGTCTCTTGTTTTATACCTCTCATCTATAAAATTAGAGGGTTGGGCTTAATTACCTACCTTTCCAGCCCTGGGTCTATGATTGTGTAGTACTAAAGTTTCAGAGAATCCCCTTTACTTTCTATTAACTATCTTCCCTGAAAGACTGGTCATCGAAGCCAAATCCCACATAATTCAGAAACCTTAAGAGAAGGATGAACTAAATGAATGGACATTCTTCTGAAACCCAAAAATATCATTCTAAATGTCAAGTACAGCTACTTCTGTTTGTACTATCCTAATCAAAGAGAATAAAACTCAACTTAACTTTTAGGCTCTTTCACTGTCATTTACTATTTCTCAAAAACAATTTCAATTTGAACTATTAACAAAACCTTCATGGGGCAGATGAAGTACTGCTACTCTTTTTCTTAACCTTGAATTTCTTCTCCCTTTACAGGTTTAATACTAACTAGCTCATACAAGCAAATTACCTGTGGTTAAGGTTAGGGCAAAGATATCAGGATTAAAATGAAATTAAAGGTTCCTATGTCAATGTTTTTTTGGGAGAAACTAATTTAGGAGGAAATACTGGTCATATTATATTTAAATTAAAATTAATATAACAATACCCAGCATTAATTAAAGCTTCATTAACCTTTATCATTGTAACTTGTAATTAAGGAACAACAAATGACAATGGGTAATCTGCGTTGAATGGATAACAATGTCTGTTACCTGACATCAAAGCCAAGAACAACTAATTTCTACTCCAATTCATTAGATACATAGGCAGGGGAATGAAAGACTTGGTGAGTCTACTTTATGCACTGACTCTAAAACTCATCATCAATTGCTAATGAAACTGAAACATTTTCCAATGAATTACCCAACAAAGCAAATGTACAAGTCTTCTGAAAGCAATTAAACAGTCTACTCTAGTAGCATCCTTTCTGAAAGCTGGTATCCTTACAGGGAGTTACAGCTATTAGCTTAATCATAATATAGCATTAAAATATCAGGTCCTTTATATAAGTTGAAACTATTAAAACAATTTTACTTTCAGCAATATAACTATATAAAGAGACTTCATTAAGTTGAGCATCAGGGTGACTGGTGTCTATTTCTGGTTCTGCCATTTCAAATTTATTCAGTAAGAAACCAGTAAGCATCTACTATCTACAAATCATTGTGTTAGACACTATAGATAAAAAGACGGAAATAAACTCGGCCAAGTCATTGTGTTAGACACTATAGATAAAAAGACAGAAATAAACTCAGCCTCTGCTCTCAAGGAGTTTATCTAATAAAGGAGAATACAATATGTATACAGATAAGTAAATACAAAATAATTTGAAGAGGTAGAAGTAAGCACTCCCAACTAATAGGAAGGCTTCCTTCTAGGAAATTGTAAACCTTGAAGGAAGTTAATGATTCTAAAACAGAGGTGATAAGAAAGGACATTCCAGGCTTGGGAAGAGATCTGTAGGGTCTTGATCATGTTAGTGTAGAGAAAAGACCACATGTAAGAGATGTTATGGTGGTAGAATCTATAACACTTGGGAACTGAATAGACAATAGAAGGTAAGGTCTTTACTAAAAGGTACTCCATTGGCCTAGAGAAATTGATGAATTTTCCATTTGGGCTAAACCTACATGCAGAAAAATAGCACCTGGCTTTTGGGCCATACTGAAAATGACAATTTTAATTTCTCTCTAAAATAGCTATAACTAATATCAGAGGCATTTAGAATGACACTGTGAAAAGAATCCTGAACTTAAAAATTAGGAGGTCTGGGTTTGAATCTCCTTCCTTATTATCCTCTTGATATTTGCCACTTACTACCTGTATGACAGTAAGTCACTTGTTTTAATTTATAAAATGGGGGGTGATACATAGTATATCTTCACAGTACATTTATCAGGAAATCATCTCATAAGACTCTAAGTACCATGGTAAATCAGCATGCAGAAAAACAAAAGTTCCCAGTAGGGCATTTTCCCCTTCACCATGACCATCATGAACTTTGGAGACCCCTCAGTGACACACAGGGGCATGATCTGAATAATTTCATCTTATTTAATTATAATGAATAGACCTGATCCTTTGCACATTCAGAGACATTTATATTACTAAGCTTGGAAAGAACACTCCAGTCATTATTTTACCCTGTGGCATTATTCAGAGTCCTATTCATCTGTATAAAAGCATATTATAAAAGTCTCCTACAGACACTTTTTTTTTTTGAGGCAGGGGGAGGGGGCGCGCTACATTCTATTCAAAACAAAGAAACAACTTCTGGAAATTATCAGAAGTAGAATTTGGAAGTGAAACTGCCCAACAGCTCATCATTTTAAGAAGGGAGTAATTTAACCTCTAATCTCATTTCATTTTTTCAGCCTTCCCTCATTCCACCTCCTCCCTAGCCTCCCCCTCCCCTCACCAAGTACTATAAGAGCTTTGTGTCCCCTGATTTTCTAAATGTGTTTCAAACTATCCAAGCTATCTGATCACAGAGATTCTCCCCTTGGTCTGCCTGCCAAAGGCACAATAGTATAACCTCCCTGGGGAAGCAGAAAGCTTGTACTTGTCTCCTCCTTCACCACATTCCTTTGAAGGGAAAGAAAGCATGCTTCTTAGGAAGGAGGCTGAGAATATATCTCCTCCAAGTATCAAGGGGAAAACCTAAGATCCTAGCAGGGACAATCACTGGTTGGAACCAGTCTCAAAAGGATGGCTGAACATTTTGGCAGATATATATATATAATTTATATATATTTATATTATATAATATATAATTTTTTTTTTTTGGCAAACCCATGACAAAAGCGTGGAAGCAAAAGGGCAGCAGTAATAGATCAGTAGAACAAGTGATAGCAGTAACAATGAAACCCTCTCATTCCAAGCACATGGAGGCGCTGTGGGGGCCACTACTCCACTAACACTAACTCTGGTTGTAGAGGAGTCCATCCACCTCTCTGTGCTTCTGTACAAAGTGGGGAAATTATACAAAGTACCCTGACTCTTTCAGCTTGGTGCGAGAGAACCAATGGAACACAGCAAAAAGGTCGATGAACTAGGCATCAGAAGTCCTACATTCAAATTCCAGATTTGAAATTTGAAACTCAGTTTCTTAACCTGTAAAATGGGGGAAATATTTCATGTATATAACCTACCTCACAGGGCTATTGTGATGAAAGTGCTTCATAAACCCAAAAAGCTCTAGAGAAATGAGCTATATGATTAATATTCAAAGAAAGATTAGAAATCCAAAGCACTATTTTTAGTAAGGAATGGCTGTAGTGCTTCATGAACAGCTGTACCTTGATTTAAGAAAGTTTGATATAAGAAGCAATCAATCAATAAGAATTTATTGAAGTGCTTACTGTGTGCCAAGCACTGTGTTAGGTTCTGGGGATACAAAGAAAAAAATCAAAATAATCCCTGCCTTCAAGGAACTCCCATTCTACTGGGGGAACCAGTATACACACAAAGAAATACAAAATATATGTCAAGGAAAATACAAGATAATTGGTAGGTGGAAGGAGAGATGGTTAGCACCCAGTTGTTAGTGTTTAAAGAGGCATTTGGTGACACTGAAGAAAGACTAGAGCTGGGGGAAAAGGAAGTAGATGTCATCTACAAGTGATTGTAATCTTGACCATGGATAAGATAATATTTAGCACATAGTAGGTGCTAATAAATGTTAGTCAACTGATTCACAAGAGTGCAGAGAAATGGGACTAATTCATATCCTTAGAGCTCACTCATAGCTGAGAGAGGGAAGAGGAGCAATCCAATGAGAAGGAAGAATGGTCAGACAGGTAAAGAACATATTTATGTACTGACATACAAGCATGTATTTACGTATGACAGCCACAACACAGTGTTTTTAATTTGTCGTATAATAGAGCATTATCTTGGCATCCTATCACCCAGGTTTTGGCCCTGGCTCTGCCATTTTTGAAAAATGACAAAAATGGAGTCTGGGATAACTCTGATTGTACTGAGAGAGGCATAGGGTCCAGAACTAGGAAGGTAATAGTCTGGATGTCCACATTTGGAATAGCATGTTCGGTTCTGAATTCCACATTTTATGAAGCACACTGACATTCTATAACTTGTCAGTAAAGGAAGGTGACCAGGATGGTGACAAAAGGGACTCAAGAGCCTACCATACGAGAACAGGATGAAAGAACCAGGCATATTTAGCCCAAACAACAGAAGACAAGGTATGAAAACTCTTCAGGTGTTTCAAGGACTTTCACAAGAAACAAGACTACAACTTGATCTGTTTGACCCAGGAAGTCGAGAGGAGTGATAACTGGGAAGGAGAGCAATGTAAGCATGACATTGCATTAACATCTGCTCTGCTGCGGCACCCTGAGGGCCATAGAACCTTTACCTTAGTAGTGGCTAAAACCTCTTCCATGTATGTCTTTGCCATTAGAATGTCAGCTCCCTTAGAGAAAGAACGGTCTTGTTTTTCAGTTTGTATACACCCGTGCTCTGTACATGGGACACACCTTAAAAGTGCTTTTTCATTCAGTCATCCAGATGCACAACCTCAAATCATACTTTCCTTTCCTTTTTTCCCTTGCCACCAATACCAAAGCAGTCCTTTTTTATTATTATTCTACTTCACAACTTCTCTCCATTTCACCATCGCTGTCCTAATTCAGGTCATCATCACATTTCACCAGGATTATTGAAAACTGTCCTCTCCTCTCCCTGCATTCAGCCTCTTACCTCTATAATCTATCATCCACACAGCCACCAAAGCAATTTTCCTTAAGCACAGATCTGACCATGCCATTCTTGTGCCCCAGGAGCTTCTAAATGTTTCTAGCACAGAATACAAACTCCTCTCTTTAACATTTAAAACTTGTCATGAGCTGACTTTACACTTTTTCAGGCTGTATGTTGATCTCTTTTACCAGCCAACCCAGCTTACTTGCCTTTTCTCACATGTATCACCCAGTCTCTTGCCCTGTGCCTTTGCATCTCCTGCCTGAAATTCATTATTCCCCCTCCTCTGCCTCTTAGGATTAATCCTTAGTTTCTTTCCTTCCAGATATTGGTCCCTGCTGACACCTTATGGTATAGTGGGAAAAACACTGGATTTAGAGGAAGGAGAATCTGGATTCAAATTCTGGTTCTGGAGACAGAGATTTGCCAAGGATCAAGCTCAATGGAAGGAATCCAATCCAGCTTCATGGTGGTCATGAAATGTTTTTAAAGAACTAGAAGATCTGGAGACCACTGAATCCCAGCCCTCTCATTTTAAAAGTTAGAGCAAACTGAAGCCTAGATAGGCAGTGGTATAATTTCCTTTATTTTTTCCTCACTCTTCTTAGTTTTAAATATGGGGTAGTAAGAACTATGTAAAAACCTATAAAATGATAACTCATTAAAAAAAAACAACAACCTGTGCTTACCAATGAGACAGTCTCTGTGGATCCCCAGGGCATGTTTTTCCCCTATCCAGTCATTGGTCATATCATTCCTCAACTTTGTATCACAGAAGAGTTCGTAAGTGTTATGTGTGTGGGAGGCAGGGAGAGAACTGGAGGGCTTGGGGTTAAGAGAAACTATCTGCCAGGTTTCCTGGCACAGCAACCTCCATGGGTACCAGGCTCAAACACATGTCAGTGGCCCAGCCACACTAACAGAAAAGCTTAGCAAAGTATACTGTTGTTTTAATTCAACAATCATAAACAACTTGAACAGCTAGCTCCAAAATCCAAATAGGAACAACTGGCCCTAAGGAAACTGTAACCATAACAATCTACTCATTAAAGAAAATTCAATGTGCCACTTTACCTTTACCTCCAATAGATTTCTTTAGAATTTTAGAATTTTTCAGGCAATTCTCCTGTGCCACCACACCAATCTCCTCCCAAAGAGTGCTGAAGGGTTCAGTCAGTTCATTTTCCTTACACTCGGATTCATTTCACGGTCCATTAATATAAGTGGAGCATCATTCAAAATCAGAAAACTTGCAGTACATACAACATTTCCAATAGAAGACTCATAAATCATTTTCTATGATTTGTTTAGTGGACTTATAAAATTGCCTTTTTCTTTAAATAGACACAGGGTTTAAACAGAAGTATAAATTAAAATTAAAATAATGCATATTGCAAGAATATTTTCTTCCAAGGGAATGACTAGAACTCAGATATAAAACAGAACTTCTATTTATGCCAACAATATAATCTCCAAGGCCTCATGAAAAGACGATCATCATGTGCCAAGAAAAGAAGCAAAAATTAAACTTTTCAATGTAAAGACTAGATCTTGTCTGCTGTGATTAGTTAAAATATCTCTGAATGAATCCCTCCATGACTCAGAAGCTCCACAAGAAATCTAACAGGAGATCTCAGAGGAGCCATATCTAGAACCCAGGAAAGCATGCTTCAAACAGCAGGAAATTTAGTCTTTGGAGGGATGGATAAATAGCTAAGAGTCCATGTTTATTTAGATCTCTACAGAATGCCAAGTGGTTCCTCATAATTCCACATAACAGGTAATAGAAGTTATCACTATGCCCATGATACATATAAGGAAAAAGACTCTGAAAAAGAAAGTGACATCACTGTCAAAGCCAGGATTAAGTAAATCTCCTACCCTCCCCACACTGCTGCCATTTCCAATATTCTCTGAAGCACCCTATGCTGCCAATGCTGATTAATAACTAAATAATGGAAATGACTCTGTAGTTGCCCTTCTGATGGATGGCAGGCATTCGGACAATCGCACATCTCTCTGCCTCAAGCTGGAACCTTGACCCATTCTGACCTCTACATCCCAGGCCACCCAGAGGTGGTAGTTACTACACAGAACTAGCTCAGAGCTGCTGTTCTAAGGCACAGTCCATGTCTGCCAAAGACTTTGGTCCTCCGTCATTTGGCATAGGAATCCTCAAGAGGAGTAGCTGGGGCAGGAAAGATTCCCGCAGTGATACCTTCCTACAACCATGGATACCTCTGCACTCCTTGTAAATGACTCTTGCTCAGATCAGTGAACAGGTCTCCTGTACTCTAGACATTCTCAATCTACTGTGGCAGTCTAAGAACCCTAATATTTCTTTTTTAATTATTATAATTCATATATATATATAAATATAAATTAAATTATCTTATTTGTTTTCAGTGTTCTACAATCACTTCCATATATCTTAGATTTTTTTCCCCTCCATCCCCTTCCATCGCCCCTCCCTCCCCACTCCATCCCTGAGACAGTATACAGTCTTATATAGGTTCTACACATACATTCCTATTAAATACATTTTCACCATAGTCATGCTGCAAAGAAGAATTAAAATGAATGGGAGAAATCATAAAACAACACAAAACATAATACAAAAGAAAATGGTATGCTTCATTCTGCGATTGAATTCCATAGTTCTTTCTTTGGATGTGGAAGGTATTTTGCCTCAAAAGTCCATTGGGAATTTTTTAAGTCGTTGCATTGCAATGGGGTACTAAGTCTACCAGAAAAGTTCCTCGTACACTGTGGTTGTTGCTGTGTACAAAGTTCTCCTGGCTCTGCTCCTTTCATTCAGCATCAGTTCATACAAATCTTTTCAGGCCTCTCTGAAGTCTTCAATTCTTATAGAACAAGAGTACTCCTTTACATTCATATACCACAGTTTTTTGTCACCACAAAGAGAGCTGCTATAAATAATTTTGTACATGTGGCACCCTTTCGCATTTTTATGATCTCTTGGGGCTACAGTCCTAGAAGCGATATTGCTGGGTCAAAGGGTATGCACATTTTTGTAGCCCTTTGGTGTAGTTCCAAATTGCTCTCCAGAACAGTTGGATCAGCTCACAGCTCCACCAACAACGAATTAGTGTTCCAACTTTCCCACATTTTCTCCAGCATTTATCATCTGCCTGTTTTCTCATGTGAGCCAATCTGATAGGTATGATATGACACCTCAGAGTTGTTTGGAGTTGTATCTCTCTAATCAACAGTGATTCAGAGCATTTTTTCATATTACTACAGATAGCTTTAATTTCTCCCTGTAAGAATGTTAATATTTCTATGGACAGGCCTCACCTTAGGAGTACACTTTGTAGTTCAAATTAAATGGTCTTATTTCCACTTATTATCAGACATACGAGGTAGCTGTACTACATGACATTTAATGTTTCTTCCACTTCTACTATTATAAACAATGATAGTAACTCACCTTTCTATGGTTAGTACAGTGGAAAAGCTGGTTATATTATTAGGTTTACAAACTCCATAATTCTGTGAAGGAGGTGGTACAATGTCGTGCCTCACAGTAAGAAAGGCTTGTTTTTATGTCACCCTTTACAAAACAATTCTCACAACAATCTTGTGGGGGTATTCCAGCCCTCTGCCCAGTATCCTCTTCTCTTCTCTCTCATTATGCCCTCTGTGACGGTGATCTCATCAGTAACTATGTGTTCAATTATCATCTCTGCAGATGACTCCCAGATTTACATATCGAATCCTAGCTTTACATCTAATCCTACTTATCACCAGCTACCAACTTGGTATATGCACCTGTGTATCCTACTAGCATCTAAAGCTCAACATATTCAAAACAATACTTACTATTTTTTACCCCAAGTCCTCTGGTTTACCTATCTTCCCTATTTCTTTTGAGGACATCATCATCATCCTTGCTCTTAACCCAGGCTTGCAACCTCAGAGACATCCCTGACATCCTTGACATGCACTCCACACATCCAATTAATTGCTAAGTCTTCTCAATTCCATTTCTTCAACATCTCTTAAATCTACCCCCTTTTCTGTACTCATACCATAACCACCCTAGGTCAAGTCTTTATTACTTCTCTTGACTGTTAGCATAGTTGTTAATTGATCTTTCTGCAAATACCAATTTAATTTTTAAAATACTACAAAAGTAGCATGGGAAGAACAGTGGATTTTCAGTCAGAGTTCATATCCCAGCTTTTCCACTGTACTAACAAAATTTATGGCAGGCTAGGTTCCAGATGTGAGGTTACCCAAATGCCAGGCACTCATACCTATATGACCTGGGAAAGTAACTTAACCTTTTAGGTTTTAGTTTCCTTATCACCTACCTAGCTGAAATAGCAAAACACCCTGAGGGAGAGAAGGAAGCAGCATGTGCCAGGCAACTCAAACCACCACCACCACCTTTACTTCCTTCTTTCCTTAGCCCCTGATGGAGAGAGCCCAAGAGTCTTGGGAATAACAGTACCCCACAAAAAGCCAGCCCCCCCATAGCCATCACTGAAAAGAGATATTGTGGAGAAGCAGCCCACTTTCCTCATGAAGACCAGCAGCAACTACTCACCAAATACCCGCAATAGTCAGAGACAGAAGAGTTCTGGGAGTGCCAGTACCATCCAAGACCACTGGAGCTACTTACAGCCTAGCCCTTGCTTTGCAGTTTTGTGGAAAAGGGGTAAGTCATCCCAAACAACTGCCATATAAAGGGCAGGCAAATTCACCTGGTTGACTTAGCAAGTTACCTTGAGAAAAAAACAATAGGCAGCGTATGACAGGCAAGTCAAACTACCACCACTGCCTTGAGGAACCTCTGCCTTCATATGCTAATGGGGACAGCCCAAGACCATGAACCCAAGAACCCTTGGGAGCAGTAATGCTTCTTCTAACCCAGTGTGCTAAACCATCATTATGGGAAGCAACCCTGTGAAAACGCAACCAGGCAACTTCTCCTGCAGGAGTGACAGCCACAGTTACCAAAGACTCAGAAAAGAAAGTTCTTGCCACCAAAGTCCTTGGCACTACAAAATTGTTCAACATCAGAAACTGACATCTTTTTGTCAATGGAAATTGTATTAAAGAAGAAGCCTCAACATCTGCTTTGCTAAACATGGGATTCTCTATCTGATTTGCAACTGAAACTTTCCATATGTGGTATCTTTCCCATTAGAAACAAGAGTTTCTTGAAAGCAAGGGCTGTCTTTTTCTATTTCTATCCCCAGTGTGCTTTGCATATATTATTAATTACACTAATTAATTAACAGAAGTTTTATTCATTCCTTTATTTATCAATAAAATCAGAAGACGGAGCTAGAGAATTTCTAAAGTCCTTTGCAGATCTAAATCTTATTATCTTAGGCTTCCAGCTCAAAGGTTAAACACTTTTTGTCTCTAAAGAGGAGATCACAAATCCAGTTACATCTCCACTTGG
The DNA here is from genome assembly GCA_028658325.1 of Potorous gilbertii. Lineage (NCBI taxonomy): Eukaryota > Metazoa > Chordata > Mammalia > Diprotodontia > Potoroidae > Potorous > Potorous gilbertii. The sequence continues at coordinate 163,408,825 of CM053773.1, forward strand.
CTTTATTAGATTTTGACGAGTACTGAGTGGCCATGGATACAAAATGCAGAGGATAAAGAATGGAGGATTCTTTTCACCATCAATAAATATGAGTAAAAGTTAGCACATCTTCTTGACTTACATTCTTGGCTACAAAGAGAAACCCTGCATTGGTGAATTGTAAAAAAATATATATATATAATAATAAGTCTTATAAAAACCAAAATTTTAGAGACACTCATGGTTACATGACTTGCCTAGGGTCATACAGCTAGTAATTATCTGAGGTCCAATCTGAATCCTGGTCCACCTGACTCTAGGGCTGGCGCTGTATCCCCTGTGTCACCTAGGTGCCCCTTATTAGAAAAATTTATTAATGTAAAGAAGGGAATTAGGGGAAGTTGAAAGCAACATTAAGAATAAATGCCATCTCATTCAGGAGATGAAAGATTAATTTAAAGAGACAGCCTCAGAGACATCCTGCTAAGAGTTTTTACTTCCAGTTGCCTTTGAAAACCATCCCACTCATGCTACCTATTACCCTTCCTAAAGCATTGCTATGATGATGTTTCTGCATTGTTCAAAACCCTCAAAGGTTTCATCTTACCTACTAAATAAAGTCTCAATTCTAAGCCCTCCATTTTGACTCCAGCTAGCCTTTCAAATTGCACCTCACACTATCACCCTATTCATTCCAATTATTTATCTTCCCTAAAGCAAATGTCAATACTTTTGTCTGTGTGCCATCACTCATGTTGTTTCTCTCACCTGGAATGCTCTTCTACATAATAACCCCAATTCTCCTTACTTGTCACAACCCATCCAAATGAACAGTTCAAAATACCATTGCCTCAATTAAACCTCCCATACCCTAAGCTTGAAGAGCTCTCTCTCTCTACAGTTATCCCAGAGACATTATTTTCTCCCTTTGATGAATTTATATTCCAATTTGCATTATACTTATCTATATCTACATATGTCTATTGATCTATGTAATTATGAGGTCTTTATGGTTTGGCCAATTTCTTATTAATCCTTGTACACATTCTAGCTATTCCTAATAATATACTGACCACAGGTAGCACCTACTAAAAGTTGGTGATAACCACTGAAAGTTACTGGGTCACCTCATTTCCACTTTTCCTCCACTACTCTGATGTCTTATTGTTACATGAAGATGATCGTAGGCCCTCAGAAACTATGCCACTGTAGTAGAAGCCCTGGAAGGTCTTATCAAAGCCTCCCTATATAGTCTGGGCAATTAACTGCATCTCTGTTGTCCAAGGACCATTCCAGATAAGTTTGGCATGGCTTTCCTCAGAAGGCTGGTCAACAGGTAATATTTTTTTTTAACTTTGGTAATTTGTAAAACTACAAAGACCTAAAGAAATCACAGGTCTTTGGACCTTTGTGAAATGCTTCTTTAAACAAATGATTCCTTAATTTTAACAGAAATTCTCCAAAGAGGTCTGGGATTTTGTCAGTAGAAGAAACCTTACCTTGCTGGATCAGGGCATCAGCAGCAAGTTCTCCAGTTCCTACATTGACATAGTCTTCATTTGGATGCTTCCTATTGTAATGTCTCTTCAGAGAACCGGATATATTGCAAGAATAATGGCAGTGTGCACAACGGAAAGGCTGTGGACACAGAAAAGGACCCCGTTAGAGAAAAGTCAGCCTACAAAGTTGTAATTGTCCCTCAAACAAAAATGATACTTAGACACTTTAATAAGTTTCAAAAACATGTTTTTTTGTACATTTTTTAAAGTTTCATGATCACAAAATCAAAGATTCACAAAAATGTTAAGAGCTGACATGAAAAAGAGAGAGAGCGAGAGCAAGTGAGAGAGAGAGAGAGACTGAGGAATTGGCTAACCCTGGACTGCAGCCCAAACCTTCTGATTCCCAGCATACCATGAGGAGTGAGTCAGAGACAATATGCCTAGATGGAATAGTTTTGGATCAGGAACCCTGGGTTCTAATATCTGCACTGCCTTTTAGCAGCTGTGTGAACTTGGGCAGACCATTGTTACTTCTTTGGACCACAGTTCCCTGATGTATAAAATAGATTGGCTTGATCACCTCTAAGTTTTCTACTTCTAAAGGCAACTGATTCTCAACTTTTATGAAGGATGATTATTTTAGAATGAAAAACATAGTTAATTTCTAAGAAGATATGTTTTCTAATATTTTTGTTTTTTAAACCAGAACCAATGGTTCTTAAACCAATGGCTCTCTTGAAAATCTAAAAACAACAAAGAGTCACTTCTACTCTTTCTTCTGCTGAACAATGAACAAATGATTCTGCACTCTAACAGCATTTTCCATTAAAATATATTCCCTAGAAAAAGAAAACAAAAAGGCACTCCTAATTTTTTTTGTTGTTGAACAATGAACAAATGACTCCACATTCTAACAGCATTTTCCATTAAAATATATTCCTTAGAAAAAGAAAATGAAAGAGCATTTCTACATTTTTTTTCTGTTCAACACTGAACAAACGACTCTAATTCTAACAGCATTTTCTGTTAAAACATATTCCCTAGAAAAAGAAAAATTAAACCTTTGATACTTTTTGGCTTTCTACTTCTTCCCTAACTTTGCCCTGCTCTACCTTCTGCCCTATGTGCATTTATTTACCTTCACAAAGTCATCCCCTAAACTGAATCAATTCTCTACAAATTGCTGCTTTTTTGAAAGCCATTTCTTACTCAGGTTCAGCTCAGGTGCCTCCTGTGTCCCTTCTGCTCCCCCAACTCGAATTAAGCTCTTCTTCCTCAAACTGTCTAAATAATGTCTCAGTCTGTCCTTTGTGTCACCTTTCTACACTAGATCCTCATCACAACTCTACTTTGTATAATACTTAATTTAGGTGGTATCATAACTAACTCTTCACTAGTCCCAGTAGCTTGTAAGCTCCTTAAGAGTAAATGCTGTGTTGTTCTTTACCTTGGCATCCCAATACGATCTTGCACATATTAAGAGTTTAATAAGAGTGTGATTAACTGAAATTAAACTTCCTTACACAGTAGTAATTTTGGAGGAAAGCTAAAAGTATCAATATGTGGTTGGCCCTTTTTAAGAAAATGCTAGGAAAAATGATAAGTTCTCTATTCAGGAGCAACAATCTTTAAGAAGAAAATTTTTTAAAATGTAGGCATTGAAAACTGTTGTGCCATTACATAATACTCTATCCCAGTAAGATGTAATAGAAAGGTGACAACTGAAACTATATTACAAAACACCATTCATAAAAATGATTTGGCACCAGTGAGAGGGAAAGAGAGTTTGATCAATGGAACAGATTAATTACATGTCATACAGAAAGAAATGAACCTATTAACATTGTGTTCAATAAACCCCACCTACTGGAAAAACTGTTTAAAATAGTTCTTTTTGTAGTGGCAAAGAACTCAAAACCAAGGGAGTGCTCATCAACTGAGGACTGGTTGAAGAAATATAAGGACTTACTATATGACAAAAACTCTAAAAAAAATTAGAAAGCAATCTGACAAATTAGGTTTACTCTAACATCTCATACAAGATGCAAGACTAGTTCTAAATGGATACACAACTCACATACAAAAAATCATTTCATAAATAGGTTATATGGGCAAGGAAGAAATTAAATTTTTGATTTACAGACAGGAAAAGAAATCATGACTAAAAGAGGAATATAGACAGTCATGGAAAATAAAATGGACAATTACAGAAAATTCAATTAGAGAAAATTAAAAAGGTTTTTTGAGTTTATTTATTTAAAACAATTTCCCCACTTAACATGTAAACATAATTTTTAACATTCACTTTTAAAATTTTTGAGTTCCAAATTATCTCTCCCTCCCCACCCCACCATTCTTTGAAAAGGCAAATAGATATAAATTATCCAAGTAGAGTCATGCAAAACATATCCATAATAGCTATGTTGGGAAAGAAAATATGGACAAAAATAAAACCTCAAGAAAAAATACAGAAAAAAGTTTCCTCCAATCTGTATTTGTCCACCATCAGTTCTTTCTCTGGGGATGGACAGCATATTTCATCATAAGTTCTTCAGAATTGTCTTGAATTGCTGTATTGATGAGAATAGCTAAGTCATTCACAGCTCATCATCTTACCACATTGCTGTTATTCCGTACATAGTACATTTCACTTTGCATCAGCTCATGTAAGTCCTTCCAAGTTTTTCTGGGAGCATCCTGCTCATCATTTCTTACAGTACAATATTATTGCATCATAATCACATACCATAACTTGTTCAGTCATTTCCCAACTGGTGGGCATCCTCTCAATTTCTAATTCTTTGCCCCCAGAAATGAGCTACTATTAATATTTTGGTACATCTAGGTCCTTTTCCTTTTTTTTTCAAATCTCTTTTGGGATACAGACCTAGTAGTGGAATTGCTAAGTCTAGGGTATACTGGCTTCATAGTCTTTTGAGCATAGTTCCAAATTGCTCTATAGAATACCTAAATCAGTTCATAACTCCACCAACAGTGCATTAATGACTCACTTTCCCCACATTTCCTCCAACATTTGCAATTTATCTTTTCTGTCCTCTTAGCCAACCTAATAGGTATGAGGTAGTACCTCAGAATTATTTTAATTTGCATTTCTCCAAACAATAGTGAATTAAGAGTATTTTTTCATCTGGATATAGATAGCTTTGAATACTTCATTGAAAAGTGATCATATCCTTTGATCATTTATCAATTGGGGAATGGCTCTTATTTTTATAAACTTGACTCAGTTCTCTATATGTTTGAGAAATGAGGTCTTTGTCAGAAGAACTTGCTTCAGAATTTTTTCACAGTTACTAGTGTTAACTCTTTTTCCTTTTATTTTATCCCCCACCATTTATTCTATTCTCTTTTTCCTTTTCATCTTGTCCCTCTTCAAAAGTGTTTTGCTTCTGACTTCCCCTTCCTCCAAACTGCCCTTCCTTCTATCACTCCCTCTCCTTCTCTTATGAAAATTAAAAGTTTTTGTACAAGAAAACCAAAATGCAGCTAAATAACAGTTGCCTGGGGAGACGGTATTCTTTGCTACAAGTTCCTCTGATAAATGTCTCACTTCAAAGATACACAACAAACTGACTCAAATTTCTAAGAATAGGAGTCATTCTCCAATTAAGAAATGGCCAAAAGATATAAACAGGTTTAAGTCTCAAAGGAAGAAATCTAAGTAATCAACAGCATTTTAAACACAAGTCTGAGATTCTACCTCATACCCATCAGATCAGCAAAGATAACAAAAAATAAAAATGATAAATGTTGGAGGAATCTGGGAAAATAGGCACATTAATGCATCAATGGTGGAGCTGTGAATTGGTTCTGGCAATTCTGGAAAGCAACTTAGAAGTAATTCCAAAAGTCACCAAATTTTGCATAAATTTTTGACCCCTCAATACCACTATTAGGCCTACTGGCCAAAGAGAAAAAAGAAAGAAAAATGATACACATATACAAAAACATTTACAGCAGATCTTTTTTAGTGGCAAAGTGCTAGAAATTAAGATTGGGTCCATCCACAGGAGAATGGCTAAATAAATCAAGGCATGTAAATATAATAGAATACTGTCATAACGTAGGGAATGACAAAAGGGAACACTTTTATAAAAACTTGGCAAGACTTAAGACTTGATGCAGAGTGAAGTGAGAAGAATCAGAACAATTTATATGAAAACAAACAACTCTGGACAATTTAAGTATTCTGATCACTGTGATGATCAACTACAATTTCAGAAGGCCAAGAAGGAAGCCAGGCTCACCCACTTGCTGGTAGAGGAGTGATGGACTCAACATGCAGAATGAGACAGATGGACAGGGCAAACATGGGAATTTGTTCTGTGTGACTGTGCCTAAATGTTGCAAGGACTTGGTTTTCCTTCTTTATCAGGTTGTTGGAGTTGGAGGAGGTTTAAATTTAAAAAGTTAAATATAAGCAAAGTAATACAAAGGGCACCAAACAGGGAGTCAGGATACCCAAGTTCTTGTTCTGACACCAATTAGCTATATAACCCTGGGCCAATAGGGGATGCTGTTATTATCAGTATCATATAACAAATTTATAAAGCAAAATTTCTTCTGTAACAACATTGTGTGTCTAGATTGACTGTGTTGTTCATAAAAAAACATTAGAAATTAAGAAGAGGAAAGGTCAAAATGTTTGGTTCAAGAAGGCTACTAAAGGTAATATCCTAATATTTCTGAGTTAGAAGAGACTTTAAGTTTACCTAGCCCAAACTCAATACAAAGCATTAATTGCCTTCACAATATGGGCTAAATTTCAATAACCTCCAGCATGGCAAATGTGCTACTTCCCTAAGCACCCAATAAGCCTGTGACAGCCTTCACTGGAAAGAAACACAAAAGGCTAAATGGAGCTATGCCCCACAAGTCTCCTCATTTTATTTCTGATTTTCTTTTTTGTTTTTTGAGTGAATGTAGAAGAGAGAAAGAGAGGATTATTAAGGATATATTTTGAGATTCTGTATCTCAAAAGGTATTCAATGAATACAAATTATACTTACCTAAATCTATTAAATGAAAAACTTGAGGAGTCAGTACAGACATAAACATCATATGAATTATGTCTCTGTCAACATTACAACTAAATTGCAGGCAAAAGAAATACAACTTTTAAAGCCAGAGTCTTGCTGCCTGAATATTAACATTGATTTGTATAACGATTTGGACGAGAAATTTTACTTACCAGGATGTATTTTACAAATTGTGAGATTGACTGGAGAAGCCAAAAGGATAAAAATGAAATCTCTACACTTCAGAACTGAACTGTGTCAATAAAACAAATTTTCAATCTATCAATCATTTTTTTTTCAATTTAGCTGTGCAAAAATGAAATGCACTGCCTGAAAGGGCAGTGAGTTTTCTGTTAGCAATGATTGCTACACAGAAGTTGGAAGATCACTGTTCAGGGATGCTGTCAATGCGATTCAAGATTTGGAAAGGGGCTGGATCTCTGAGATCTCTGGGATTCCTTCCAAACCTTAGATTCCATGATTCAGAGACAGGATTAAAACCAAACAATTGAAAAAGCACTTGCCAGAACATCATGCATATGGGCCTGGGAATGTGCCAAACTTCATACACATAACCATAATGAAGGAAGCGTAAGTATCAATTACTTGACATATGCATTCATTGTGTCCATAAGTAGGAGCTTCTTCAATACTGCTGGTAGCTCTAAGGCTCAACAAACACCAAGGGTAATACTGAAACCTTCCCTAGAGATCCTAATAGGAGTCAATATTTACAGGGGATTCAATTCCTACATAAATATTTAGGGAATGAATGTGTATACTTACCCGCATATGACATACATGCACAGATGTAGGAGGAATACAAAGCAAATGAAATACAGGTAAATACTATGTTGATTAGGAGAGGGGGCCCTCGCAGTTTGGGAGGATGTAGAAAGATAGCATGAAGGGAGCACTTGGGCTGGGCCTTGAAGGAAGGAAGGGATTCGATAAAGCTGGAATGCAATGTGAGCATAGTGGACAGTCAGTATAAAGGAGCAGAAACAGGTGACAGTGAAGGAACTTGTCCAGAATCATATTCCCAGTATGCGTAAGAAACAAGATTTGAATGCTGGTCTTCTTGACTCCAAATTTCAAAATGCTACAGTAGCCTAGCATTCACGTACAGCACTTTAAAGTCTGCAAAAAGCTTTACAAATATTGCTTCATTTGAGCCACATAAGGACTCCAGGAAGTGCTATTATTATGCCCATTTTACAGAAGGACAAACCGAGTTGAGAGAGAAGTGAAGGGTCACACCTTTAGGTTGTGAGACTAAATCTGCACTTGCGTCCTCCTGGCTCCAGGCCCAGCTCTCCATCTGTGCCACTTGACAGTTTACTATGCCAAACTGAAGCCCACAGAGGTTAATCACAACGCCAATTATCATATAGTTAGGAAGCACCGACGGGGCTAGACTCAAAGCCATGTCTCCAAGACCAATCCTTTTCTACTGCTGTGCCACTGTGACCTAGAATATGCTGACACTGAAAATAATCCACACTTTTAGGGCTAACAAGGTATAAAACAATCTTTTCAAGTAAGTAATACAAGTATATTTTCACTTTATAGATAAGGAAACAGGTTCCCAGAAGTGAGTTAGTTGGCCCAAGTCAGAGACAATGAGCATCAGAATGTCATTGCCAGTGTTCTTTTTGCTTCCTAAATGCTGGCTGACTACATTAGTAAAGCTGTTCCCAGTATCTCTGAGTCCCCATGTAGTAAAGTTGAAGCCATTTTAATGATAATCTGATTCAGAGTTCAAAGACAAAGGCATGACAGAGTTTTATTTTGTTTTTGTTTTTTTTTTTGCCTCAGACTCTGAATACCCTGGTTTTCTCTTTTATGGTAATGACTGGGATGGGACTTATGTACACACTTCATAATTAGAGAATAGGGAAATATGGAATTCTGCACCTTTATGCAGAAAATGGGGGAAAGACACAGAATTAACATAGAAAATTCTAACGAGATTACTGGACAGCTAACACATTATCATGATGCAAAAGGGGGACAAGAAAGGCTTAGAATGCTATAAATATGATTTTTCTTATAAGATGATCAGTACAGAATATAGAGAGACAGCTATGTGGGACAGTAGATAGAATGTTGGGGCAGCGGTCAGGAAGACTCATCTTCATGAGTTCAAAGCTGGCCTCAGACACTTACTAGCTGGGTGACCCTGGGCAAGTCACTTAACCTTGTTTGTCTCAGTTTCCTCATCTCTAAAATGAATTGACAAAAGAAACTTCAAACCACTCCAGTATCTTTGCAACCCATATGGGAGTCACAAAGAGTGGGACACTACTGAATTGCAACAGAATATAAATGTGTAAGATTAGTATAGGAGACACTGCTCCAATACTAATTGGAGTTGAATAGTAACGTATGTGAAAGGAAAAGGGCTAGAAAGGTAGGGTGATACAAGACCATGGAAGGCCTGGAATGCCAGGATATGCTTGGGGATGAACCAGTTATTAGTCATAGGATAATTAAACATGTACAACCTCTTCATCTCCCTAACAAGAGAAATATGTAAGGGATGACCTTGCAGGAACTTTCTGAGCTATTCCAGTGAAATTAAGATCAAACATACCCACTGATAACTAACATTTCATCAGGAACTGACCAGCCCCGACATTTAAGAGCTATGAGTGTGGTGAGTTTATAAGCTGAGGGAGAAAAAAGCTATGAATATTAAGTCTTTGAAAATTAGAATTCCACAAACAGTAGTGTTTGTTCTAATCTTTCCCTTTTCAAATGTCCCATTGCAAAAATCGGGATCAAATTCTGATTTGGCTGCTTATAAATACAGCAGAGTGACCTTGAATGAGTCACTTCTATACTTGTCCCCAAGGACCATGCTAGCTCTTAGGTTCTGTGATTTGGAGTGGGGTTGCCTGTGCAACTAATTTATGCCAAAAACTTTAAAAATGCCTCAGTCTGAGTTTAGAAACAATTTAGAAAAGTAATGTCCAAGAATATAGCATGAGGAAGCAATTTCAATTCAATTAGCATGAACAACAAAAAAAATTTCTATAGCTGAATAATGCCGTTGAAAGGAGTTAAGGTGGAAGAGACTGCTTTGCTGTCATAGTTCCATAGGAAAGGCTCAGAAGGCAATAGACAGTTTTGCTTGTGCAACGAAGTATGTTCTCATAGTTTCATGAATACATCAAGCTGTTGGTAGGTCAAAAGGAGAGACTTTCCTCTTTGTGACATGACAATCTCCCCTTCCAAAGGACACAAAACATTAACAGCCAAGGAGGACACAGCAGAGTCAATGATATGGGGGTGCATTCCCATACCACAAATACATTTTCTGTAACCTCAGTTTCATGGTTCAGCGATTCGATTCCAACACATTATAGTAATAGAAAGTCAGGCTAACACATGTCTGTATGTTATGCAAGTGAATCTGGGGTGTGAACACAATGAAGGTCACTTATTCTGAGACAGCCAGCTCAAAGAGATTGTTCAATACAAGATAATTTGGGCATGACTCAAAATAAGAGGGCCAATGGCTGGGGTATAGAAATATGTCACAGAACAATTTCTGCTATAAGGCTATTTCCTGTTAGAGTAATAGAATGTAACCTATATTAACTTGAGGTTCACATAACTTGTATGTAGTACAATATCATTCTGATACTGCCACTCTGCCCTATGCCAAATGAAAGGAACACTGCACCAGGATCGTAAGATCTCAGGTTAAAAGAATTCCCATGATTTCTGGTACAGAAATACTAAAGAGAACACCCCTGTGAGGTGTTGTGAAGGTCACAGCTGTTGCTGATCTTGTGACATTATCAGTGACAAGTGTTTGCTAGGCCTTATGATGTCTAACAGCTTGTGAGAAGCCTACTGTACGGGGCTCCCTGAGGACATATAGAACATAAAGAACACAGAGATACACAGGGTAGACTCCAAAGTTAAGATTCCCGTTTGCTGCTGTGCCACACAGAAATCTCCCTCCTAACAATACAATCAGCTCTACAGTATGAGTGCCAGTTAAGAAACACCAGTCTGAAAGGCTAGGTTACCTCTCCCTTTATAGGGTGACTCTAGCTAGCACTGGAAGGGAAGAATAATGGTCCCTCTCTAAAGATGTGCTGGAAATGTCTGCTGCCTTTGTGTTCCATGGATGAAGAGTCTTTGTACCAGAACACAGAGTGGAGTGGGAGTCAGGGGTCTGGTATCTAGTCTCAGTGTTCTTACTAACCATACCGCTTGGGGTTAATACTTCCATGGTCCAGTTTCTTCACTATGGGGGCCACTTCTAGTTCTCCTGACCTATGGGTTGCCACTGGATTCTGAGGACTGGAAGAGAGAGTGAGGTTGATGAATGGGCAGAGCCCTACCTCACCTAAATCCACTCCACCTGCAAGTTAAGACATCACCTGCCTGAAAGCATTAGTCCGCTGCAAGGAGGAAAAACAGCAACAATCTTCATCTGTAAAATGGGGGTAATGATACTTGTCTCATGCACTTTACTGGGTTGTAATGACAAAGAAGATAACTTTGAAAGCTCTTTGAAAAATGCAAAGTACTTCAATAAATTAAGGATTATCATGATGTTAATACAAGTCACCAAAGCACCATACTAAAGGCAGGGCTCTGCTGAAAATAATTTTAAGACCTACATCCCTTTTCAACATATAATATAAAATAAATAATTTTAAGACTTACTCTCCCTTCCCTATTGAGCTTAAGACTGTACCCTCTCTTACACAGACATTTACTGGGGCCCCCTTTAGATTCAAGAAAATATTTGTGAAGAAATATGATTAATTCTCAAATCTATCTCCCCAGTCCTAATCTCTCTGAGGACCCTACAAACTGGATATCCAGAAGACTTTTGTAAACTCAACATGTCAAAATCTGAACTCATCTTTCCCCCTAAACCCTCTCTCCTTCCATACTTCCCTATTACTGTCAAGGGCAACATCATCCTCCCAGTCCACCATTCTCTCAAACAAGGAGTCATCTTCAACTCTTCACTATTTCTCCTCCCCCATCTCCCCATATGTAATTGGTTAATGATGTCCTTTACAGCACCTTTTGAATATGCCTCCTTCTCTCCTCTGATACAGCCACTACCCTGGTGAAGACCCTCCTCTCCTCATGACTGAACTATAGCAATAATCTGCTGACTGGATGGCCTGCCACAAGTCATCCTCCATTCTACTCCTTATTTTGTTCAGTGATTTTCCTAAAGCTCTGGTTCAACCATCTTACCCCCATACTCAATAAATCCCATCGGCTCTCAATCACTTCCAAGATCAAAAACAAAATCACCTATTTGTTATTCAAAGTCCTTCAAAACCTATTTCCTCCACTACATTTCCATTCTTACACTTTTTACCACCTCTTGTGGTACTCTTTGTACTCTTTGATTCAGTGACATTGGTCTCCTGGCTATTCTACAAACAAGATATTCCATCCTGTTGGCTCTGGGCATTTTTTCTTGCTGTTACCCATGACTGGAATGATCTCCTTCCTCAACTCTGCCTCCTGGCTTCCCTGATTTCTTTCAAGTCTCAACTAAAATACCACCTTCTACAAGCAACCTTTCTCTTAATTCTAGCACCTTTTCTCTGTTATTTCATTTATCCTGTATATAATTTGTTTGTACACAGTAGTCTATATGTTGTCTCTGACATTAGACTGTCAGTTCCTCAAAGGCAGGAACTGTTTTTATTTTTATTTTTACTTTCTTTGTATCTCCAGTGCTTAGAACAGTCTGGCACATAGTAGATCCTTAATAAATGCTTACTGACTTTTTCTGTTCTCTTCGGTATTTCTGTACCAGAAATTATGTGAATTCTTTTAACCTGAGATCTTTAAGATCCTGGTGCAGTGTTCCTTTCATTTGGCATAGGACAGAATGGCAGTATCAGAACGATATTGTACTACATACAAGTTATGTTACTGACTAAAGAAACAGAATAGTAGCCCAGAAGGACATCTGAAAATGGTTCTCTCACTTTCCTCAAAACCTCAGCATCAGGAAACAGAGAAGTTAATTCTAAATGCTTGTTAATTAACTGATTCTCCCATGCTCAAGGGAAAGATCCCTAATTCTTATTATCTGGAACTGGAAGAAACCCCCAAGAAAAATTAATCCAACTGTCTCACTTTAAAGATGAGTAAACCAGGGTTGGGAGTGACTTGCTCAAGTTCATTCAGGTCACACTAAATAGCAAGGTCAAGATTCAAACCAGAATTATTCTTTTCCCTGGAATATGAGAAGACTTGATCAAATTCATGTGAATGGTACTTTAAACTGCCTCAGGGATGCTGTTCCTCCTCACCCCCGAACCCTGACGCATCCATGTCCACACTTGACAATGGCTGAGTCATTTCTGATGTTATATTCCCAGCACCCAGCACTGCTCCCTGTACTCAGCTGGTACTGAATAAATGTTTGCTGAATTAAATTTAGAATGAATCAGACTATTTTTGTACCCCTGGAAGGAGAAAAAATGTATCTGTGTCAAGGGACATGGTTGACAAATGACAAGATGTAATAATATTAAAGGAAAATGAATCTTCCTGCCTCAGTACCTATAAGAAACAAGTAACAAACAAAACACAGTTTAGACTCCATTAAAGGTGATTAACAGCAAACTAAAACTTGAATATCCTTTTTAATTTCCTCTTATGTTTAATCATTTATTCAATGAGCAAAGAATTTACTGAATGTCTGCATGAACAGAGTAAAATCAGGTAAAATCTCTACCTATGTAAGTCTTCTGTCACAGTCAAGCAAGCCAGCATTTATTGAGCACTCAATATGTGCCAGGCACTGTGCTAAGTGCAGGAAATGCAGATAAAGGAAAAAAAAACAAAAATAGCTCCTTCCCTGAAGATGCTTGCATTCTAATAAAGAAGAAAACATATATCAGGACACACAAGATAAATAAAGAACGGAAGGATGATAACCTCAGGGGGAAGGGACAAGCAGTGGAGAGCACCAGGTAAGACTTCTTGGAGGAGGTGACTCTTGAGCTAGTCTTAAAGGAAATCAGGGATTCTAAGCAAAGGTTAGGAGGGAGCCTACTGGGAACAGCCAATGCAAAACCGAGGAGATAGAAGATGGAGTACCACGTGTGAACAATAGGGTGCTTGGGTGCCTGTGCTAGGACCCCAATCCAAGGCCACATTTCTCCTCAGCTTCCAAACACTATCTCTGACAGTTTTCTCCATAGCTCAAGGATACTACACTTAGCAATAACTCATAAGTGGACACCAGTAAGAAAAACTACCTCTCCCCTTAATTACTCATGAATGGGCCCCAATAAAACAAACTATCTTTTCCCATCACAAGAACAAGCTGACCTCTGAAGAAATTCTCTTGTAAAACAGGACTATCTCATAACCATAGAATTATCATGTATTTATTTCCCAAATTATCATATTCAATCAAGGTCAAGTTATAGACATCAACTCTCAAAGCTATCTTGCTACAGATGTAACAGACCAAAAATACACCCCTGAGAAATCCCTTTCCCTGGTTTCCACTAGTGAATGATGCCTGTGACCAAGGTTGTAAATTATCACCTAATTAGAATATCTGCCAGATAATCCACTACTTCTCTTATATAAGCTTCAGCATCACTCCTGTTAGGTTGCAAGTTCCTTAAGGAATGCTTTCATGAATTCATTCCAGATGACCCTGTCCAATACTCCTATCTTGGGGGGGAGGTGTTCCCTGACCCCCTTATACTGCATCATGAGGAAGTACCAGTAGTCCATAATGGCTCATTGTAGATTGTACAGAGGAGAGCAAAATGTAAGTAGAACAGAAAGGTAGGAAAGGATCTTGTTATAAATGGCTTCACGTGTCAAAAGGAGAAGTGCAGATTTGATCTTGGAGGTGAGAACCACTAGAGTTTATTAAGTGTACCATAGACATGATCAGAACAACCCCTGAGAAAGTCACTTTGAAGACAGATTAGAGTCTGGAGAGACCAAAAGCAAGAAAACCACCTGAAAGTGTACTGCGATAATCTCGGCAAGAGGTGACATGAAGCTGAATTAGGGCAATGGTTAGGTGAACGGAGAGCAGTATATGTCAGAGATGTTGCAGAGAAAAAATACAGGGTGATTTGGTAACCGATTAGACATGTAGGGTGAGAGGAAAAAGGAAACCTAACAAGGTTGCAAACCTGCATGACTGGGAAGATGGTGGTGCTTGGATAGTGACAGGTAAATTCAGAAGAGGGAGAAGGTTTTTATGAGAAAGCTAAGAATTTCTATTTTGTATATAAGTTTAAGATGTCTATGGGACATTAAGTTCAAGATGTGCAACATGAAATTGGTGATGTGGAAGTTAGCTCAAGAGAGGTTAGGGCTTGATAAATAGATCAGGGAATCATCTGCATAGAGATGATATTTGAAATCTTGGGAACTCATGAGATCACCAAGTGATAAATTACAGAGATAAAAAAGAAGAGGAACCAGAAAAGAACACTGGGGAACATCCACAGTTAGCTTATATGTATGGACATCAAAAAGTATTGAGAATACTTTCAGACAGATGACAGGAAAAGCAGAGAAAAGTCACAAAAACCTGAGGATGGTAGATGACAAATTTTCAAAATTGGGTGAGTAAAAGGATATTAAATAAACTCTTGATATTAAAAAGAAAGTTCATAAGAGGGTAGAGTTTGGGTGTGGGAGATATAATGAGTTCCATTTGGGATATGTTGAAATTGAGTTGTTTTTCCTCAATCCTCATCCTTCTGGACCTTTCTGCAGTCTCTGACACTGTCCATCACCCTCTTCTCCTTGATACTCCCTCTGTAGGTTTTCAGGACACTATTCTCTGCCAGTTCTACTCTTACCTATATGAATGACCCTCTTCAGTCTCCTAGGTTGTCATTCAGGCCATGCCCAATTAACAGTGGGTATCCCAAGGGACTCTGTCCTGAGTTCTCTTCTCTTTCTATACTATTTAACTTGATGATCTCATCCACTACCATGAATTCAAATATCACCTTTCTGCGGATGATTCTCAAATCATTTATCCATTCCTAAGCTTCTGATCTCGTCTTACGTCTCAAACTGCCTACTAGGTATCTGGAACTGAATTTCAAGCAGACATCTCAAACTCAAAATGTCTAAAACTGAACTCATTATCTTCCAATCTTCCTCATTTACCCACATTTGAACTGCTACTAAAGCTTATCAGCAGGTCTACCTGCCACAAGTCTCTCTCCATTCCAATCCACCCTTCATTTAGCCACCAAAGTGATATTTCCTAAAGCAAAGATCTGACCATGTCACCCCTCTACTCAACAAACACTAGTGGCTCCTATTAACTCCAGAATCAAATAAAATTCCCTTTATCTGACCCTTTTAAAATTTCTATTTTTGTATAAGTTTTCTATCACCCCGCCCAGGAACAAATAAAAAATCCTCTGACATTTAAAGCTCTCCATAACCTAGCTTCCAGTAAGAACAGTTCCCCATAGATCACCTTCATTGCCTCTTGCCCAACTCCCATAGCCATCATTGATTGGAACAACTCTGGTGGAAAATGATGTACCTTTCTACCTATTATTCTTACCAACACCAAATGCTGAACAACTGCAATAAAAGTACAGGTCTATCCAAAAGGAAGAAAAAAGGAGAAGGAAGGAAATAAAAATTAATTACCTATTATGTGCCAGGTATTGCACTAAGTACTTTAAACCTATTATCTCATTTGATTTTCACCATAACTCTAGAAGGCAGGTTGAGGAAACTGAGGCAGATAGAGGTTACATAATTTGCTCAGGATCATCAGAACTGACTAGACCACTGACCCTACTTGTAGCTCAGTGCCTAAGACTATCATCTGGGAGAAAGACCCCTATGGAATAGGGGGCTGCCATTCTCACCAATTGCATATAGCAAAATAATCAAGCCAGCCTAGTTAAAACAATAGGCATTCTGCTGGAAAGATAAGAGGTGGCATGGTCCAAGAAAATCAAACCATCGCTACCACCATTTCCTTCCCATAGACCCTAATGGAGATGGCCCAGGACCTCAAGAGCACTTGGAATAACATTATCCTCTTTTCACCTCCCAGACCACTGACCCAACTTCCATCCCATCACTCAGGGAACCAACCTTTGTAGAGACGTGAGTTTTGGTAAAGGTTTCACTCCCTGCCTTTTCAGTCAATAAACATTTATTAGACACATTAAATATCAGGCCCTGTGCTAAGAGTTGGGGACATAAATATGAAAAAGAAAGATAATCTATCCTCTCAAGGAATTTATGATGAAGAGATATGATGGAGTCCAAAGGAGAGGAGTTAGGTGGAAAATGAAGAGATGGTTAACCTCGGTGGCCTCAGCTACTGAAGACCCAGAACAGAAAGCACTTTCTACCAAAGTCCCTAGAACTGTACTCTGGTACAGTGAACTTTGGGATTCTATGGTCTAAAAATTGTGATTGCATTTTATCCCTCAATTTTTTCCCCAAGGGGACATTATAGAACACTAGAATACTCAGATGGTATCCTGAGCTCAGGCTATGACAACTTGGGAATGATGGAAACAAAGACACAAGAAATCATAACTTGAGAATGAAGGTATATTTTAATAGTTGATGCAATGCTTCTAGTTCCAGTATGATGGGAATTCACTATGAAATGTTGATATGTTATGGCCATCAACTTTGAAGAAATAAAAGAATGGTGGCTGTTGCTTTTTAAATCACAAATGGTTAATTGACCTTCCTGTTGTAGGTTTTATTTGGCAGGGAAGGAGAAGTGACTGCTGAAAGATTAATGACATTATGACATTTAGAAGGGTGACTGAATTTTGCATTTTTAATTTGTTATATCACAGAGCAATCAACTGAATACTGTTTTAGTTTATTGGTACATCTCTGGCATGTAAGATTCATGAGTTATTTCATCTGATGCTTTCCCAAAATGATTTATGCTAAAAAATAATAGTATAAAACACCATAATCCACTATAGCCAGATTGTCACAGGTCAACTTCTTTTTGCGTTTTCAAAATCAATTAGCAAATGATATGGCTTTTAATGCAGTCCCTTATAGATCATCTTAGTAGGCACTAGAAGGGAACTCAGATCTAGTAAGGTGAAAAGAATTCCTAATTAGTCACCCCAGGGACAACAGAGATAAGTTAGGTATTTTAAAAAATTAACTCTGAGAACAGCAGACATCTAATCAATTTTTACTGACTGACTGAACAATAACTTACATTGCTTTTTTATATTTTTTTTTTATAATTTAATGGGGATAAAGACTAAAGAAACTTTCTCTAATGAAGTATTTCCAAGGATTGATGGAAAGTCCCAGGGGGTCTGTGTTTCCCACTAATTCTAGCAGCTTCTTGGCTTGACTTCACAATTTGTCTTCCCTATAGTTGTATCTATTCCAGATAAGTGTAAAATTGGTATAGCATTCTTCTCAGAAAGTTTTCACAATGTCCTTGAATCTATGCTATCAAAGATTTTCATCAGTAAGTTGGACAAAGGACAGGGATGTCACTATTATCAAATCTGAAGAAGGTACAAAGCTAGAAGCAAGAGCTAATCCTTCTATCTAGGGTAGTAGCAGGACACAAAAATATTTCAACAGACTAGAGCAATAAAGCAAATCTAATTAGTTGAATCTTTGCAGGGATAAAACTAAATCCTATATATAGGCTCAAAAAAATTAACTCTGCAAGTACAGAATAGGAATAGTTCAGGTGGATGACAGTTCACATGAAAAAAAAGACATGGGAATTTTAGTGGACTTCAGAATCAGCGTGAATTAATAGCGTGACAATTAGCTTAAAAATACTAACTTGTATCTTAAGGCATATTAAGAGAGCTAAAATATGGGACTAGAGAGCTGATGGTCCTCCTGTCCTCCGGTCAGACCAAATCTGTTCTAATACCACAATTTATTTTTATTTAAGTACTAAGAAATTAGAGATAATCAAGAGAGAAATGATTAGCTAAAAGGTTAGGTTCAAAGAATCGTCGTTAATGGTTCCATCAGTGCAGCATCACAAGACCTGTTTTTAGCCCAGTGCTACTTAACCTTTCGGCAAAAGGCTAGCTGTTACTCTTATCAAATTTGCTGATGACACAAAGCAAAGACAGAAGACCAACATACTGGATAGCTAACACCAGGTCCTGACAAGAGTGGAATCAGAAGCAATGGATGGATATTTCAGAAGTAAATATCAGTTTGATGCCAGGAAAAGCTTTCTAGGACAGTCCATGGAGATCAAAGGTTCCCTTCACTGAAAGTCTTCAAGGAAAGGCTGGATGACACTTTGTCAGCTATTGTTGTAGAGATTTTTTCAGGTATGAGCTAACCAGATATGGTCCCTGAGGCCCTTTCTAATTCAGAGAGTCTGTAATTCTGTTGACCATAAAGGTGAGGGAGGGAAAGAGCTTGTATCCACAAATAGTTGAAGAAAAAAAGGATGTTTTAAACTGGGAAAACAAGGATATGGTAACTGTCCTTCCAGTATTTAAAGGGCTCTTATGTGGAAGAGGATAAAATTTCTACTGCTCTACCTTGACTCAAAAAGCTCAAACAATGGGTGTACATTTCAGAGAGGAAATTTAGGTCTGAAGAAAATTTGAGACATTTCAAGTGGAAGGGGGCTGATTTACAAGGTAACGTAATCTTCCCTAGTCTTGGAAACAGATGACGATGTGAGGGGGATGACGTAGCATGGGATTTCTGTTCAGGTACAAGTGAGACTAGATGTACTCAAGACCCTCCTACTTTTTCAGATTCAGTAATTCTATGAGTCTGAACTGGGGTTAGATATTTAATAATGAAAAACAAAAAACAGGCATACAGGGTATCCCAAAAGTGTCAGTGCAGTTTTAAGTTATTAAAGTTTATTAAAAGTCTTAAGGCTTAAAACCACACCAAGACTTTGGGGTCCCCTTGTATAAAAAAAAAGTTTTTTTAACAAATAAGTCATTTAGAAAAGGGTTATAAAACTAGTTCCAACCTCAACATAGTCAAAATTACAGGAATGAGTAACAACTAAAACAGGACCATCACCTAATAATAGGAATTGATTATAAAATTATAGGAGCTAATAATAAGACTATAGAAACTAATAACAAAAACTCTCATTTCCATAATATCTTCAGTTTTACAAAGTGCTTTCCTTACAACAACTATAAGGCACATAATATAGTGCTATCCAATTTATCAGTAAAGAAAGATGAAAGTTAGAAATTAAATGATTTTTTTAGTTCCTTCTCTGTATGTTTCTATTTATTCAAATAAACTTTTATTTTTTATTTTTAGTTTTTAACATTCATTTCCACAAAAATTTGAGTTCCAAATTTTCTCCCCATCTCTCTCCACCCCCCCACTCCATAATGCCTTGCATTCTGATTACCCCTTCCCTTAATATGCCCTCCCTTCTATTACAGCCCTCCCTTCCCTTATCCTCACCTTCTCTTTTCTTGTAGGGCAAGATTGATTTCTGTACCCCATTACCTATATTTCCCATATCCTAGTTTTATGCAAAAACAATTCTCAACATTCATTCCTAAAACTCTGAGTTCCAACTTCTCACCCTTCTTCCCTCCCCACCCATCCCCACTAAGAAGGTAAGCAACTCAAAATAGGCTATATATATATATATATATATATGTAGTTTTGCAGAAGACTTACACAATAGTCATGTTGCATGGGACTAACTATATTTTCCTCCATCTTATCCTGCATGCCATTAATTCTATTCTCTCTTTTGACCCTGTCCCTCCCCAAAAGTGTTTACTTCCAATTACTCCCTCCCCCCATTTGCCCTCCCTTCTATCATCCCTCCACCCCACTTGTCCCCTTCTCTCCTACTTTACTGTAGTGTAAGACAGATTTTCATGCCAAATTAAGTATGTTATTCCCTCCTTAAGCCAAATGTGAAGAGAGTAAACTTCACCTTTCCTTCTCATCTCCTCCCTTTTCTTTCATTGAAAAAATTTTCCTTGACTCTTTTATGAGATAATTTCACCCATTTCATTTCTTCCTTTCTCCTCCCAATATATTCCTCTCTCACCCCTTAATTTTATTTTTTTAGCTATCATCCCTTCTTATTCAGTTCACCCGGTGCTCTCTGTCTACATATGTGTGTATGTGTGTGTGTATAATCCCTCCAACTACTCAAATGTTGAGAAAAGTCTCAGGAGTTACAAATATGATCTTTCCATGTAGGAATGTAAACAGTTCAGCTTTAGTAAGTCCCTTATGATTTTTCTTTCTTGTTTACCTTTTCATGCTTCTCTTGATTCTTGTGTTTATAAGTCAAATTTTTATTCAGTTCTGGGCTTTTCATCAAGAATGCTTTAAAGTTATCTATTTCATTGAATGACCATTTTTTCCCCTGAAGCATTATACTCAGTTTTCCTAGGTAGGTGATTCTTGGTTTTAATGCTAGTTCCGTTGACTTCTGGAATATCATATTCCAAGCTCTTTGATCCCTTAATGTAGAAGCTGCTAGATCTTGTGTTAGCCTGATTGTATTTCCACAATACTCAAATTACTTCTTTCTAGCTACTTGTAATATTTTCTCCTTGACCTGGGAACTCTGGAATTTGGCTAAAATATTCCTAGAAGTTTCTCTTTTTGTATCTCTTTTAGGAAGTGATTGGTGGTGTAAGTTCTCAGTTCCTTCAAGGTGGCACAATCTAGGGAGAGGAGTTATTCCTTTCCTGGCCTGGGCACTGGTCTGAGAACAACCCAAAACTTTTATGGAGATTAAATGATTTGCCAAAAGCCACATAAACTGGTACATAACACAACCAGGATTTGAATCTAGGTACCTGAGTTTAGGCCATGCCTGAGAGAGTTAAGCCACTGACCCTGCCCTCTGTAGACCCCTGTATCCTGATCACAATCCTTTCCCTTTTAAACCCTTCCACTCTTTCCCTGCTTCCTCCTCCTAAAGCTCTCCCCCTTTCTTTGAGAACAATTAAAAGTATAATCAAATAGACATACACTATCTTTGACTCTGGAAAGGGTATATTTTAAAGGATTATTCTTGCTTTATTTACTGTTTTGTCTTCCCTGTCCACTACGTGTGTGTGTGTGTGTGTGTGTGTGTGTGTATCCATGTGTGTGTCTGTGTAGGATTAGGCAGTGGAGGAGGCAATGTTGTGGATATAATGTTGTTTCTCATTAAAATATGTAACTATAATGATGAAACATGCTATCTGCCTCCAGAGAAAGAACTGGCATTATCTGAATATAGACAGAAGCATCCTATTTTCCTCTTTCTTTCTTTCTTTGTTGTGTTTGAGTCTTCTAATACAAAATGACTAATATGGGAATGTTTTGCATGATTGCATATGTATAACTTATATCAGATTGTTTACTGTCTCAGGAGGGGGACTAGGAGGGAGGGAGGAATGAAGGAATTAAAAACTTGAAACTTTAAAAAAATGTTATAAATTCTTTTAATATGTAACTGGGGAAAAACAAAATGTTACTTAAAAAAAATATGTAACTATGGTCTGGCACATATTCAGACTCCCATCAGCCATAACTTTTCCATGTAGAGAAGCTAGGAGAATTGTGATTAGTGTACTCTGGAGAGACAGCAGAGATGTGGAGAGAGTCTGTAGCTGGTTGTGGTTGAGTGAAGAGGAGGCTCTTTGACTGACTGAGGAGGAATTCCAAAAAACCTGTTAACATTGCTTCTGAGACATTCTCTGCACCTATGCTTTTAGGGGAAGCTTAGTGACCCCTTCGTTTCCAGAGACAAAGGTAAGAGACCATGATCTAAGGTCAAATGGTGCCAAGAAACAGACTTTGATCTTTGACCTCTAAGTTTATTTCCAATTCATCTCCATTCAGCCACTAAAACACAGGTCTGACCATGTCTCTTTTCCTACTCAATAAACTTCAGTAGTTCCCCATTGAATTTAGCCACAAATAAAAAATATTCTGCTTGGCACTCAAAGTTCTTCATAAGCTAGCCCCTTTCCTACCTTTCCAATTTTCTTAAATTTTACTCCACTCCATGTAATCTTTGATCCAGTGACATTGCCTACTTGTTCCACAAACAACACTCCATCTCATGACGCTAAAAATTCTCTCTGGTGGCCCACCCATGCCTGGAATTTTCTCCCTCTCCCACTGAAACCACCAATCTTTCTTAGTTCAAGTCCCAATTAAAATTCCACTTTCTGCAAGAAGCCTTCCTCAAGCCCTCTTTACTCTAGTGTCTTCCCTCTATTAGTTGTTTCCTGCTTATGCCATATATAGTTTACTTTGTATATATTTGTTTACATGTCTCCCATATAAAATTCTAAGTTCCTTGACGTTAGGGACTGTCTTTTGCCTCTTTTCATATTCCCAGCATTTAGTGACTAGCACACAGTAGGTACTTAATAAATGCTTATTGATTGATTAAAGTGAATAATAACTGCCATTTACATAGTGTTTGAAGGTCTGCAAAGCGCTTTACAAATATTATTTTATTCTCACAACTTTTTATTATCCTATTTTACAGATAAGAAAAAACAGGTTAAGTAACTTGTCTAGGATCACCCAAATTGTAAGCATCTGAGGTTAAATTTGAACACAGCTATTCCAGACTGCAGCGCCATCCCTCTATCCACTACACTCCACCCAGAGGTTATCAATTCAAAAGGTCTGGAAGCAGCTTGGCATCAGAGCGTTCCAGAGTCTGAATGTGCTGCTAGCGTGGTAATTTCTAGAGCAACTTTCAGGAGTGATCCAGGATAGTAGATGCCAAAAGAAGGACTCGTAGAGCAGCCATGCTGCACTGAGACATGAACTTGGTAGAACCAAAGCTGTGTAGGAACTGAGCTAAATTTGAGCCTATTCTCGAGAATGAGGTTGGGATCTAAGAGAGAATGTGGGAAAACATATTTGTTCTTGCGATATATTTAAAATAAATATGCCTTTGAAAAAGTCTACTCAATGTTAAGTGGTTAAATGGAACCTAGGATAGAAGAGAAATGATCCTTTCTCTCTCATATTAATAGGCAATTAATAGAGTTAGGAAGTCCCAAGCTTGCTCCTCTTTCCTGCCCCTCACATCCCGGTTCTATTTCCCTGTCCAACCTCTCAACATCAAGGATGAGGGAAGATGAGATTAACACTCTCCTCTTTCTGGGTATTGCTACTCTATTCAACTAGATCAGACTTCTAATCTAAGGTGAAACTCCTGGCCCACTGGCTTCTGCTCAGTCTTGAGTGGGGAATACAGATTCTTTATCTAGATTGCCCACAGAGCAATCTAAGGAGCAGTTTGTGTGTAGAGATGGTCTTTTTGTCCAAGGTTGACATGTTACTCTCTCAGCCTCTCACTAGGGTGAGCTCATTCCTCATTATAGTATTACAATATTATTCTCTCATTAATTGTTAACCAATTAGAATTGATTGCCTCCCTCATGAATACCCCTCTTCCAAAGGCATATAAACCATGAGCCCACTGCTATGATATTCTTTGGCATTCAAGAGTACCACTGACATCTTTTATTAAAATGCTAGCATTATGAATAAAATGACTCAATACCCAGAAATCACATCTCTCTACCTTTTTTAAATGCCACAAATACAAGATACAAGTCAGTTGGTAGAACACAGCTGGTAGGGGCTTGGGCAAATGGCAATAACAAAAGAGATATTCCCTAACCCTTCAGGGGTACCCTAGAAACTTTACGGGGAGATGTAGGATGCCTAGCCTTATGACAGTGAGCGCAGAGCATATTCCCTACAAAAGCAAGCTTTCTGAATGAAGGGACCAACTCCCTTTTGCATTTTTGCCTACAGCACTTAGCACAGTAATTGGCGCAAAGTATTTATCAAATGCTATTCATTTGTCTAATCATTGCCTCAATGATGTCTTCTACAATCTGAAACACCAGAAAAAAAAAAGAATAAAGCAGCAATTGATTCCTTTAAAAGCCCTATGACATGTCACTCCAGAATATTAACTACAACCTGACACTGTCAAACTTAAGTCAAGTTACACGGATATAAAGGCTCCATATTATACTAGAGCTTCCTCACGGCCTTTGCTGGTAGGACACTTCTAGGATTTATGACATAGTTTCTAAAGCCAAAAAACCAAGAGAGGAAGATGGAAGTTTTTCATCAAGTCTAAGGTAGCCATCAATTTCATAAAAAGCAAGCTGGCACAAAGTCACCCCAAGAACTATGGCACAGGGGGAAAAAATCCAGAATGCTTCAGGACTCTTACTTTTAGTGTTCTTTTCTTTTACAGCTAAACTGAGGTGCTTATTTAACTTGTGACATGCTTGAAAAGCAGTGGGGCATTGCAGAAAGCCTTTCATTGGACTGAGTTTCTGAAGACTCTAGTTCAAAGGCCTGCCCTGACTTAAGTAGGGTGCAGTCTCACTAAAACCACTCTGAGCTTTAGTTTCTCTACTTGTCCCATGAGACTGAGATAAAACTAGATAGTTATACTCAATAAAGCTGGAATATTCACTATATATTCCCTTCTTCCATACATCCCTATGATTTCAATGGTGCAGAGAATTCCCAGGGTAGAATCCTTTGTCATCAAGGCAGGTCAGCAAATCAACTATAACTTGTAACCAGAGAATTGCCTAGGGTATTGGGAGGTTATGTAACTTGTCCATGGTCACAAAGCTGGTATGGGTCGAGTCAGGGCTTGAACCCAGGTTTTCTTGATTTCAGGACTCACTAGATAGATGTCTAGATGGAGATCTACTGTGCCATGCTGACTCTCTTGAATTATGTTCTTTTAAATATATGTGTGTGTATATATATATATACACATAATTTATTTAACATTCTTTTTAAAAAAATTGAATTCTGAATTCTCTCCCTCACTCCCATCTCACCCATTGAGAAAGCAAAAAAAGTGATGTTGTGCAAAATCATGCAAAATCAATTTCCATATTAGCCATATTGCAACAACAGAAAAAGGAAGAATAATAAAGAAAGTGAAAAAATATGCTTCAATGTGCATTCACACTCCATCAGTTCCTTCTCTGGAGATGGATAGCATTTTTCATCTTAAGTCTTCGGGAACTGTCTTGGAGCATTGTACTGATCAGAATAGCTATATCATTTCACAATTGATCATACTGCTACTCCTGCATAGAATGTTCTCCTGGTTCTGTTCATTTCACTTTGCAACAGTTCATGTAAATCTTTCCAGGTTTTTCTGAAACTATCTTGCTCTTCATTTCTTACAGCACAATAGTATTCCATCAGGATCACATACTACAACTTGTTCAATCATTTCCCAAGCGACAGTCATTCCCTCAATTTCCAATTTCTTGCCACCACTACCAAAAAAAAAAGCTGCATTAAAAACTTTTGTACATATAGATGCTTTTCCTTTTATCCTTTTTGGGATACAGACGTTAATAGTGGAATTGCTGGGTCAAAGGGTATGCATTGTTTTATAGTCCTTTGGGCACAGTACAAAATTGTTCTCCAGAATGGCTGGATTAGTTCACAACTCCACCAACAGTGCATTAATGTCTCAATTTTTCCATATCCCCTCCAACATTTGTCATTTTCTTTTTCTGTCATTTTAGCCAATCTAATAGGTATGAGGTGGAACTTCAGAGTTGTTTTAAATAGTATTTCTCTAAACAACAGTGATTTAAAACATTTTCATATGACTATAGAAACTATATGACAATAGCTTTGATTTCTTCTTCTGAAAACTGCTTGTTCATATCCTTTGACCATTGATTCCCTTGGATTTATGTCCTAATGCCATTAGAAGGGGCCAGCCAGCACAGGAATCAGAACTCTTGACTAGCAGAACCAGGTCAGCCAGGAAATGTGCTACATTTTAAGAAGGACACTAACTACAGTTTATCGTAGGTAGAATAGGATAACTAGAAGAGTGTGAACAGGATGGTTAGAGGGACTAGTGAGCATACGAAAGACTCTTCTGAAGGAACTAAGAATATTTAACCTGGAGAATAGCGTGGAGGGGCAAGATAGTTTTCTTCAAGGATTTGAAGAACTGTCATACAGAAAGATGAAGACTCTTTGGCTCAGGTGGCAGAATGGCAAGCAAAGAAGACTATTTCAGTCATTTTTCTGGATTGAGTTTTAGCCAATCAAGTGCCTTTGATTGAATCTAGTCTGATTGAATTAAGAGTCTTGTCTTTGATTCAATCAACAGTCTTTGCTTGTGAGGAGGCCTAAAAAGAAAGAATGTTTGTGACATTGGCACTCTGTTGGTCCATGTCAATTTCTCAAACAGAAGTCCTGTCTGTTGATCTGTGTTAATTTCTCAGACAGAAGCCCTGTTGGTCTCTATGAGTGAGTTGAGACAATGGTGCTGGTAACGTGTGAAAATATCCATGATAGCTCTGTTAAGTTTTGTTTTCCTAGAAACAGAAGCTGTGGGCAGGAGCCCCTGGGAGCCTGCTGTCAGGCAGAAGTAGGAAGAGTTTGGAGTGGAACAGTCCCCATGAGCTGAGATAAGGAGCAGGAGCAGAGAGCTGTGAACCCAGGCAAGAGGTAGGAGCTGTTGGCCCATGGAGGAGGAGCTGTGGAGTCTGGAAGTCAGCCTCAAGTCAAGATGAGAGAGGACTTTACTTGGACCCTGTATTGATTAAGGAGAGTGTTCTTACAGTGACGCAGGGGTGTATGCTGTGGTATTTTCTGCTACCCCTTAAGGAAGCATCGTGCAAGGGAAGACCCTAGCTTGGATCGCCCTGATTTTGGGGATGCAATGATATATGCTATGTGTCACATGACATACTGAGTGTTATGAGATACATACATGTATTAGATGATAGGTTTTGCTTAAGGATGTTGCTATGAATGCTATGCTTTACTGAACTATGTTTAGTTTATTGCTGAATAGAGAGTTCATTTTACTATGTAATTAGACCCTTAAAATCATTCACCACAGCAGTCCTTAGGTGTGCTGCCATGATTGCCATTACTGGCAGCAAATATTTTGTATAAAAGCTACTTATTATACCAATGAAATCGTAAGTCCAGTTACCTATCCCTATAGTTTGCTTCTACTTTTTTACCATACCCCTGCCAACAGGATGTAAGCTCCAAGAGGGAGAACTGTTACTCTCATTATGTTACCTGTATCTCCAATGCTAAGTATAGTGCCTAGCACACAGCAAGTCAGTAAATAAATGATTTTCATTCATTCATTCATTCATTCATTCATTTATTCATTCATTCATTTATGACCACTAAACTTCCTTGGACCCTATGGTTCTGTGAGACTACAGGCAAGATCCTATTTCTCTCATCATTAAAGATGGATATAAAGATGGGGGGAGAAAAAACACAATTTGATTTATTTTCTCTTTCTTTTCCCCTACTCCTGTAAAAACAGAAAATGATAAAAAGTTTAAAAAAAAACAAGGCTTCAAAAGAATCAAGAAAAATATTCTTATAGATGGAATGTTTTCAAATGCAATAGTATAATTTCAAAATTGACTTGCATTTAGTGAATTATCTCATCTCAATAAGTAGCAGTAAATCAATCTGCTCAAAACAAATGCCAGTTGAAGAGATTAGAACACTCTTTAGTGCTTGCCTTTTAATTGCTTGGAATTCTCTTTGCTACCAAATCATACAGAATTTCCATAATTCAAACTATGAGCCAAGCAATATAATATTTTAATATGAACAAGCTCATTTTCCTTACCTATACTATTTCCTTAAAAATTCAGTTTTATGAAATTGAAATAATTTATTCAGCAAAAAAGTTTACAAGCGCAGAGATTGTCTTCTTATCAACCAAAGGTAGCTGGAAATGACCCTCATACAAGGAAGGCACACAATATCTCCACTTCACTTCATGAGTTGGCATAGGTTGTCTCTCATATCTTGAGTGCTCTTCATACCCACCCTCCCAACCCTCCATATTCCCAGGCTCTAAGAATCTTGAGTTGCCTTCAAACATCAGTTCAGGTGTCACACCACAGGGCTTTTTCTGATAATGTCCTAGTTATTATTAATACTCTCCCCTCACTCTTAAATCATTTTGCATGACTGTGGATTCACTTATTAGTATACACCTTGCATTCTCCAATAGAATGTAAATATCTTGAGGGCAAGAGCTGGATCAGTTTTGCCTTCATTTGCAGTACCAAACACAGAACATTACACATATTAGTCATTTAATAAATGCTTATTTATTGAATTGAATCTCATTTCCCATTTAGAAATCTTCAACAATATAGGATTTGGACAAGGAGAAAACCAAGTATACTGAAAAAACAACAATGTAAACCATCCCTGACTCTCACTCCTTTACCTTTCATTGGCCAACTTACTTGTTCAACATAGTTTAAAAAAACATTTATACTGACCTTCTCTTTGCCTGAGCTGGGATGTAGTGAAAAAAACCATGGCACTGAGAATCAAAAAACACCATGATTTCTTGGATAAGTCAATAGACCTATCTGGAACTCAGTTTCTCATTTTACCAAGGTAAAATGGGGTTTGAAGTTTGGACTACATGTAATCTATGGTGTCTTCAAGCTTTAAATGTATGACTTTAGTTGTTAGTTACTGCTTATATACAATTACATAGTCTTGCAGGGCAGTCTTGCACAGAAATATAAACTTAGCTCTTGAAAAAAAACCTTACAGAACATCTAATCCAATCATTAGGTGAAACTGAAACTTGCCTACCTCAACAACAGGTCATTCAGCATAAGTGTCTCTTGCATCCATCTCCTTCACTGCACTCATACCACAATCACCTCATTTCAGGTCATCATCCCTTCCTTACTCATATCTAGTCATCCAGTTTCTTCCTTTCTAACTCCTCCTCCAGGAAACTGCATAGTTTCTAAAACACAAGCCTGACAATATTATGCTGCTGTCCACCAAGCTTCACTGTCTCCCTTTTTCCTCCAAAATACAAATGTCTCTATTTGGCATCTAAAACCTTTCACAAGCTGGTTCCAGAGTACTTTTCCAGGCTGATCAGATTTTACTTCCCACTCCTCCTAAAATAAAACAAAACAAAACAAAACAAAAAACCTGGTCTATTTGCCATGCAAAAACTTCATTTAATTTTTCTAGAGTTCAATTTCCCCATATGTAAAATGGCAATAAAAATGTCTAGCACTTTCTGCACAAGGTTATTTTAAGGATTAAATAAGGTTATGATATGAAACAATTGCAAAATCTCAAAATGCTAATATAAAAGTCAGTTATCACCATCACCATCATTATCATCTTTATCTTCAGTTCTTATTTTCTAGGATTCAATGAGTTTGAGAGTATGAGTATGGAAGCTTTCTCCACCAACATAGATCAAAAGCACTCTATAATTTAATTTTTAAAACTTTGGGAGATGTCTGAAGAAAGCAATAGTCAAGTGACTTGTCCACAGTCACACAACTCGTAAGTTTCTTAGATGAAATGCAAAAAAATTCTTCCTGACTCCAAACCCAATTCTCTGTTCATTATGTCATGTTGCATCTAGACACATACACCACATATCTATACATCTGTGAACAAGTACACAGACATATAAAAGGTATACAAAGTAAGCAGAATAGCATAAAAGATGGCAGTCTGGCTTTGGGGTTTGGAAATCTAGGTTTAGGCTTTACTTGTGACATAAGCTGGATGTGTGAGCATGGGTAAGTCACTTGAGCTCAGTGCTACCAGGCAGTTTTCTAACCTTATAAATTACAGTGATATATACAGTTGGAGAGAGTGTCTCCTTTGAGACTAACCCCTATTGATTAAACCACAGATCTGGAACAAATCTTCAAACTGTACACAAGTTTGGCATGTGCAGGAGTTCATAACATCTTTAAATTTCATAATGAAGGTTTTGTTGATATATTTAAAAGGTAAATAAAAAATATCTTAACACTACAATCTAAATAACTGGGAAGGAGTTCAACAAACTATGATATATCAATGTAATGGAACAATGTAGTATCATAAAGAGTAACCAATAAATGGAATATAAAGAAAAAGAGGGAGTATACCAAAAAATTGGAAATAAAGAAAGAAGAACCAGAAGATCAGTAAATACAACTGACTATAATAATTACACAAGAAAAAAGGCACAAAAATATAGGGCAATCAACGAAAACAATGAGAGGGAAAGTAGATGAAGACACTGATATGCTAGTAGTTAGAACAGGAGTTTTTTACTAGGACCCCATAGGCCACTTCCAGGGTCTGTGACAATGAATGGGGGGAAAATTACATTTTATTTTCACTAAACTTAAACGGAAACTTAGCATTTCCTTCAACTGCAATTTAAAAGCAAAACAAAACATTATTCTGAGAAGGGGTTCATAGGCTTCATCAAGCTGTCAAAGGATTCATGATACACAAAAGATTAAGAGTTCTTCTGTTAAAGATATTCATATGCTGGTGTTTTTAAAAGTTTAAATTAGTTTTAAATTCATATTAAGTTGGTTTTTCAATTTTTAAAAGTTGAACTCATAATAAATCACTTTAAAATCCATAAATATATATTTATATATTTTATATGTTTTATACATATACATATATATATGTATATATGTATATATATATATATATATATATATATACATATATACATATATATATATATAAGCAGACCTTTAAGAGATTTTTTTTAAAATAAAGAACAGGCCTCCTACATAAATGACTTACCTAAGACTAAAGGGTTTACTACCACCTAGATGTAAGACAAAGCTTCATGTTCTGAAAACTGTTATGTAAGGAAATGATCAAAGTGGTCTGTGAAATAAATGACTTAGTGTCAGAACCGGAGTCCTAAAGTATGGAAAGTCAGCAGCAAGCCACACTGCACAGCTTCCTAAAAGATCAAATGTTGGAAACTACTGGTTTCAGAGTATGATTACGTTTTACTGTCTTGAAGATACACTTTCTGAATTCATAACTTGCCCTACAGAATGCTCTGAAATCCTTTGAGCTGTTTTAGGAAACACAAAAAAGGTAAATAAGTGCCTGTGGGCTTACTTGGTGCCTCACATGAAGGGACACACAGAAGTCCAGACCACCTTCCTACTCTGAGATGAAATGGCATCATCATCATAATTCACAGTTCTATAGACCTTTAAGGTTCACCACATGCTTCCCTCAAAACAGCCCCATGAAGAAGGTAGTGCTGCCAACATTATTATCTATTATTCATGCCAATAGTATATACTTCCATTCTGTAAATGAGGAAACAGAAGCTCTCAAAGAGGGGACTAAGAATAAATATCAGGGCAGTGGAAAGAGCACTGGCCCTGGAATAAGGAGAACCTAAGTTCAAATCCAGCCTCACACCCTGGGCAAGTCACTGAACTCCCATTGCCCCTCCCCCCATCCCCAAAAAGAGTAAATG
This sequence comes from Potorous gilbertii, assembly GCA_028658325.1. Lineage (NCBI taxonomy): Eukaryota > Metazoa > Chordata > Mammalia > Diprotodontia > Potoroidae > Potorous > Potorous gilbertii. The sequence goes on from CM053773.1 coordinate 163,440,675, forward strand.
TCAGAGCTAAATCCAAGGTTACTGCTGCCAAAGCAGTATACCACAGCAACATAGGTTAACAGTTGCCAGCTCTAAAAAAGTGAATACATAATTTCAACAGAAATCCTGATAGAAAATGCAATATAATTCTCTAAGGAGAATTTTCTTCTAGACAGTCTAAGGAATGAAGTGAGACCATTTTTCATTGAAGTGGATAAATTAATATCTTAGATCATAGGATCTTATAGGTCATCTACTCTAACTTCTGCCTACAATGTCCCCCATGAAATAGTCATCCAGTGTTGGTTGAGAAACCTCTACTGATGAGAATTTGTTACCTCTGAGACAAAGTATCTTATTTTTCAACAGCTCTAATCATTAGGAGGTTCTTCCTTATGTAGTCACAATACATGTCATTGCAATTTCTACTGATAGTTCCCAGACCTGCCTTCTGAGATCAAGAAGAACTAGTCTAATCTTATTCCACAAGGTAATCCATTACACATTACAACAAAGGTAATAAAAGCATCCTCTTCCACTGTGCCCCTCCTTCAATCTCCAGGCTAATTCTTCCTACCAATCTTTGTATGCTATGATGCCCAGTCACTTGGTCTGATCACACCCAGACTTGTCCTTCCTAATGTGTTGGGTGTGATCTGACCAGGACAGAATGGAATGGGACTATCACCTCTCACTCATAACCTGCATTTCGGTAGAGGAAATGAAGCTTATAATATGAAGCTCAAATAGCTGGATCTTAAAATGAACAAAGATACAAAATCTAATATATAGAAAAATATTCATCAGCCTGGCTCAAATAAAATTTAAGGCTATCAAAAGCAAATAATTGTGCAAATAACTGGTTTTAAAAAAAATAAAAATAAAGTTTTCCTTTCAAAGCCTTTACTGGAATAATCAATCATCCTTGAGCAATGCCATCTTCTCTGTGCAGGATGGTAATCTGAACTGCCATAGAGAGCCCCTATAAAATTCCAACCTTTACCTCATCACTATACTGTCAAATAACATCAGAGATCAAAACGAATGTTTCCATTCTGCTTTAACAATAGCTTGTGGGAATAATAACACATATTTCTATAGCATTTTATAATACAAAGTACCTTCATCACAAAAACTATGTGAAACAAGGAGGTAAGTAGTTCAATTGTTATTAACTCCATTTTACAGAATAGGAAACTGAAATTCAGAGAGATCAAATAATGAGCTTCAAAGGCACACAACTACTAAGTAGCAGGACAGGGACTTGAACCGAGGTTTTTTTGACTCAAATACTAATTCTCACTATACCATTTATGTTTATGTGTAGCTCTGCCATATCATTTTATATTTATATATTTATATAGTGTATAAATTTACATTTATTTTATATTCATACTTTTGATATTTCATATTATATCTTTTATGAAATAATGCTAACGTTAAAAAAACAACCTGCCCATCACACCGGTGCAGACAACTTTAACCTTCTTAGTGTCATGGCCTCCTGACAGTCTGGGAAAGCCTATGGACCCCTTTCTCATATAATGATCTTAAATGGATAAAATAAACACATAGCACTGCAAAAAAAATTACTATAAGGAGTTAGACTTATCAAAATATTAACCCCGATTCGAAATCCATGCAGTGATAGAAACATAAAGATATATCTAGAGCACTATCAAGGAAAACAGAAGAATCATAATGGCATTTTTCTTAGAATTGTTTAGAAAACATCATTCTTCCCTCAACATCTTAAAAATGCACTAAGAGAGAAGTCAGGGATTAGGGAGTGTAGTTCAGAATATTAGCTATAATGGATGTTGCAGGGAGTGAGGACTTGAGTTCCACTCCCTGCTCCTTCCCTCTTTCTCTTTCCCCTGCTTTCCCCCCTCCATACCTACAACAGTCTCTCTCTCCACAACGGTTTCTCACTCTCTCCCTTCCTCTTCATCTCTCCTTCTTTCTCTCATTCACTTTTTTCTGCCCCCTCCTTGACCACAATATAATTTCTTCCTCTTTCATAGAACTGATTTTCTAACTCAGTTCTTAGTCTATGCATTTGAAAAAAAAAAGTGATAAAGAAAAGAGCTGAAAAAAATTAATAATATAGTCATAAATACGGCTGATGAGCAAAATTCCCTTTCTTCTTTTTAATTATTTCCCATTTTTCCAGTATATTGCTTGTCTGTTCATATTTATTTGCTTATTGTCTCCTCCATTAGATTGTGAGATCCTTGAAGGCAGGAACTGCCCCGGCCTCTTTTTGTATACCCAATGCCTAGCACAGTGTATGAAGTCTATATAATAAGTGCTTAATAAATATTTACTAACTGATAAGTTAGTCCATTTTTCATAAACAGCATTATCCCATGAATATGTTGCTACCCTAGTGCTAGGCATTTCCAAACATGTAGCTAGGCAGATACTCGTATTCCAGACACAGTCCTTTGCCAGTCTAACACTCCAAGACTCTCCAGCTAGGTAGAACATTCCAGAACTTAAGCTTCACTAATAGAGTCTTTCAGAACCCAGTGCCACTTCCACACCACAATAAGGCACTGAGTGGAGAAATGTTATCGATGTGGAAAGATTCATACATTTTATGGACTACATATGCAAAAAACACCAATACATTTAAAAATCCTCACAACAGCCATATATTGCAATAGATTATATGCCTCTTGTTCAAGCTTACAGAGCATATATATAAATACTGTCTATAGATGTGTGTATATATGCATATGTACACACAAATACACATTTCCAAATATAAAATATATGTATACAGGTTAGTTCTCTAAAATAAATTACATAGATACAGCAAAAGAACTTAGAAAAGCAATGGGGGTGATCCTTCCTGACACAGTATGGAGGTCCTCCCCATAAGATTAATGATCACTCTCTAAGGATCAGAATAAGGCTAAATGATTAATGCAGAATGAATACTTCCTTCTGCTTACAGCTATCCTTTGGTAGTCTAGTACTGTTTACAACCCTGCCTCTTATACTCATGCCTGACATCCATTATCATCAACAACAGTTTGTTTGAAATACTCATTTGTACACGGTACAGGGCCAGCTTCTGTACTGTATAAATTCATTAGACACAATCCTTAACTACTAAGATGTTTAACAGTTTAAAACAATCAATAACAAGGCAGGTATTGAAAGTATGTAACAAATAAATCAATTGGATAAATATAAATAGCTACATTAAATGATAGAATCCATTACTGTTGTTGGGGTTTTTTTAACAGTACAGATTTTTCTTTTCAAATTATATTGAAAAGACTACATCTGTGGAATGAAATGAACAGGTTAAAGAGATATGCCTTCAATTCCAGGTGCTGCTGTTATGACGGATGAAATCTGGCTTTGTTGTACAAATAAGTAAATGAAAAGAAGTATCTGCAACTAAATTTGAAAAATACACTTTGTGAAAAGTGAACACCAATTCCATCCTAGGGATTCTTTCTGATTTGCTGCATCTTCTCACCTTGAAGGAGGCATGCTGTTCCATGTGGCGGAGGAGCTGTGGCTTCTGAGCAGCTGTGTAGTCACACACCGTACACTTAAACTGTTTACCTGAAATGACAGTATCAGATTAAATGAGACAGAACTTATCCCCAGCTTGTAACATCAGCAGTGCTGAGCACAAAGGTACCCTGCTCAGCAGAAGGAGAAGTTGTTTTAGCCTCAGTGGGTTCTAGTGGCATACACAGAATTAAGGAACCCTATAAGCACTGAAAGGAGGGGACCTTAGGGATCATTTACAATATTGTAACCTGAACAAGCCCTGAGGAGGATATCCTACATGAAGGTACACTGCATGTTACAGTTTACGAAGCACTTTCCCAAACATTGTCTTGAAAATGGTCTAGGATTGTCATCTTATTTTAGGTAAACTGGCTCAGACAGAAAAGTGAATTACCTAACAGTAAGTATCTGTGCCCAGTCTGTGATAAACATTCCGAACTGGTATTGGTTTATTCAGCCACAGTTGGACACACTGAAACTTTATCGTGAGTTTATCATGATGATGTCATTTTGATCTTCTTTGAGAACGAAGGACAACAACCAACCAACCATAGCTAATAAGTGGCAGTCCTCTCCTTACCTATCCCAGCATACTCTCTCTTTCTATTTGATAAAGTCTCAAGCAATTTCATTCCTGGGTACGTACAGGTGAAATGAGACAAAAAGAAAACAAAGTCATCCACTATGTCAAATACACAAGTTGTGAAATTAATGTTAACAATATTAGTGATGTTGCTCATGACAGCATGATTAATATGTTAGATATGCATCATTGCTACAGAAGAGTCTGGACAAGGTCTCGGTGTCACAGCTGTTTTGCAGCAGTTCAGCTAAGTGCACATTTGCCCAGAAGAGAATGAAAAAAGTTTGGCAAAGCTACTTCCACGATAACAACTGACTCCCTTAAGTGAGGGAACAGCTTAGGACCTGAATATCAGAAGCAATTCTCATCCCACCTCACCTACTTCTTGAGAGGGGAAGAACCAGGTAGAAATGTAAAACCCTGAAATTCTCAATTGTCCTAAGGGGATAACAACAAGAGACACACTCGGGTGACCTTGGTCAACCTCTTGTCTCAATTCCTTCTCTGTAAAAGGAGGAGATTTGATTATATAATCTCAAAAGTTTATTGCAGCTCTAACATTCCATGCTCTAACACTGTCTGCATACAATGTATATTGGATTGGACTGGATTGGATTTTGCTAGCCCTGTGCTAAGCACTGAGAATATAAATAACAAATACAGTTTTTGTCCTCAAGGGAGCTCACACTCTAATGAGGGAAAACAACACTCACATGAAAGCTGGAAAGCACTAGGGTTTGAGTGAAGCTGCCCCCAAAAACACAATTCCTTTGGCCACCCTCACAAATACTAAGCACATCTTCTCAAGCACCTGCCAGAGAAATGAGGAGTTATTTTCTTTGCCCCTTTCTGGTTATCCATCTACCATTTCACTGAGAAGCCACTCCTACTCAGAAGTTCAAATACACACACATACATATACATACATATGCATACATATATATGTGCGCATGTGTGTGTGTGTGTTATTCTATCCAGATCCTAGTGACCATTATCTCATGATCCCTAGGTCATCCTTCATTTTTTCAGAGTTCAGGACTTGGTTCACAACTTTCCTCTCCACTCTAACCCCCGACCTTATGCTTGGGGACGTCAATCTACGTGTTATAAACACTGGGTTGCTTAGATCATCCTCCTCCAACTCTTGTGATCTAAACCAGTGGTATCAAACTCAAATAGAAACATAAATCATAAGGATCTCTATGGGTGTATATTGACTTTGAAAACCATATATTAATATTGTCTATACTCCATGGCATTTTGTCCTGTTAAATATTTTCCAGTTACATTTTAATCTGATTCAGGTTGTATTTAGGAGTATTGCAGCTGGCTGACAGACCACATTTTTGACACCTTCAATCTGATCTTCACTGTGTCCCCAATTACAAAAGTTCCATCATCACTCACCAATTTTATAACTCTACAATCTAGAACTCCATATTCAGGAACTCCAAAATTCCTTTTTCTGATCATAATATTTTATCATTCTAGATTTCTCTTTGTCTTTGACCCCCTAATCCTGTGACAAACAATAACTTATGGCTCTTTCAAAGGCCATCACCACTGAATTGGTCACACTGTACTTTCCTCCCTATCTCAACCACTTGGCATATCAATTCAACTCTATACTATCCTCTAGAATCAAATAAATCCCTTGTCCCCCTGCCCTACAGCTGAACACATCTTGCCAAATTCTAACCATGGATTACTCCCACCATCTGATTTTTTCACTCCAATTTATGTACCACTAAAACAAAGCTGGAGAAGCAATGAAACAATGTTGATTAGTTACAAGAGAAATTGTTCTCATATAAACTCAACAGGGCACTCACTACAGCAGGCAATCTTCAAATACAATCCAAGTCAATTTTCTCTCCCCCTCAGCACAATGTCTATTCCAAATATTCTCAAGCCTTCACAGCACTGCCTCTCCCAACTCTCTCAGTCAAGGACCTTACTCATATTTCACTGAAAATATTGAGGTCATTCACTGAGAGGTCCCTCTACTACACTTCATATCATTCATTCCTCTTACCTCCTCCTTCACCCATTTCCTTGACAGCACAAATCCCTCAATATGCCCCCTTGGTCTCATCCCTTCCTGTCTCATCCAGCATACTACTCACTCTGTCATTCCCGCGCTCTTTTCAATCTTCAGTCTTTCTTTATGTAATGGTTTCTTTTCTGCTGCCTACAAATACACCCATCTCCCCTATCCTTAAAAAACAAAACAAAACAAAAACACCTCACTTAATCCAACCATCTACTCCATCTACCACCTTATATCTCTGCTCTCCTCAGCTAAACTCCTTGAGAAATATGCCCATGGTAGATGTCTCCACTCAATCACTTGCAGTTTTAGATCTATAAGCTACCAAAATGAAGTCGTACTAGAATGCTTCTTGGACCAACTAGGCTGACTAGGATAGACTGACTACAAATTCATATTATCTACTTTCAATGGGTTCCTCACTTGTACATAACAATATTTTTACTCTTACCTGATTGATTTCCTACTGTGCTGTCCATAGTAGCTGCTCAGAACATTCTCGTCTGTACACAAGTCAAATATACCCTCTGTTCTCTCCTTCCTCTTGGCAAATGGCCTTGGCTTTTACTTTACTGAAGTAATTAGAAAAATGGGGAAATCTCCTCAATTCTATACCTCATACTTATTTGCTATTTTGTTTTTTTGTCTTTGATTATCTATGCCTACCAAAGTGTCTGAAATATAGAAGATGCTCAACAAATATTTGTTAAATTAGATTATACAGTACTTACTAGAAAGTCTTGGGGATTTGAGTCTCCATTTTGGATGAGTAAAATTAAATCTGGCCCAGGAATGCACTAACTCCATTTGCCCAAAGTATTAACAGAACTTCATACAGAATATTCATAGTATCTCTAAGGCAAGGCATTCTCCTTTTTAAAAGCTATCAGAATTTTCTATAATGCTGTTTTTAAGGACCTAAGTACTAGATTTTAACTCTTTAGTCAATTGAAAACTCCATTTTTAAATACTACATGGTTCCAAACCTTCTAAAATGAATATCTAGATAAGCTAGGTCTTAGGAAAGGCACATAAAACAAAACTCATCCTACTAAATAGTTGGCATCAAAATGTATTTCAAAGTGTGTTTTTAAAGCTTTCATTAAATCTAATGATCAAAGTAAATAAATGTATTTCAATTCTCCCTTTACAATTACCATGCAAGGTGACAAATTCTAGTTTGACACTTGGCCAAGGACATAAACTAAATTTCAATGTGCACACCATGAAAAATGCCACTTAGAAAGCACAATATTAAATTTTTAAAGAAAAAAACTTAAGCTTTGCATTTTTGTGCAACTTTCTTCATCTACATAAATGCATAGTTTTCTTCGTATCTATGGTACCTCCTCACAAATTTAGTATGTTTTTAACAAAGAATAGCTAAGTGACTTCTGTGTTCTGAGAATTATGCTACATGTTGGAGAAATGCAAAATTTATGTGAGACCCAGTGTCTGCCCTCATTGAGTTATATGTCTCTTGTCTTCCTACCTATAGTGGCAATACCACTCAAAATTCAATAAGCAGTTGTAAAGCACCTACTGTGTGCTAGGCACTGATGATACAAAGAAAAAAAATACACAACCCATGCCCTCAAGAAGCTTATTTATTTTGTTTAGATAAATAAGTAAAGATTGTTCTTAGATAAGCTAATCAGAAGGTTGATATTTATAATGGTAACTTATGTCAACTAATGAGTTCATGCTTACCACCTTCATAGAGAAAAGTGATCCTGGGAAAAGAGGTCAGTCAAAGAATATTTTGTCATTTACTATTATGTCATTCTGATCGAAGAGCAAAAGAACAAGTGCTAAACAAGTGTCATAAAGTAGAGAAAACTAATTACCTCATTGAAGATCAAGAGTCCATCAATATAAGTTTGCCAAGAGTTCTGACAAACTTTGTATGAAAAGGAGAATATAAAGATTTCTGATATTATATACTAGCAAAAAGTCATTTCTGCTTCACTCGAATCCCTGCAATAAAAATTGCCAACACTTTTACAAAACCACTGGCAGCTCCTACAAAAGAGAGTTAGGAAAGAGCCAGACAGAATATTTCTTGTTATCTAATTAAAATGATGAAAATTTGATTCAATACTAATCATACAAAGTAATAATTTGGAACTTCCATTTTGTTTTTGTAATTTCCTCAGGGAAATAGATGATACTGAATAACTTTATTGGACAGAGGTTAGAGTGACACCAAATGGTGAGTAGCTGCAGAGGAAATGCTTAAAAATGCAAAGAGCAAACAAGGATACAAATAAGACAATAAGGAAGACACAAGAGGAAGAGAATGTGTAGCAGCACTTTTTCAATTCCTTAACTTGTTTTTATCATTTGGCCTATTTCAGAGAGACACAGGGATGCTGCTAATATTGGTATGCCTCAGTTCCACTTACATAAAAGATACAGTAATTAGAAATCCTTCAAACCCCAAGGTCCCAAAAGCTATACCAGTAAACTACAAATGTTGACTACTTCTACCAAACTAAAAGACTTGAGGAACAGACCTGGTGTCCAATTATTTGTAGCTAAGAATGGAGAGGTGCAACCACAGAAGGCTACCAGTGGAGACTCTTTTGGCTAATTCTGATTGATGAAACAGACAAAAATGCAAAACAGCCACAGTCATGTGTGGCTTGTTTCTATTTTTCACAGTCACCATGAGTAAGCAGTAGTAGGAAGGGGGACAGAATATTCTAGAAATCACTTGATCCTTGAACCATCTACAAACATTTCTGCCCAGTGACAAAGGAACTGAGACAACATTTGCAGAACTGAACTGGATACATTATATAAACACTAATTCCATGAAGATGCAGCAACATGGAAAGGAGGGTTCTGAGATTCCTTTGAAGAGGTAAAGAAAGGAGTTGGCAGAACTGATATCATTGTACACTGAAAGCACATGAGAAATAATCAGTCTGACATATATTCATCACACTTTTCAGTGCTCAGAATAAGTGTATACAAGTAACCACCATAGAGGTGATAACAACAAATACACTAACATTTTGCCTCAGAAGAAGAGAAATTCCATGATGACCTCAACAAGGTCTTCGACACTAAGTCAATGTATACTTTGATACTTGGTGACTTTAATACAAAAACTCATCCCAGAGGAGAAGAGGAAAAGGCTACTTTGAAGCGGATAGAATGCCATTCCTGGAATCAGGAAGAAGACCTAAGTTCAAACCTACTCTTAGAGACTTTACAACTGTGTTTAACATAGCGTCTGGCACATAGTAGTTTGTAATAAATGTTCATCGATTGATTGATTTATCCTGAACAAGTCACAACCACTGTTTGCTTCAGTCTCTTCATCTGTAAAATGGGGTTAACAACAGCACCTCCCTCCCAGGATTGTTACAAGGATCAAATGGGACGACAATTATAAAGTGCCTGGCCCACAGTAACACCACAAAATGTTGGCTATTGTTGTAATTATCATGGTCAGCATCATCATCATTAAACAAAAGCTTCTAAAGGCAGATTGATTACTCAGATCCCATTGTCCTCATGGATACTATTATCAAGAAAAAATTAAATTAAATTAAGGTGCTGAACATAATGAGCTCCAAATCAAATCACAAAAATTAAAAAGGAAAATCTACTCTATTGTACTAGACAAGAAACACCAGGGCAAGGAAATAGCAATCATTTCTGAATTGGCTGTCTAGTTAACAATCACATTACTGATTAAGCAAAGGAAAAAAACAAATTAGAAGAAATGGTAACAGTAAGAAGAAGACATTTAGTGGGTTAACCACATCTCTAAATCAATCTGTTTAATTAAGCTAGAGACTCAGGGAAAAAAAATGAGACAAGAGACGAAAGTAAAAACACTGGCTCTGTCATCATTCTTAGAGAAGTTTAGCCAAATTCAAAGCTAAACAGGAGTCTTAAATTTCCTAGAAATCACCTCAGCTATCATCTTGCCAAGCAGAGGGACATGAGAGCTAAGGGCAACATTGATTCAGTATACAAGATTACCTGCAAAATAGTATGATGGAGGATAACTGAAGGACATAGCAATATTGCTTCACAAAATAACAAAAAGCATTTTTATTAGAAAATGCTTTCTGAGTCATATAAGGCACCTCATCCTGCGAATATAGAAAAATCTAGGAGGACACCAAATATACATGAAATTTAACAGAAACAGCATTCTTTTTTAGAGATTTATTTTCATCAGTAATCATCATGGAACCATCCATGGCATTTGGAGTCTAAGACAACCTCATCCTTTTGTCACATGGAAAGAAGACAAAGTTGGGGAGCATGGCAGAACTTAGACAAATGCAAGGAGAAATCTAAGGTGCAGAACTCAATTTTAAAGGTATCCAGGGATCAATTTTTCAAGATATGTCAAAGAACTTATATGAACCAATGCTGAGTAAAGTGAGCAGAACCAGAAGAACATTGTACACGGTTACAGTCACATTGTGCGATGACTGACTTTGATAGACTTGGCTCTTCTCAGCAATGCAAGGTTTTAAGACAACTCCAAAAGGCTCATGATGGAAAATGTTATCCACATCCAAAGAATTATGGAGTCTGAATGCAGATCAAAGCATACTATCTGCTCTCTCTTTTTTGTTCTGTTTTGTTTCTTCTTTCTTGTGGTTCATTCCATTAGTTATGACTCTTCTTTGCAACATGACTAATGTGAAGATATGTTTCATGTAGAGCTAACAGATTGAATGCCATCTCGGGAAGGAGAGGGGGAAGGAAAGGGGGAAAATTTGGAACTCAAAAGCCTGTGGAACTGACTGTTGTAAACTAAAAAATAAATACATTTTAAAAAATTAAAGATATGCCAAAGAAAGGAAGACTAGAAAACAATGGAAAAGTATGGGCAGCAAGCTCTTCATCTCACTTTGTCCTCCCTCCCCCAGAAAGGTGAGCAAGAAGACATGAGCAACTACCAACTCTTACTTCTTCATCGCTGTAAACTCTTTAAGAGAATGGTTCAGGAATGTATTGGATATATCCCTGATGTAAACAAGAAAAGAGAACAAGCAGGCTCTGCCAATAATTTTCTATGGCAAACCAAATCTCTGAGATCACCATACTGATGGAGAGAGTTAGAGAACAGAAGAATCTGCTATGTATATTGTATATTGATTTAATAAAAGCCCTAGACTTGGTAGACCAAAATGCAGTTTCAAAGTCTCCGCTCAAAGATGTTTTACATGTAAGTTTACTTAGGATTATGACAAACACACAAGTCAGTGGTTTATATTTGTGAGTGTGTATATGTGTATTTTTATTTTGTAATGTGATTCCTAGGGGAAGCGTACAGACTTAATAACCAAAACTAGGATTCTTTTAAAACTAAATGAAGCGATCCACCAAAGTTTTTTTTTAAATAGACTAATATTTCTATAGCAAAATTTAAGCATTTGAGCCAATGATGTAATAATAGAAAGAGTATACTAGCTTTGTAAAACTAATAAACAAAACAAATCTTAACACATTTCTGACAAATGACTGGTAATTCTGTTCAATAATCCGCTAAAGTGTTAAATCAAATGATGTGTAAAATAAGTAAATATATGCTTGTACAAGCTGTCCACTTGCACTTGAAAGATGTCTTGCACAATTCCAACAAAAGGAGGATTTTCTGCTAGTGACTAGGTTATCCAAATGTTCTTATTCACAGAAAATTGTATCATTTGCTTTGAGTTCTAGGACACTATGAAACCTCCTCAGTAAAGTCCACAATAACACAAATGATATATTGGTCTGATTGTTCTAACCATTCATACAACTAATATGAAAATGTTTTATATAATTGCACATGTGTAACCTATATCTGACTGCTCGCCACCTCAAGGACAAGGAATGGGGGAGGAAGGGATAGAATTTGAAACCCAAAACTTTAAATAAAAATGTTCAAAAATCAGGAAAAAATATTTATGACCTAGTCTATGGCATTTAGCTTAATAGATCATCTATTGAATTAGCTGATATATGTGTGTACATATACATAAAAGGCTTAGAGCCCAGATTATGAAATTTTAATCTAGAAGGGCCCTCAAAGACCTTCTAGTTTTAAGTTACTACTTTAAAGATGAGGAAACTAAGCCTTAGAGATATTAAATTACTGGCCAAAGTTAGTTATTATTGTTGAGTTGTTTCATTTGTGTCCAACTCCTCATCAGGAAAAGATTCTGGAGTGCTTTACCATTTCATTCTCTAGCTCATTTTACAGACGTGGAAACTAAGGCAAACAATGTTACATGACCTGACCAGAGACACAGCTAGTAAGTGTCTGAGGCAAGATTTGAACTCAGGAAGACGAGTTTTCCTGACTCCAAGCCCAGCACTTTATCCACTGTCCCTGATTAAAGTTAACCAGTCCGGTTGGTCAAAAGTCAAAATGCACATCATATAAGCACAATTAGAAATAATTCAACTCTCCTTCCACAATACCATACTTTCTCTTTATAGATGAATAAAAAAGGGAGCCGAAAATTGAGTAGCCAGAGGATAACAGAATTTTGGAAACATTATCCATATACTTTTGGAAATTACCCATGGTTTTCAATGATTCCAAGTTTATTATATCACAAAAGTCTGTGTCTTTAACACCAATATTCTCCCTGTGTTGCCATGTGGCTGGAAACATATGTGAAGGATGCAAAATGAGTGAGTTGGGCTAAACGTCTCCTATTCACCTCAACACTGGCCTATGATGTAATTCTTCCGTGACCTGAGTCACAGGATAAACAAACTTTCTAGGACTATGTAAAATAAAGGAATAAATGGATCCTGAACATAGACATAAGAGGTTTTCCCATAAGTATACTGAATAAATTTTAAAGCACAGATTTGAGGCATTTCTTTTGGCAACTCAGAAACCTTTTCCCTTCAAGTATGGTGCATGAGACAGCTGAGAGTGCTGGATAAGTGACCTATGGATAATTGCTAATATGTATATATTACTTTAAAGACTATAAAAGACTTTTACAAATATTATCTTGCTTGATCCTCAAAACAACCCTGTGATGTAGTTGCTGCTATTATGCCCATTTTACAGATAACAACACAAAGATAGAGAGAAGTTAGGAGACTTGGCCACGGTCATGCAGCTAGAAAATGTTTGCATTTTCCTGATAAATGAAGTGTTACTAAAGTATATGCTGATTTTCCTTTTTACAGGAGAAAATAATTAGAGCTCTTTTCTTATGCTTTATTGGATGACATTTCATTCTCCATTTAGCCATAGGATCTCTCATTATAAGAAAAGACAGAAAAAGGCACTTCCTCCACTCAAACTCAATTTCCATATTCAACTCTCCACTTGCCTAATTACTGCCTGTTCCAGTGTGCTTGAAGACTGAATAATTCCTCTTTGTAAATTTTGCAAGAAAACTTCCCCTTGACTCAAGCATGTGGTGAAGGGAGTACGAAGGAACCAAAAGAACTAAAGGTACTGAACTTAAAAGAGCTTTTATTTTATGATTAGAGAATTCTTATTTTAATTACACAGTAAGTAGCCCTGATTCACTTAAGCCTGACTATTACACTATGAGTTCTTATAACCGTTGGAGATGGGAGGGGGAACAGAACTCTGGAGCTCAAAACTATTTTTAGCCTTTTATTAAATGTCAGACAAAGTAAAAGTACTTTCTGGCTGATTACTTCAATACTTGGAAATCTTCCTTCCATCAATGCAGATCACGGTCCTCAGTTTCATGAGGAGCCATGACCAAAATAATTCACCACTTGAGGGCCACCATTGGTTATAAATGTCCCCCAAGGTCAGCAAGACTTTGCCAGGATCTCACCCAATGCCTTTCCATCTTGTAAGAGTCAGTCACTTCCAGGCCATGATTCCTTTGCTATCTTTCCCTCCTTCAGATATCTTGTGTGTTGTTCCCCAATGACCATAAAATTGTATTGCCTCCAGCATATATCTTTTCTCTAGATACTTGATTCAGTCCTGCTACTTTTTCTGTACCTCAGGGACTATGATGTTTTGGATCCAAGTATGCTGGTTCCTCTATCCTTAATAGGAAGAAAAAAAAAGTTTGTTAAAATGGTTTTTAAAAATCTTTTCCCACTTTTCTTCTGTTTGTAATCCTCCTTTCCTTTTCATCCCTGAATGCCCTTCCAGTGACTTTGTGGCATACTTTTGCTTGGTTGGATATTTTATCAAGTTTTCTCTAGTCAGATTTTATTCTCCACTGCTTCTCTCTGTTTTATGAGACAATACTGTTCACAATCTTCTACCATTCTTATCTGGAAGATTTCTGAGATCAATTTATATTTAACCCAATAAGTTCACTTGCCATCTCTTTCCTTCTGAATAATAAATCAAATATTTCCTGATCAAGGTGCTCTCTGGGCTCTTTTGGTTTTCTTGATGTGGCAATTACCATGCACTGTTTAAATTTCTGGATAGAATTCTTATTCTGTGTCTCTGTCATTTCCATTTCTCATTTTTTATTTTCACTAATTTGTTTAACTAATACAGGATTAGAGTTTCTCATAAAAGGAGAGTTAAGTAGTAGGGTGGATTGAAGTCTGGACTTGGAAGTCAGGAAGGCTGCACCCAAATTTAGCCTCAGGTAACTTTCTAGATGTATGGCCCTAGGAAAGTACACAAACAATGCTTGCCTCAGTTTCCTCATTTGTAAAACGAGGATATTACTAGCACCCATCTCACAAGGTTGTTGTGAGGATTCAATGAGATAATGATTTTTAATCGCTTTGCAAACCTTAAAGCACCATATAAATGCTGGCTGTTATTATTAAAGCAAAGGTCTGTATTTTCAACATTTACATTTTACTAGATTTTCTATATGGAAATGAGATATAAAATATCACATTTGAGGATATGATGACTTTACTGTAATCAGTTTGTTAACTATGTATGTCTAAAAAAAATTTTTTTTGATTCAATAGCACAAAAATACTGGCCTAAAGATTGGCTTATAACAAGGTATCTGATATAATGAATTCTACATTATAAAATATATAAAACATGTAACAAAATTATTTAAGGTAACATATATAACCTTGCTTGTTAACCCTGTGGTTATTAATATCAAAAATGAGGAAAGAAACACTAACATATTCAAGGGATATATGATTTCATTCATTTGCAAAGTTCCCTCTGTGAGCTGACTTAAGCCAGCACTAGTGTTCAAGTTGATAATCAGAATGAAAAGAGATTATTATAAATCTTCTAACAAATAACAAAAGGAAATTTACTTAATAATAGCATGGAAAAGATATTCAAGAAAGACACTGCATTGAGTAAGTCAAGCATAACTTCCCAGGATGAAGAGGACACTAGATCTGGCAAATACAAGATCATTGGTAATCCTAAAAAAGATTGGTTTCAGTTAAATCAAGAGGTTGCAAGATAGATTCCAGAAAGTTTACAGGAAAGTTGGTTGACCTCCTATAGCTAAAAGGGATACATTAATTATAAATGCAATTGAGACAATTTACATGGAGGTTTAAAAAAGAGATGCTTCCATATCTGTACAGGAGCACTGATTTGATATCTTCATCAGTACAGCCTTGTTTCCCCAAGGTATTCAAAGCATTTTATTAACATTTTCTAATAGACTTTCATGGCATTCCCAGAAAACAAATAATATCCTCATTTCACAGAACAGAATGTAAGGTCAAAAGCATATGGCTTATTTAAAGTTGCATAATAAGTCAGCAAGGGAGTTGGGAGCTTTCATCTCTGGGCTTTTAGCCCAGAACCCTCTGAAGTAAGCCAAAACTCAAGTTTACAATTGTATGACACAGTTATGCACTTGTATTATCAGGTTTCCAGGAGATAGCATGGTGTTACAGAAAAGTATGCTGGGTTGAGATTCATTCAGTCACTCAACAAGCATTTGTTAAACACCTTTATGTACCAGATACTGTGCTAAGTGTTGAAGGAAGAAGGGTAAAAAACAGTCCCTATTCTCAAGGAGCTCACCTTCCAAAGGTGGAGACAACAAGCAAACAGCAAAAAATAACCAAGATATATACAGGATGAAATGGAATTAGTCTCAGATGAGAGGCATTGACATTAAGGGGAGACCAGGAAATGATTCTTTCACAAGGTAGGATTGTAGCAGAGATTCAAGAGACCAGGATTCTAAGTCCTCACTTTCTCCTACCTCAACTTGGTAAAATCACTTCACTTCTTAGTTATTAACTTTCTTATCTATGAAATGAGGGCCTCTTCTAACTCTAAAATCTGTGATTCTGGGAGAACAGAAAGTCAGGTGTGTCAGTAGCATGGTCTTGGCCACTGTCATGACAAATGTAAGTTTACTTCTGGTAGGTACATCACTACTTTAATCTGAGACAAAATAAAACATAGCATCTTGAGTCAGGTATCAGGCATAGAGGATCAACCCCAAAGTCTAACATTCTCACCATTAAATATTATATATGCTATTCTAGTGACAGATATATCTTATTTACAATATTTACAATATTGTATTTACAATATTGTATTTACAATAACCAAGATTTTTCTCCTCCTGGAGCCTTCCTCCTAATCAGTGTTGTGAAAACTCAATAATTCAATTAACAATCATTTATTAAATGCCCACTGTATGCCAGGCATTATGTTAATCACTGATGATACAAACACAAAAATCAAACAGTTATCCTTCAAGAATCTTATATTCTGAGTGGGAGACAACAAATTCATATAAATAACTAAAAAACCTTTACAAACTAAAATAAAAAAAATTTTGGCAGGGAGGCATTAGCAATTAGTAGAAATAAAGGTCATTTTATTCTTTGTTGATTATTTCTATTGACAAAACCATAACCTCTAAACAATTTAATAGCATCAAGGACTTTGGGGATAAGAATTGTTTTTTCTGGACCTTGCTTCCATCAGACTTACAACTTTTCAGAATTCCTCCAAATGACCTTTTTTTTTGTCTCTCCCAACAAAAACATGACCTCACTGAGAACTGAGAATGTATCACTCTTTCTCTTTGTATTTCCAGAACTTGGTACAGTACTTGGCATACAGTAAACACTTAATAAATCATTTTTTTGAGTCAGTCATGTAGGATGAAGCATTTGAGAGAACTTTTAAGAAAACTAGAGATTCTGAGAGAAGAGGAGATAAAAAGAGTACATGATAAGCAAGGGAAAACAATCTGCCCGAAGCCTCACATAGCAAGATTTTATGAGAAACAGCAAGTAGTGTGGTGGGATCATAGAGTTCATGAAGGAGAGTAATATGTAAACCTGAAAAAAGCAAATTGGAGCCAGCCTGTAAAGGGCTTTAAATATGAAGCAGAATAAAAATTCTAAAGACTTTAGAGATATGATCTTAGGAATCACTAAAGGAGCTCCATTCCATGTTAAGAGTTATGCATAAAGACTTACTGTGTAACAATATAATTTACAAATTCTAAGGACTTTCATTTTCAGGTTTAGACAGCTAAAACCCAGGCTGACTAGGTTTCAAAAGTATAACATATTTCATTATACATACAACTCATGGGGCTTGCCTCTCTACCAATAAACCCAAAAAGCATGTAAAAGATGTAAAAGAACTCTAACCAATGCCCAGTTTAGCAATAACAGAAAAGTTGTTTTCATCAGATTGCCATTAAATACTAGTTGAAATGAATTGCACCATATACAAATAATATGAATTGTGACATAGTGTTAAAAATCACCAGCCTTAGAGTCATCAACATGAGGATATCTGGTCTCTTGAAGACAAGACTTAGAAGGAACAGGATCTTTGAGTATCTTAAAGGCTGTCACACAGAAGATGGATTACACTTGTTCTCCTTGCCCACAAGGGACAAAACTAGAATCAATAGATAGAAGCTACCAAAAGCTAAATCTAAGTTTGATGGAAGTAAAAACTTCAGAACAATGAAAGAACTTCAAAAATGGAATGAGATTGGAAAGCTCTCCTTACTGGAAGTCTTCTAGAAAAGATTAGATGACTACTAGTTGAATATGCTACAGAAAGGATTCTTCTTTGTACATATATTAGGCTAGATGGTCTTGTGATGAAGCCTTCAAACTCTTCAATCCTATAAATATAATTTAAGTTACCTAAGAATAAGGACTATATGTTATTCATCTTTGTACCTTTCTCAAATTCCATAAGACCCCACAGGGTGGAAAATGACAGTAAAGCATCCATCCCCCTTATTTTCCCTTTACCTTATCCCTAATCACCCCCAATAAGCCCAGAATCCCTGGGGAAGTCAAGTTAGAACTGTGGGAAAGGTAATGTTCTCCCTTGCCCTCCCTTCACCCTTTCTCCAACAAGGTGCCTAAGCGGAAAGATTTCTATGGTTGTTCACAACATTTGGATAAGTTGAGTGCCAACTTGGAATTCTTCCAGTTAGAGGGATAATTGCCAGAACGTACCACCTGTCTGCCAATGCATCCTGAATTTCTCCAGGCCTTACTATCTGATTTGCTGCTATGCACTCCAAAACTCCACTGTCCCCCCCATTAGGCTGGGAATTCCCTGCTAACTGGGGCTGTTGCTCCCCCCACCCTTTATTTGTATCTAGCACTTAGCATAGTGCCTAGTACATAGAAGGTACTTAATAACTGCTTCCTGACTTGACTTGACTTTTCATCTGACGTGAAAGTGCATATTAAGGACCCCTGGTCCTGGTCCTATGATCTCACACCACCACCCCCAATTCAATTCCTTTGGATGTGTTGTCTCTTCCAACTAGAACTCCCTGAGTTGCAAGGATTGATATTTTTTTCCTTTTGTATTTCCAGTACTTAGTATAGTGCCTGACATACAGAAAGAATTCCACTTAATAAATGCTTTTTCATTATACATTTTTCATTCCTAGCTCCTAAAACAAACACCATAAAACACTTAATTTTAAAATGAAAAAATAACTTCTAGAAATACTTTACTTTTGATTTTTAAATCATGCTGTTGGTCTAATCGATAGTGTGTTAAGATAATGATAAGATGTATTTACAAATCTTATTATTTTTTAACTTTCTATTCTGGTTTCTTTAGAGGCAGTTCAAGTGAAAGAAGATAGCACTTCAAGAGGAACTAGATGTGGGAGATACAAAGCATAACTTGAAGTTTTTGAAGGATGTATCTTCTTTCATAAGTCGTCAGTCCCTCTTTTTACAATGTTACACTGAATATTCATCCATTCTATATTCCAGGAACGCCCTGTGAGTGAACGTGTATGTGTGTATACACAGGCATGCCTACACACTCATGTATGGCTATAGGGCTAGACACATACATACATGCATGCATACATGCATGCATGCACATACACACACCGCCAAGGTTTACACGGCCCCCATGTCCCAGCCGCTGAGCTCAGCACTTCACAAACATCATCTCATTTGATCTTCACCATGTTGGGAGCTATTTGCTATTATGACCCTCATTTTACTGATGAGGACACTGAGGCAAACAGGGGATACGTGACTTGCCCAGGGTCAAACAGGTAGAAAGTGTCTAGGACTGGATTTGAACTCAGATCTTCCTGACTCCAGGCCTGGCACTCTACCCACTACACCAACGATCTGTGAAATCAAGGTGAAAATGTGTGTGTAAAACTTTTTTGTATTTCTGAAAGGAGCATCAGCCAGAGCCAGGAATAGGGTAGAGGAGGCAGGCATTTCCCCTAGGATGAGATATGTCAAGAAGCACAAACAATACTTTTGCCTATGACTCCTCACAAATGCACACAACACTTTGAAAACCTTAGAAAGATCTAATATTATTTCTTCACTGTTGTTGTTGTTAAAAAAAAAATCCAAGGTCTTTATCACCCATGGGTGCATTCTGAGGTAAGTCAAGCTGCATATGCTTATGGTGAAAACTCAAAAGTTCCATTGGACAGTAACAGAGAAAAGATGCAGATTCAAAGTCAGACAGCACACTTCTCAAACTTTGCCGAGGGCATGTGAATGCATTTGTCTTAGCTCTGGCCCTAGCAGCAGTGCCACTGACAGGAATGAAAAAGACCATGCTAATGGCTTACACACTGTCTCAGTCTGGTTTCAATGCAGTTTCCTAAGACATTAAAGCCCCCTCATTCTATGCTGGCTGAAGGATACCCCATCAAGGAGCTAAGAGAGAACTTTTAATTTCTTTTAATATAACTCTAGATAACATAAATACTTGGGAGTGTACCTAATGAGACAAACTCAGGAACTAGATGAACACAATTACAAAACACTTTTCACACAAATAAAGTCAACTCTAAATAACTGTATATAACATTAATGTTCATGGGTAGGCTGAGCCAATAAAATAAAAATTACAATCCTGCCTAAATTAATCTATTTATTTAGTGTTGTACCATCAAACTAACAAAAAAATTATTTTATAGAACTGGAAAAAATAGTAACAGAATTCATCTGGTAGAGCAAAAGATCAGGGGCATCAAAGGGATCGATGAAAAAAAATGTAAAGGAGAATTTATATGTATATCAGAAATACCAAGTGCCCAGGTACTTGAGGGTGCTTCCTTCCTCTTTAAGTCTATTAAGCCTACACCTGTCAGGGGTCTCCTACTCACCATCAGCAGTATGCAAGAGCTTGTGGCTTTTCAGGGTGCCTTTGGACTTGAACTTTTTGCCACACATGTCACAGAGATGCGTCTTCTCAGTGCTGTGCCTGTTCATATGAGCTTTGAGGTTACTCTTGCTGCGAGTAGCATACTCACACAGTGAACATTTGAATGGTTTCACACCTATCCAAAACAAAAGAGTAAAAGGAAGAATTGCTTTTTAAAATTATTGTTCTGAGAAATTAAGAACATGTAAGAATGACAGATTGAGGCTATTCTGGAAATGCTTGGGAGAGTAACAGAAACCCCTACCACCACCACCAACTTCCTCATCTAGTGGCATCACAATGATCCTGGGCTCTCAAAGACTTTGGCCACAAAGAAAGTCCAACAGATCCTTTCAAGATGGCAAAACTTCATGGACAACAAATCAGTCAGCCAGTAAGCATTTATTACTTGTCTGCTCTATGTCCATTAGCCAAGAACAAACTAGTTAAGTATGGAGAAGTTTAACCCCAGAGATAAAGTATAATCAGGTGATGAATTATGTTGCCTACAGTAACTCATTAAACCACTGAGGGAGTACTTACAAAAGTAAGAAATGAGAGGGAGAGGACATACAAAGATGAAATCCCAGTTATTTTAGGAGTACTGAAGCAACATTAGTCATGCTGTCCTCAATGGCATCTTAAGATTTTTCCTTTCTGCATGTTCCCATTCAACTAACTTGATTAATCCACAGTGTTTGAACAAATAAGAACTCTTCTTGAAATGGTAGGAATTAGAATGTATAGACTAACAAGTAAATAAGGAAATGAATGACAAAACAGTCACTGACTGATTTGAGGCTTAGTGAGACTAGGTGAAGAAAAGGTTCTCAAGAAAAAAATCTTGAGAAGGGCAGAGCCAAGATGGCAGAATAGAAAGATAGACCTGCTCTAGCTCTCCCCACCATAGCCCATAAAATACCTGTAAAAAATGACTCTAAACAAATTCAAGAGCAGTAGAAGCGACAAAATGACACAGTGAAAGAGATTTCCAGCCCAAAACAGCCTGGAAAGCTGACAGAAAAGGTCTATCACACCGGGCTCAGAGCTGGCACAGCCCAGCTAGGACTGCACAGCATGGTATGGACAGGACTGGAACAGGCTTCAGGATGCAGAATCATGGGTAGCAGCTGTGCTTCCAAGATTTCCCAACCTACAAACGCCAGACAGCTTCGAAGGTCAATAAGAAAGCTCTTTCACCTGGGTGAGAGGGGAGCCCAGTCTGGCCCTAACTGTGGCCCCAGAGGGACAGCAGCATTCACTTTTGGAGCCCTCAGTCTAAACATCCAGGGGGAATCAAGCAGCTCATCTGAATTTCAGTTCTGAGTGGCAGTCCTGGGGTGAGGAGGAATGCTGGCATGGTGGAGTTTGTTGCAGCTAGGAGGAAGGAATCCTTCTTACAGATCCTGGGCAGAAAGGGGTGCTGTGGTTGCTCACAGACCAGAGCACAGACTAAGGAGGAGTAAACTCCTCTCTCTTGATTGTGCCACCTTGGAGAAACTGAGAACTTATAGGTCCCTAGAGTTATATTCTCCACTTGACAAAGAACTCAAAAGTCAAGTAACTGGCTGGGAAAATGCCCAAAAAAGTGAAAAAAATAAGACTATAGCAGGTTACCCTCTTGGTGAAAAGGTATTTTCTTCCATCCTTTCAGATGAGGAAGAACAAAGCATACTATCAGAGGAAGACATCAAAATCAAGGCTTCTACATCCAAAACCTCCAAAAAAAATATGCAATGGTCTCAGGCCATGGATTTTGAAAATCAAGTAAGAGAGGTGGAGGAAAAACTGGGAAGAGAAATGAGAGAGATGCAAGAAAATCATGAAAAGTGAGTCAACAGCTTCCTAAAGGAGACTCAAAAAAATGCTAAAGAAAATAATACCTTTAAAAATAGACTAACCCAAATGGCAAGAGGTCCAAAAAAACAATGAGGAGAAAATGCTTTAAAAAGCAGAATTGGCCAAATGGAAAAGGAGGTTCAAAAACTCACTAAAGAAAATAATTCTTTAAAAACCAGAATGCGGCAGACGGAAGCTAATGACTTCATGAGAAACCAAGAAATTATAAAATAAAACCAAAAGAATGAAAAAATAGAAGATAATGTGAAATATCTCACTGGAAAAACAACTGGAAAATAGATCAAGGAGAAATAATTTAAAAATTATTGGTCTACCTGAAAATCATGATCAAAAAAACAGCCTAGACATCACCTTTCAAGAAATTATCAAGGAAAACTATCCTGATATTCTAGAACCAGAGGGTAAAAAAGAAATGGAAAGAATTTACCGATCACCTCCTGAAAGAGATCCCAAAAGGAAAATTCTTTGGAATATTGTAGCCAAATTCCAGAGTTCCCAGGTGAAGGAGAAAATATTATAAGCAGCTAGAAAGAAACAAGTATTGTGGAAATATAAATCAGGATAATACAGGATTTAGCAGCTTCTACACTAAGGGATCAAAGGGCTTAGAATATGATATTCTAGAGGTCAAAAGAGATAGAATTAAAACCAAGAATCACCTACCCAGCAAAACTGAGTATAATACTTCAGGGGAAAAAATGGAATTTCAATGAAATAGAGGACTTGGAAGCATTCTTGTTGAAAAGACCAGAGCTGAATAGAAAATTTGACTTTCAAATGAAAGAATCAAGAGAAACATGAAAAGGTAAACAGGAAAGAGAAGTCTTAAGTAACTCATTAAAGTTGAACTGTTTACCTTCCTATTTGGAAAGATGTTTCTTGTAACTCATGAGACCTTTTTCAGTATTAGGGTAGTTAGAAGGAATATATATTTATATATGTGTGTGTGTGTGTGTGTGTGCGTATACATGTATCTATGTATGTGTATATATGTATGTGTGTGTATATGTATATACACACACATAGTGGGCACATGGTAAGCTGAATATGAAGGGAGAATACCAAAAAATAAAATTTACTGTTGAATGGAATGCACTAGGAGTAAGAGAAAGGGAGAGGTAGAATATAGCAAATCATCTCACATAAAAGAAGGAAGAATGATTTACAATGAAGGGGAAGAAGGGGGCGATGAAGGGAAATAATTAGCCTTACTTTCATGGGATTTGGCTTAAGGAGGGAATAACACACGATCAACTGGATATAAAAATCTATTTTATTGTGCAGGGAGGCAAGGGGGAAGGGGACAGGAGAGGGAAGATAATAGAAGGGACAGCAAATTGGGGAAAGGGATAACCAGAAGCAAACACTATTATAGGAGGACAGGTCAAGGGAGAAAATGAAATAAAGAAAGGGCAGAACAGAACAGAGGTAAATGAGGTTAGTCTTTTACAACATAACTATTATGGAAGTGCTTGGCATTATTACACTTGTATGACCTATACTGAATTGCTTGTTTTCCCAATGAGGGTGGGTGGGAAGGGAGGGAGAGAATATAAAACCCAAAGCTTTAAGAATAAATGTTAAAAATTGTTTTAGCATGCAACTGGAAATTAGGTTATACACGCAATGGAGTATAAAAATCTATTTTGCCCTACAGGAAAATGAAGGAAAAGGGGGATGGAAGAAGGGTGGGAAAGAGAAGGAAGGAGAGACTGGAGGACGGGGTGGATGGGGTACATGCTGTCCTGGAGTGGGAGGTGGGGAGAGATGGGGAGAAAATTTTGAATTCAAACTCCTGTGGAAGTGAATGTTAACAACTGAAAAATAAATTACATATTTAAAAAGAGTAAAAAAAGAACTTGATGGCACAATATAAAATGATTCCAATGAATATGAAAATGGAGATGCATAAAAGACTTTATTGAAAGCTCCCTGGCAAGCTTAGATTTCCAAAGAGCATACTGCAAAGATGGAAGCAAGAACAGGCAACCAAGAAGGAAAACAAAATAGTGGCACAGGGGGAAAAGGCCAAGCCATAGTCTCAATCAATCAATCAATGAGTATTTAGTAAGCACCTATTATATTCTAGGTGTTGTGAATGAAACTCCAGTCTTATAAGGGCTATATTCTAATGGGAGGGATGAAAGACTAGACCGTATAAGCTGAGGCTTGTAAAATGCAAATAGAATCAAATGAAAAAAGGCTTTAAAAAATTGTTAGGTGTGAATAAAGAAGTGAGCTTGCTGTTTGTCATATAAATCCCCAGAAATGTAAGACAGAGAGTTACCCAACCCCTATTATGCTTCTGTTTCCTCTACCAAGGAAAAAGAACCTGGAACAAGAAAGGTGCTTAACAAAAACAATAAAGAGAAAAGAGAGACCCACAACAAGTAAAGATATAGTAAGGGTTGCTAGATACCTTCAATAAGGGAATCAATTCATCCACATGAGATGAATCAAATTCCAAGACACACCAAGAATTTGCAGACTTGGTTGCTGATCTGCTGTCAGTGATCTTGTGGAAGAGCAGAGAAGGGGGAAACATATCAAAGAATCAGAGATGGGCAAATGTCCCAATTCCCAAAAAGGAAAAAAAAATAGAAGAGATTCATGCTTTAAAGGAAGGCCTGAACAAGTGACTAATAATGAGATCCTTTCCAATATATATGACCAAACTATAGAGAAAAGAAAATGACCTAGTTGTATAACATCTAGATCAATCAGTAGGATGAGAAGTATAAAAATTTGCTTCAGGGATTTCTCATTATGTGATCTGCAATTTAAAAAAGACTGAGGGGAGGCCTGATAGAGCTGTTTGCATTAGTAATGAGACAAGAAAACCCCAAATGAGAATAACATGGAAAAAGCAAATTAGGTAAGATCACTGATGATGTGGGATCCAAAGGAGCTTAATTGAGCCATGACTGATAGAAATTAGAGCACAGGTTCTCAACCTATTGAATAGATTTTTTTTAACATTTTGAAAACTGTACTTCACTATAATTGCTTTCCTTTGTGATTATATACATACACACATGCATCCATGCACACACATGTGTGCATGTGCACATACACACATATTATGTGAATTTTAAAACAGATAAGAGATCCATAGAATTCACCAGCCTATTAAAAGAGTCCATGACACTCACAAAAAAGATTAAGAAGCCCTGAAAGAAAGGTAAGGAAAGCTTAAATATCAGCTGCTACTCTTTGGCAAAGGCAAGGATGTGCTGGTAGCATGGTATTTCAATTCTAATCACCAGTGCTTTAAACCGAAAGCCAAGGGAAACACAGAAGACTGTCTATGAAGTACCAACACAAGTAGGTACCAGAGAGAGTAACAGCAATGTAGGAAACAGGGATGTTCAGTCATTTTAAAGTAAACAAAATGCAACAAAAAAGCTAGCAAAAAACCTGGTAGCCTCAAATATCTATATGAAGTTGGGAGGTACAGCAGGTATAACACTGCATTTGGAGTTTGGAAGATTTGAGATCGAAACTTGCTCCAGATAACTTAATGTGACCCTGAGCAGGTCTTAGAATCCTAGCTCTAGAGTTGAAGAGACTTTGGGGTCATCTAGTCCAATTTCCTCATTTTGACAAATGAAGAAACTGAGGCCCAAAAAGGAGGGTTATTTGCCCATGGTATTATGGTTAGTGTCAGAGGTGGGATTTGAACCCAACTTCTCTAATCCCTTAGCCAAGGCTCTTCCCATGATAACACACTGCCTTTTCAAAACTTAAACTAGCTGCTGAAAACTGAGATCAAACCAGAAACCTTTAGATATGCCAGAATAATTCTCTCTCAACTTCTGTCAGTCTTCCTCTTGTATAAAATGGGGCCAAAAAAAAATCACCTATTCTATTCCACAGGGTTGTTGTGAGTATCAAATGAAATAAAACATGTAAAAACTGCCAGTTTTAAAGGAATATATATACATGTTATCTATTAGGGTGATGATTGTCATGAACATGCTTAAAGTATGAGCAATAAGCAAAGTGAATTAAAGATCCTTAGACAAGGAGGTGAATTTGACCTCATGGGAATCTCTAGGACTTTCTAGAATGAGAACCTTGTCTAAAATATGACTAAAAGACAGTGGTAGATGTATAAACATCTCAATTTGGGTAAACCCAGGAACCCAAGGGGAGTCTTTTTGTCTTTCGATTCATGCATAAAGGGGAGTAACATTGTGGAGAACATCTGTGGCAAGTTTGCAGTAGGAAAATATAGAAGCTATAGTGCCATCACAATATCAGTAAATATCAGCAGGACTAAAGGACAAAACAGAAGAGAGTTTGGGAAACAGATAACAACCAAGGCATTGTGGCAATACAGTAGTGATGGGGGACTTTAATTATACAGACATCTACTGGAGTTCTATTTGATAAAAGCAGGGCAATTGAAAATGTCTTGGCTCACATTAATAACAATTTTATCCTGAAAAAGCTGGAGAAAATGACAAGGAAGATGCTTTTCTGACTTAATTTTCACAAAGCAGGGAAAATTAGTTGCCGAAGTAAAAATGTGGGATATTTTAATCTAGCCTTGATTTTATTCTACAAAAGTAGTAGGAAACTGGATATATCTAAAATAAACATGAGATATAGGGAGAACTCATTTCAAAGGGTTCATAGTATTCTATCACTTAAAATCCTATAGGGCAAGGAGGAATGCTCTCAAGAATGAAATTCCAAGGATGTAAAACACTCATAACAAGGAGAAGAGAGTTGTTTAAAGAGACCAATTGGGTTCCATAGGAAATTTATCAATCAATTTGGATTTTAAAATGGAAAAAGAGTAAGTTACAGAAGATAAATACAAAAAATTCAGACTGATCCTATAAGGTCTCCCTGACTTTTTAAGGTCACTTATAAAAATGTGACCATTTGGCTTGTGTGTCATCTCACTTTTTCTGAGATCAATGTTGTCTATAATTTACATAGCAAGTTTAATAGAAGTGACCACAGTACTAACATGCTATGCTCTTGTACTAATTCTTATCCCAAGGTTTATGCTCTACTTACTGTTCTTTGATAATTAATGTATACACAACCAAAAAGGAAAATTTTAGGAAGACATCTCTAAGAGAACTGGTAAAAAGAGCCATTATCACATGGGGAAGAAGCTTAAAAATAATTCATTTTAAAATCCAATATTTTGCTATATCTGCTAGATTGGACTGATACACTTGAGTTTTTGGATATAGTACACCTGAGAAAGCTAAATCTTCTGATTTGACACTCTAGAAAATTACTGGTGAAACAGTCCTTGAGCTAGTTCTTTGGTATAGCCTAATTCGAGTTACTTTGGTGACTAATGAAGTCAAGGTCACATGTGCTATATCTAGGTAAGCCAATTACCTTCATTGTGATGCATGCCCAAAGATCATCCAAGTCTGACTAACCATTTCACAAATAGATGTAATAAATAACAGAGCAACTGATGACAGATCCTGAATGGCTCAGTGCAAATACTACCAGGAATCAGAGGAAAAACAAATCAAAGCATATGCATTCTCCATAGCAGTTGAGTAGTATTATCTTGGTTTTATATACCAACAGCTCAAAGTATTTGGCAGAACAAATACTTCTCCAAAATTTAAATCATTTGATGATAAAATAATACTTATTCTCACAAACTAGGGAGGCAAAATTTTCAATTTTTTCCCCTAAATACACATTCTATAAAGAAATACAGACAATAATGCTAATGGTACTGGAAATATCTTTTACACTCTAATTTTATGATATTTGTAAATCCACTGAGAATGCCTATTCACAACTAATTCATTTGACCAAAGTGAGAAATAACCATTTAATAGAGATCCCGGTTTATTAACTCTCCTTATTTCGCTTTGGGAAGTCTAAAAGAAGTGCTATTTATGATTCAAACATTAACTCCACAAAATGTTG
This sequence comes from Potorous gilbertii, assembly GCA_028658325.1. Lineage (NCBI taxonomy): Eukaryota > Metazoa > Chordata > Mammalia > Diprotodontia > Potoroidae > Potorous > Potorous gilbertii. The sequence goes on from CM053773.1 coordinate 163,469,184, forward strand.
CAAAATGTTGTATGAGGTATACATTCTTTTCTCTTTGCCTGCTGATTTCATTAAGCATCATTAACTCATCAAGATGGTGTTTGCTCTCCCTAACAAAGTGATTAGGTGGTGCTTTTCTTTGCTCTTTAGTCTCTGTGGCTATTATTTCTTCACATCCTTTTGCTGTCACAGTAATATCTAATGAAGACAGTTAAATAAAGAAGCTGTGGAGTTGAGAAATGTCAGCTCAGGCATAATCTGCTCATTTGCTGACCACAGCAGGCTTAAGGACACATAGCTATGAGGCACCGGAGAATTCCAACAGACCCTGATCTCCAGAGACCTAACATTCTTACTTCATCTTGTTCAATGTCACCCTAGTGAAGAATGCAAAGCTAAAATAGAAAGTCATTATATTTCAAAAGCACACTATAATTACCTTCATGAGCCCAGATATGACGTTGAAGATCTGACCCATTCTTCATAAAATAAAAGTCACAATACGGACACTTCACAGCTCTCTTTCCAATTAATCCTTTGAGCTGAACCCTCCTGCCGAGAACCTCGGAGATGGTGCTCATGGAGACCTCTAAAGAAAGAGAACAATAGGTCTAAGCCTCAAGGAAACTTGTTTTAAGTTAGCTGGAAAATAAAAAATGGGAGCAGTTAGGTGGCTAAGTGGATACAGCACTGGGCCTAAAATCAGGAAGACCTTATTTCCAATGCAGTGCTAGACAGCTGTGTGAGCCTGGGCAGGTCACTTAACCTTTGTTTGACTTAATCCATGGGAGAAGGAAATGGCAAACCAAAAATCTTTGCCAAGAAAACCCCCGGACAATATCTGAGTGCTGTGGTCCACAGGGTCACAAAAACTCGGACAGACTAAATAACAACTACAAATAAAACAGAACAGTAAGATGTACCTTGATCATTTTTGGTTCAAATACTAAAGGAGATTTGGCTACGAAAAGCAGTTTCCACTAATTTTATTTCAAAAATATTATAGTTGGAAAGGTCACAAGTGTACTTACACAGCGTTTATGTATTACTTATACAGGTGAAATGTGTTGTTGCATGTGCCTACATAGGGCAGCATGCTTATACTCTGGCCATTTTTAGTTTAAAATAGTTTTTAGTACTCTTATTACTTGCCCTTCAAATTGTGACTTTTGTTATTTTTCAGTTGTTTACTTCTTCTCTGTTCATTTACTAGCAATAATCTAGGCTTCCTGCACCAGCACTATAGACAGACTAGAGAAAGATGACACAGAATCAGAATATATAGGATTGAAAGCCACTTGCCAGATGGCAAATGGTTTCCATTCTACATTTTGGAGAAGAGTACATTAAAATACTGTTGGTATACATATCAAGTCAAACTTCAAACTAATTATCACATTGAGACTATTGTAGTACAAAGAAAAGAATAATGGAATTTAAATTAAAAGAAAAAGGTTTGAGTTCTGACTCTGATACTTATCAGCTATGTGACCTTGAAGACATTCCCCTAATGGCAATGCTCTCTTTCTCCTCAATTCATCTTGAATGTGCTTACAGTATCTATATAAATGTCAATCCCCCTGCCACCAGGAACATGCAGTCTCTTTGAAAGCAGGGACTATCTGAGGTTTTTTGCTTGCTTCATTTTGTTGTGCTGGTGGTTGCTGTTGTTTGTGTATCCCCAGAAGTTAGCCCTGTGCCTTGTGGAATGAATGAGAACAGTGTCAGGACAATTTAGTCTTTCTAGACATATCAGAAAAAGAAGTACCTTACCAATACTTACCAGCGGTAAGTACTTGATCAAATTTCTAAAGCAAAGCCTGGAAGTAAATCCTTTTCCGTCTTACCACTTAAAATAATGAAATTAGATCAAAGTTTAAGAGAAGATGCTAAACCCTGGGAAATGGGAAGTTACTCTGAAGTCCAGGCTTCTGCCACATCAATTCTTGGCCTGTAGAGGTGGGTCACTTCCTGGATATTTTCTAAGTCAGGGGTTCTTAACCGTGTGTGTGTGTGTGTGTGTGTGTGTGTGTGTGTGTGTGTGTGTATGTGTCTGTGTGTGTGTGTGACAAAGAGGCAAAAACAAGATTCCTGCCCTCAAGAAGCAATCAAACAACTTTATCCATACAATATGCATGCAGCGCATGTGGAGAGTAATCTCAGAAGGAAGGCACTGTTTGTAATGTAGAAGGGAATGGGGAGAGACCAAGTCAAGGAAACTCACTGGTTTTTGATTCATCAAGTAGCTAGACCCTGAATTTAAACTCTATTCAAAAATGCTTAATGGAATCACATGTCCAGGAAAAGAAGCAGCCAGTGAGATAGAAAGCAGCAGGGAAATGGTTAATATTAGAGTCAGAAGTCAGTTCTCTTGAGTCTTAGTTTCCTCATCTGTAAAACAGGGAGATAGTATTTCACTCTTTCCATCTACTACATTTACTACAGTGAAGGAAAAAAATCCTTTGTAAATTAGCAGTGACATTTTTTTAAGGTTTGCAAAGTACTTCAAAAATATTATCTCAATGTAGCCTTACAACCATTCTGATAGGTAGGTGTTAATATTACAATTCCCATTTTACAGATGAGGAAACTGAGGATAATGGAGGTTAGGTGCCTTACTCAGGGTCACACAGCTCCTATCTGAGGCAGGATTTGAACTTAAGTCTTACTAACTCCAAGATATAAAGTAACACTTTGTGGCAATAAAGTAATAATAACAGGGCAACATATGAAGTATGTTACTGTTACCCAGAAATGTATCCATTAAAACACATATTAAACAAAATAACCAAAGAAAAGAAAAAAAATTCCAGTTTCAAGGTGGTTTATTTTCATTTTTTTGTCCTGAATCCTCCTATAAGATAATTAACTTCTCTACCCCCTCAAAAAAAAAATCCACATACAAATCTTCACTTTGTAAGCTGCCCCCATAGCTCCCCACCTCTCCAACTTCCCCTCCTAGATTTGAACCCAATATTTTCAATGCTACCAAGGAGGCTCACCGTGCATTAACTAGGGTGCTTTTGACTTTACTTCATTATGTCTCAGTTTTGTCATTAGCAAAATAGATAAAATAAGACTTTGTACTAGCTAGTTTTCTATAAATACTATGGAAATGTGAGTTTTATTACAATATAGTTAGAGGGCTGAGATCCAGATAATACCTAGTAGAATGTGTCAGGTACCCTAAGAGAGGTAAAAAGTGCTGTGTGATGATTTCTGTCTCCAGGCTTCTCTGGCTTCCTTCAAGTCTTGGTGAAAAATCTCTCTTTCTGCAGGAAGTTTTCCTACTCCACTAAGAGCGTTTAGAGAGGACTAGTAGTTCTGGTGCAAAGGTTTGTTGAGCCCTTTTCAGAGCTACTCATTCACCTTTGGTGTTTACCTGTCACCTAATTCTCACCTGTCGCACCAAGAAATTGTAGCATACTGCACAGCAGCCACACTGTGGTAAGCCATCTTGACAGATGTGTTAAACCAGGTTGAGGGTAACTGATAGGCCTCAGTCTCATGGGTGAGTTAGGGGGATGTCTACCCCGAGCACGTGAAGACATCCCTTAGCAAACTGGGCAGATGAGAACAGTATGTTTCAACAGCCATGAAACTGACTGAAGCAGGCACTGTGGATCACTTAGAGCTTGGTCGGTCATAGAAGACACCAAGTTCATCCACTGAATCCCAAGTCATCATCAATACTCTTGACTTTTCGTCTGCCACCAGACTAGATGACGCAGGAAGGCAGATTGAAGCTGATGACTTTGTGCAACTCTGCCTCACTCAAATCCAATTCACACACAAGGCACAACATCACCTCATGATGTTATTGGTTCTCCTTGAAAACCAAGAATGAACAGCATATCATAGGTACCTGTGGTTGCCTGGTAGAGCCTTTGGGGCCTTCTTCTCAAATTAATTTTTTAAATTGCATAAAATTACAAAGGAAACCAATTATGCTTAAAAGTGTTGTCAAAAGAGTAATAAAAAAAGAATAATAACAAATTCACCAACCACAAATCAAAAAGTCCTGAAAACCGGGTTTCTATAAGGGCTGCTTTAAAGGCTAAAGGGTTTAAGATATGTCCATATCTAAATACATACGCATACGTTTTATATATTCAAATATATATGAGATATATATAAAGAGCTTTGTAAACTATAAAGGTAGTTAGAGATGTGTGTGTGTGTGTGTATATACATATATATATATATATATATATATATATATATATATATATATATATATATATATATATATATATATATATATGCATATATATGGCACTGTGTGTGTGTTAAAGAAAGGAAGAGAAAAAAATCTATTAAGGAAATTGGCTTTCCCTCACTTCATCTGGAGTAGTCAGTAAGCAATGCTGTTTTATAAAACATGTCAATTCTGCTCAAATATGATGCCTTCAATCAGACTTCTGTAAGGTGAAAATTATGCCTTCCTTGTATTTCTTCCAAACAGCTTTTACTCACCAGGATGATTTGTCTTGATGTGTGATTTTATCAACCTATCTTCTGAAAATGACTTTTGGCACACTGGGCAAGAATAACTCCTTTTGTCCTTAAATGGAAAGAAACATAACCAGTTAACCAACACTACAACATGCAAACCTGAGCTCTGAAAAGTACATCTCTCAACAAAGCTGCAATTAAGAAGTTAAGATGTAAATTTCGTTTAAGTTATCACTAGGAAGATTGTTTTTAGAGACAACTCTTGCATATCTTGCAGCCTTTGTGAATTATCTTGGACTCTTTCTCCTTCTTGTCTACTGAGCTCCCCCTTCATGGCCATATTGCGGCTCATGAATATTTTCAACACAGTGAGAACTTATGGAGGAGACAGGATTACACTGTTACCAGGTAATTTTGCTACTTTCCAGTTAGGTAGAAGGAGCTTTAACAAATAACGAATAATATAGTGCTATATTTGTGGATTTCGTTCATTAATTATCATTCTTGTTGCCCTCTCCTCACCTACTCAGACTCCTTTAGGAAAGAATTAAAATTAAGAACTAGCAGCAATGGAAAACAACAATAGAATAGCATGAAACCACAGAGCAGAGTTGGAAGAGGGATCTCAAGGTCATTTAGTCCCATCATTAACCAAATGATGAATTACCACCAAGAAGCAGTGATCTAAATTTTAGATCTACCTACAAAAAGAAAGACCACACTATTCTCCTAAATTAGCCAATTCAACTTTTGGTATCCTTTAACTGATAGGAAGTTTTCCCTTATAATCATATGAAATCTGCCTCCTTATATATGATGACCAAGCTATCTGATGGAGAGACAATATATGTACCAATGTATATTAATTTACATCATATTTTTAAAATAAATGTTGTTCAGTCGCGTCCAATTCTCCATGACTCCATTTGGGGTTTTCTTGACAAAGATACTGTAATGGTTTGCCATTTCTTCTTCAGCTCACTTGACAGATGAGGAAACTGAGGCAAGCAGGAGTAAGTGATTTGTCCAGGGTCTGATGCTGGATTTGAACTCAGGTCTTTATGGCTCCAGGCCCAGCACCCTATCCACAGTGTCACCTAGTGGACCATTTGAAATTGTCACTGATCGCTTAATAGCCCAATCCAATTGCCTTTTCTTAACTTATCTTCATATGATGTTTGTCCCTGTATTAATCAGCAATTCTTACTCTTTTTAACCTCTCTATAGCATCTCACGCTACTGATCATTCTCTTTTCCTAAATACTCTCCTCTATGGATTCTCCTGACCCTGCTCTCTCCAGTTCCTTTCCTCATGTCTAACTCCTCCTTCTCAATTTCCCTTATCGTCCATATCCCACCTTCTACCTATTGATATACCCCAAGTATCTAACCTGAGCTCTCTTTTGTTCTATTTCTGCACTCCCTAGGAGAAGTCTTCAAGTCCCATGAGTTTCAATTATCCCCTCTGTTCAAATGATTCCGTAACTTTACCTCTAGCCCTCATCTCTTTTCTGAGCCCCAGCCCTGAACCAACATTGGCCTCATGGTCATGACAAGTTGCACAGCCTATAGGTATTTCCATCTCAACCTGTGCAATATAGAATTCACTGCCTTCCCTTCTCTCTCCAGCTCCGCCTCTCTGCCCAAGCTTCCTGTTTCTGTCAAAAGCACCATCACTATTCCATTCAGCCTGGTTCACAATTCTTTCTTGACTCTTAACTCTCCTTCACTGCACATATTCAATCAGTTGGTAAGTTTTATTAAGTCCTACCTGACATCTCCTTTCCCAGAGTTTGTGAGTCAACCAGTATTTATGTTCTTACCATGAAAACTTGGGGATGTGAAAAAAAGCACAGATCATTTTCTCCCCTCAAGGAATTTACCTTATAATGGGAGGAAACCACATATGGATATGTAGATTTATACAGAGTTGAAGGAAGTTAGTCTCAAGAGGAAGGCATCAGTGGCTGGAGGAGAGGGAAAGGCCTTTTAAAGGTGAGATTTGAGTTGAGCTTTGAAAGAAACCTGGGGAACTAAGAAGCAACGGTGAAGGAACAGAGCACTCTAGGCATGGGATAAGCCAGAGAACAGATGAGAATGTCATGTTCAAGGAATTGTAAGCAGGCCACCACACCTGGATGTTAGAATATGTGAAGGGGAAGAGAGTCTAAGAAGACTGGAAAAGAAGGAAGGAGTCAACTTATGAAGAGCTCTAAATGATTACCCTGAAGGTAAGAGGAAACCTTGGTGACTGAGTGAAGGACATACTGAAGTAGGGATAAATGACGCAGAAAGATCATTGAAGTAGTCCAGGCTAGAGGTGAGGAGGGGGCTACATGAGAGTGGCAGCTATATGAGTGGAGAAAAAGGGGACATAATATGAGGTCCTGATGAATATCAGGCCACTGGACCCAGATGGCTCAGGAGAAGAAAGTGAGGTTGGTGACCTTCCATAGCCCTTCCTCACTCAAATCAAAGTCAAATGCAAGTCACGTTATCATCTTGATGTCATGGTCCTCTTAGGGAATGAAGGACAAACACAACCTGTGACTGAGTAGCATCTCCTCTCCTCTCCTATCTTTTCCTTTCCTTTCCTTGGGTGTTCTACCCTTAAATCCAATTCACTCTGGAGTTCATAGACTAGACAACGGGTCCCTACCCATCTAGCACAGAGTGAATGCACTAAATAGTAATTGTTTCTCTTTGACCCAGGGTCTTCCCCTCTCAGTTTGATTTTTTTTTTTTATTAAATGGGCTATCTCTTGAGTAACTCCCTAAAGAAGTCTATTCATTAAATGAGTATATTTCACTCAAAGTGAGAATGTGATAAGACCTTAGCCTAAAAGGGCCAGTGTCTCCCATTGACTCCTGGGCCATCTCTAGTCGTCCTGATAGATATTGGGCCACTAGACCCAGATGGCTCTGGAGAAGAAAGTGAGGTTGGTGACCTTGTATGGTCCTCCACTCAAATCCAAGTCAGCTGCAAATCATGTTATCATCTTTATATCATGGTCGTCTTTGAGAACAAAGGACAAACACAACAACCTGTGAGTCACTACCATAGTTCAGAGGCCACTATCTCATCTTACCTAGATTTTTTCAGTAGCTTCCTCTTTGGTCTTCCTTTCACAAATTTTTATCCATTTTATCCAAAATCTTTATTTTGATAATCGAATGCATCTTTCAATCAACTGACAAAACCATCTTACTAAAAGCACAGGTATAATTACACCATCAAGAAATTTCATGGCCCCCTGCTACACAGAAGGAGAAACAAAAACTCCTCTTCTTTTGGTAATTAAAGCTCTTCATGGCTGCACTCCAAAAGTATCTTTCCAACCTTCTGATCTGCTCTATACTCCACTTTAATCTTTGGTTCAAACTGGTTTACTTGCTACTTTTCATTCATGACATTCCATCTCTCACCCTCCATATCTTTGTACAGTCCAGGAATTCATTCTCTCCTTACCCTTTGGTTTAATTCAAAGCTCAGCTCAAACTCTCCCTCATACAGGAAGCTCTTCCAGATCCCACCAGGGACTAGTGTTTCTCTCTGGAAATCACTGTATATTTAAGTTCCACATATTTTACAAATACTTTTAGGTATAGAGGTTGTTTCCTCCAGTAGAATTTTAGTTATTTGAGGGCAAAGATGTTTTCATTTTGTCTTTGTAATCTCAGTAACTAATAATGCCTGGCATATAGTAAATGCTTAATAAATAGCATTTGATTGACTGATTCAAAATAACCCAGTTGACAAATGACACCTGAAATAGAGGAGAAAAAAAAAACATGCATCTTCATATTAGCAAAAACTACAAGAGGCACTGATTCCAAAGAGACTATTATGCCTTATACAGCCAAAAATGCTTCAGAAAATGAAAGCCTTTTTCTCCCTCTTCCCAGTGATTTGCTAATGAGATTTTGAGTACTCAGGCTTATGATCTTTGAGTCCATTCCATTTGAAAGTACCTCTCTCAGAGGTAGCATCCCCCCTCCTTCAGTGCTTGCCTGTCAATCATACAAGCCTATGTAGTCCAGCCAGCTGAGGTTGAATCTTTTCAAGTTGTTTGTCCAAGTCAACCCTGAAGACTTTTTCTTAGGTCACATCATTAGTTCAGTGCTTTTAAGCAATCTCCTGTCACCATCCTTCTGTGTTCTTGTTACTGAGCCAGTCCTTCAAAGTAACCCCATCACTTTTAGCACCAACTTATCAGAACTGCTGTTCTAAACTCTATTTCAGAATTCACCTGGGGCACTCAATTGGCACCATGGAGAAGGATGCCCATCCCATTCCCATCCTATTGCTGTGGCATTCACCATGCCCTTGTCATTCATGTTGACAGAGGTATTCTGAAGGGCTTTGATCAGGTTTATAGCACTATCTCCCTTATAGTCTTAGTGATTTGATTTTCCCTCTCTGATATTCTGAAAGCAATTTATTCCATGGCTTATAAGGGTCCCTTATTTTCGCGATGTCTTTGAAGATTCTCAGAAGGGCAAAAGCAGTAGGCAAAGGGGACTAGGAGACAAAGCTATTCTGGTGGAGTCTCTGAATTAATTTGCTCTTGTTTCAAAATCTTGGTCTAGATAGGAAATGAAAACCTAAATTGCCATACACCTTAAAAGTGATTGCCAAGAGTTTCTCAGGAAGGCAGAAAGTGTGAGACTCAACCTGTTATGATTGTAAAAATGACCATCTTTTACAGTATATATGTCAGAATGACTTATAAGTGATGTGAAACTTTTTAAGAAATTGAAGCATCAGCATGAGTGGCAGGATAGTATGGAAATGAGACTGAGAGTAAAGAACCAAGAATCCAAGAAAATGAGAGACCTTCTACCTTGTTTTGTGCCCACAGGCTAAATACCTATTACTCTGTAGCTGAGTCACATATGTCTGGTAACCTCCAAACTAATATGACATTCAAACCGTCTCATGCTCACAGACAGTGAGTGGATACTAAACCTTCCTCACAAAAAACAATGTGTACAATTTGAGAAAATTTAACTATTCCTATAAAATGTCTGAATTCAAAAGGTAAAAAAGGAAATGGTATGAACTTTGTATTAATGACAGGCAGTACAGTGACATGATAGGCAGCTAGATTATGCAATGGAAATAGTGCCAGAACAGAAGTCATCTTCCTGAGTTCAAATCTGGCCTCAGACACTTACTAGCTGTGTGACCCTCAGCAAGTCACTCAATCCTGTTTGGCTCAGTTTCCTCATCTGTAAAATGACCTGGAGAAGGAAAGGGCAAACCACCCTAGTGTCTTGACCAAGAAAACTCCAAATCAAGTAATGAAGAGTCAGACATGAAAAACTAAACAACTAAATTTAAACTAAACAATACTGACATGGTCCCAAATATTCTGATTCTCTTCCATACTCTGTCAGAAAATATTATCAGAGTTTTTCAGTATTTAAAGTTCATTTCTATAAACAACATTATTTTTTCTTCATTTGTCCAAGATGAATTTGAATGACTATTACTGGTTGAAGTCAGCCAGAAATGAGGGCCTTCTCTACAAGGTTCTCCCTCTAAATGCAATGAATTCTGTCTTGCTAGTTCATCCTCAAGGCCAAACAAAGTTTTCCCTAAAGAGCAGATAGGGGTTTATTTTTTTTCTTGCAAATTTTTACTGGATGGCCAACACTGGATGACTTCATTAATTTCCTAGCAATTTAATTTTTGTTTTTTTGTTTTTTGAAACCCTGAGCAAGTTCATTTCTCTTTGCTCTGATTTGTTCTTCTGCAAAATGGCAATAATAACAGTGCCTGCACTAACTACATCACAGGGCTACTGTGGAAGGGATTTTGTAAACCTTAAAGCACTTAGGAATACCGTACATAGGTATCTGAGAAAGAGACAGACGAATCTTGGGAGGTTTTTATTATTTACTCCCACTGTGCCCACGGGCAAACACTTTCCAGAGATAATTTTAGGATTTCCATTTGTAACCAACATTGTTATCGAGGAAAAAAGAACTGCTTAGTCATTTCAGTGAGCATATTGCTCCATGTCCTGCACTGAAGTCTGGCTTCATCAGAACATGCAAACAGTCCTGGCTTCTCAGAGGCTACATCAAAAGAGCACATGTTCTGAGAGATTTTACCAAATGGCAAAGGCTTTGGACAAACTTATTATGTCTTTCATTCAAAGACCAGCCTAGCTTCAGTATATAAACTTTTATCCAGAAGAATTCATGAAAAGTGTGTACTAAAATAAAAATTGTGAAGGGTAGGATCACCACCACGCCGCAGTGAACATAGGCCCTTTGAAGGCAACAACAATTTTTCATCTTGTCTTAGCACACATATACACAATGGAGATGCTTAATCAATCTTTATTGGACTGGCAGATCTTTGAAGTATTAAACTAGGAAATGGTTTGAACACAGACTATACCTAAACATGTACATGGTCATAAACATAGGATTGGAACCAGGTCTTTTGCGCCCCCCCCAAAAAAAGTGGGTTTTTTTTTACTATATCTCAGTTCGTGGGGGTTAACATTTTGTACATACGTTTAAAACACGAATAAGAATCACACAAGATGAAATACCCAGATACAATGTGGAAGGCATACCCACACAAAGGAGATCACAGATATACTCAAGTGCCTCCATAATCATTAATTTCTATATCCACAGATAGATTGCTGGGTCCTTGAAAACAAGAACAATGTTTTCTACTTCTTTTTAATCTGTTCCATAGAATAAAAAATAAGAGGAACAGGTTTGATATTAAAAGATACAGAGGGAGGCTTCTACTGGGTTGAGTGGATCCTCTATGGCAAATTTAATAAAAGATACGGAAAAGAATCATAGTGAATAAAAACTAAAGTGAATTGCAATCTTGTATTAAGTGAAGGAATACTCAAAACAATCAAATTATAGATCCACCAAAATACAAAAGTCTCCTCCAAAGAATTTCATTCTGCCTGAAATTTGAGTCATCCTATGAATGCTTTTGGCTAACAACTGACTGACTTTCTTAATTCCATACCCAAGCGAATTTTGTTGAAAGTACAGAAACAGAAGCAGGCCTAAAATTACCAGATCAGTAAGGAACTAGGATGAAGTTAGTGCAGGTCCAGATGTAACTTTGGTGAGAAATTGCAGTAAATATCTTTATGTGTGTGTGTATACACACCTATCTTTGTGTGTATATACATTTATCTATATACACCCATATACATTTGTGCACGCACACATACACACACACACATATATACATATTTACACATACATATATATAAAAGTGTTGTATATTGTCTCCTCATGGTAATGACATGGATTTGAATAAGGCATGCAATGTGTTTTGTCCTTCTTTGAACCTCCAGAACTTAGCAGAGTAGCTGGTACATAGCAGATTCTTTAAAATGCTAATTGATTTATTGAACAAATCAAACTGCTTTTAATATTCACAGAAATCTGTTTGTTGCGGATAGAGTCTGTGTTGTATACCCAAGCAATCTTTCACATAAATTATCTATTCTGTCTCCTCAATTTTTTAAATTCAAAAACTGAACTTCAAATAAAGAGTTTATTCATAGAAAGTTAACAGACTAACCAGGACTAATTGCTTAGTCTATAGAGCATGGTTCTGGTTTCAAAGCACTTTTTTTTATGTTGATTTGACCTTCACACAACTATGAAGTAGGTAAGGTAGGTATTATTATTTCTATTTCATTGAGGAGAAAACTGAGGCTGAGAGAGGTGAGATGGTTCAAATTCAAAGAATATCAGCTTTAGAAAGAATTTCAGAAGCAACCCACTATAATCTATACCAGAAAAAGAATCCAGTCCGTACTGTTAAAATGTGGTCACCCAGTCTTTTCTTTAAAAAAAAAAAAATCAAATCTGTTAAGGAGAAACCAATACTCCCCCATGCAAGCCCATTCCAATCTGGATAACGCAGATTCTTAGGGAATGCCTCCTTGTCTCAAGGCTAATAAACCTGCCTTTCTGCAACGTCCAATAAAAATTCAGTTCAGGTGCCATTTTCTGCTTAAAGCTGTTCCTGTTGTAGACCACCCACCTGTTAAGTCCTCCTTCACCAAACAATTTTGTCTTCATTTTGCATGTATTCCATATATTGGGGCAGCTAGCTTGCACAGTGGATAAAGAACCAGACCTTGAGTCAGAAGACCTGAGTTCCAATCCAACTTCACCCTTACTAGCTGTGTGACCCCAGGGGTACACAAATTACTTAACCCTGTTTGCTTCAGTTTTCCTCATCTGCAAAATGAGATGAGGACAGAAATGGCAAACTACTTTGTCAAAACAACCCCAAATTGGGTCAAGAAAAGTCAAACACAACAGAAATGACTGGAAAACAACAACATTCTGTATATTATTATGTCTACACCACACCACTTCACCAAATCTGAGTTAGAAGGGACCTCAATGGCCATCTGGTCCAATTCATACATTTTGTCTCCCCCACTATTAATTATAAGCTCCTTGAAAGCAGATTCTTTAAAATGCTACTTGATTTGTTGAACAAATCAAACTGCTTTTAATATTCACAGAAATCTGTTTGTTGCAGATAGAGTCTGTGTTGTAAACCCAAGGAATTTAGAAATGGGGTGCAATTCACTTTTGTCTCTGTGTCTCCAGCAGTGGCAGATTACCTGGCACTCAGTCAGGATTTAATATATATTTATTAAAGAAAAATTCTATCTACAACAAACCCAATAATTCAACTTTTGCTTGAGGTCCTCTAGAAAGGGGAGAACCAACACCATACAAGGCAACCTGTTCCACTTCAAATGACTCTTTGTCATTTATATCCATAGTCCCAGCTTTGTTTTCAAAATCTATTCCTTCTTCTGCCTGACATCTCTTCAAATTTCTGACAATGTTTATGGTCCCCTATTAAATCTTTTCTTCCAGTTAAGCATTCCTATATCCTTTAACTGATCTTTATAAAGCAGAGAGCCTGTGCTCCTTTACCCCATGTTAGTTACTACCCTCCTCCTCCAGATTCTTAATTATCTTCCTAAGACACAGAATATAGAACTGAGATCTGTTCCATTCCAGAATTCTGTTCTGACCCAGGCAAACCAAGGCTGTTTGATATCTCTCTTCTTATAGATTAATTTTGGTATCTTATATTTTGTGGTATAATGATATATTTTCAAGATATCTTGTGTTTATTTTGTATATATTGTGCATATTCTCATGTCTTTATATAAATATATACACATGTGTGTATAATACATAAGTGTATGTCTCCATACATACACACAACACAGATACTTTGTTTCAACTAACAGAATGGAAGCCTTGTGAAGGCAGGAGCTATTTTGCTTTGATCTTTGTATACTCTAGCTCCTAACACAATGTATAACATACAAGTGACAATTAAGAATAGCTATTGATTGATTTCTTTAAATTTTTACTTCTGCTATCATAAAATTTTGCACTGTATGTTCTAATCATTCTTTTTTGTATCTTCTTTATTTCACTATAAATTCACCTTCATTTTTAATTTTGTCAATTTATTTTCCTTTTTTTTACTGTCAGTTAAAAGTTTATCAATGTTGCCAGTCATTTCATAAAGCACCTTACCTCCATCATTTCCACTGTCCTTTTCTATTTCTCTTTTTAGTTAAAAGAGGAAGATTCTCTTAGAAATTCTTTCAGTCAATAAATGATAAGCCTGATGTGAACAAGGCTGTGTGTAAGGTGTTGAATATACAAAAAAAAAAGGTGAGTCAATGCCTGCCCTCAAGGACCTTATGTTCTACTGGAGTTTTGGAGAGTCATCTCATGTTTCTTTGAATTTAAATAAGCATGTAACGACAAATAAAAATTAGGGAATCGGTTATCATCTGAATTCATTTCTTAAGCTATAGGTCAACAACAACATTAGTTCACATTTATATAGTATTTTACCTATATCATTTTATTATAAATTACTATTATAATTGTTTTCCATTTAAGTCCTCTTTCAATGTCTCATCATGTCACACAACTGATCCCAGAGTGTTGAAAGCCATGACAGTGGATTGTAAGCTCTGGAGGTTCTACCTAGCTGAAAGGGCTTCAAGTCAAAGTCCAAGATGGCTTGTGCCTGCCTCCAGTACCTGATTAACACAGTGTCTGAAACATGGAAGCACTTAATAAATGCTTGACTGTATGCCTGTCATCTAAGGGTCACCCTCTGCTAAGTGCAAAGAGGCATACTCCCACATTTTTAATTAGTTTTTTAACTAATTTAACTTCTATTTTAATTCAAATTGAATTTAATTTTACTTTAAGTACAACCACTCTCAACTTTCAAAGGCCAATTACTAATTTATAGAGGATCTTCAATATGCATTAGTCAAGAGAAACACAGAATAAAGAAATTACAGATGCTTAGAGTGTTAAAGCACTACAAGACTATCTCCTTGGATCTTCTCAGGCTTCCTGTGAGGTAGATAGTATAGGTACCCTATTTGACAACTGACATTCAGGGTCCAAGGGCCTTAGTGATTTGTCCCAAGTCACAGTCCTTGTTTGTAACAGAGTGGGGCAGGTTCCTAATTCCAAGTTCATGATTCTTCCCTTAATGAGATCTCTTTATAAAGTCAAATGGCTAATGTCTCAGTTTATCCACTTATAAAACATGAATGAAAATAAGCTGACTGGGAATACGGATCCCTGTTCCTCCCCCAAGCCAACATGACTGTTTAGGTAGGATGACCAGCACTGCTATAACTACCACAAATGCAGAGCAAAATTCTGAACCCAACTTTTGCCAATCACAACATAATAGAAGGTCACAAGTGAAAGGATAAACTATGATTCATAAGGCACATTATGCTGGTAACTCCTCAAAGTTAGGGAGGATTTATTTTATGTAACATCTGAGTATAACTAAAAATGTAATTTTTTAAAAAAAGAAGAACATCTTGGGTCAAATTCTTATGGTATATAACTGTAAGAATTCTCAAATGGGTCTCAGGTGTCAGTCTTGAGGAAGATTAACATTTGCACATATGAACAATATTCTTTTGTATTATACAATATACAATGAAATAATTAAATTTTATAAAAATAATTCTATGAAATAATTAAACTTTCTTGTTACATTTATTAAAACAACCTAAATTAACATATCACCTTTTAAAAAGGACATAAGGTCCCTACACGTATTAGCTCATTTATTGTTACATTTCTGAGAGAGGATATGGCATAAAGAATGACAAGATCATAGATTTAAGGGCAGAAAGGAACTTAGATACCATCTGGTCCAAACCCCTCATTTTAAAAATGAGGAGACTGGGATCCAAAGAGGCTAGGGGGCTGTGCTCAATAACAGAACATTCTCACTTTAGGTGGAATATTTGAAAAACTGTAGGCCTATAGGAGATTTGAAGTTATTATCTCAAGAGAAATTCATTAGTGGGGGATGTGCACTTTCTAAAATCAATCCTATCACAATGGTCATTAATGCACCATTCCTTTCTCCTCTTGCCAAAAAAAAATTTACAATTTTATTGCCAATTGTAGCATGATTCAGAAGCATTAAAATAATAAAACCACATCTGTATAATCACTCATAAAACTCTAATAAAACAAAGTGAAATTTAAAAACTGTGCACATAATTACTTAATTTCTACAATCTGTAAAGGTATTTGAATACAGGGGGCTTACAGATAATTATAATATACAATAATACATGTGCTTTATATTATGTTGTGTAAGGTATAGAAAGCAAAGTTGGTGATCCAAACTGAGGAAAACAAAACGCTTGGAATTATCAATTTAGAGCTGAAAGAAGCCTTGAGGATGATTTAATTTGACCTCTTCTTTTTATGGAAGAGGAAAATGAAGCCCCAACAAGGCAAGTAGGATATCCATTTACCATAAAAATGGTAAAGAATCATCTCAAAAATTTTTATTCATTCATACATCTATATATCCAACATTCATTTATTGAATCATGAGAGCAAAGATACATCTCATGACTCTGAGAGTAAACACGAGTTCATTATAGCAGTAAAAAGTAAAGAAAGCCTATTAACATCCTATAAAATTTCTTTAAAAGTATGCATTTGATAGATCTTGGTATATGTCCGTACAGGTATCCCTTGCTTTGTACAATAACTGAATTCACTGTACCATACTTTGAAAGAAATTTTATAATGAATTATTTTAATACATTAAAGCAAAAAAGGAGACACTTAGAAATTAAGTGCTTTCCTAAAGAATGTATAGGTAATAAGTAACAGAGTAGGAATTCAAACCCACTCCTACTTCTCACAAAATGGTCTTTCCCATTAAACCACACTGCTTTCCAAAATCACCAGATCTTCTCCCTCCCTTTCTTAAGTTGTGGTCCTGATAATATATATTGAATTTTTCCAAAGCAAGGCACATCTGTGTACACATACAGGTAAGAAAACTGTAAACAAGCCTAGAATCAAAACGGAATGTCAGTTAGGATCCTATCACTTACCAGCTCAGTGTGAACTTTAAGATGCGCCTGTAGTTTATACTTATCTGGAGTTGAGTAGTCACAGCCTTCGGTGGGACACTTCAGCAAGACGTTGCTGTGTTTCTGAATTACATGGCGTTTAAGGCAATTTTTGGTGATAGAAGAATAGTTACACTGGGAGCAGTAATACAGATGTTCTCGAGTGTGGGTGCGGACATGCATATCAAAATGTACTTGATACCAAAAAAGTTTGCCTACGGAAAAACGTTAGAATTTTAGTTCAAGATTCTTGCTCCCTCAAGTTCCATCAAAATTGCACCTTTCATTACATTGTTATTGATAAAGAACAGTCCCCAAGGGCAGAAAGGATTTGAATTGCAAGCAAACTTTTCTTCTTACCTTGCCATTGAAAATGACAAAGAGTTTCTAAGTTGTAATATTACTACCTGTAAAAGCTCACGTTTACATAGCACTTTACTGTTTATAAAATACTCCTTCATAACAGTATTATATGGTCAGTACTGCAATTATCATCGCCATCTTTTGGCAGATCAAGAAATTGAGGCTCAAAGAGGTTAAATGATTAGTCCAAGGTCTCAAAGTTAACAATAATAATATGGGGTCAGATTGACAAAGCTGAGCTTTCTATAATACATTCTGTTCTCCATCCACCTTGGACAGCTCTCTGCTCCCTGAACACATACTCAGTGCTCTCATTTCTCAGTGCCTTTGACTCAAGCTAGTCCCAGTGCCTAGAAAGACTCCTTTGCCCCTTTTGACTCTTTTCCACCTGCCAAATTGCTTCCAATCCATTAAATCCATGTAATCTTGCAGTTATGGAAGCAGCCTTTACATAAATACTTGTTCAAGTAAATATAATTCATCAGGGCTTTTTACTATAACCCCTAGAAACCTTTAAAAAAAACTTTTCAAACATATATGTTAAAAGGATCAATTTATGGCTTTTAATATTAATTACTACTAGGGTAAAGATTAACTGTCCATTTAGAAAGTATTCCTTGATGACACAATAGAAATGCAGAAGCACACAGCAAACACTGGAAGGGAGAGCCAAATGAGAGTTCCAAATTGCTATATGCTAAATGTGCCTTTCCTTACCACAATATTCACACTCCAGATCCCCATAGACCTTTCGGATCCTCTCACACATGCTGGTATTCATCTGTCTCTTTTGTAAGTTGTCCAAGACCTGCATGAATGCAGCAGTTCTAGTCTGATGCTCTGAAGATGGAGTAGTGCAAGAATCAGGCTGCAGACTGATATGTGCATCCTCACTGGTGGCTGCTGAAGGAAGCAGCTCTGTGGCTGGGTTTGGGGTAGGGGGCTTTCTTGCTTCCAGTTCAGTAAGGGAAAGGGCTACTGTATTTTCTCCCTCAGCCACAGAGCTCTCATTACTGGCATTCTCCTGATTTGGCTCAGAATTTTTTTCCCTAGGTAACAGTAGTGTCATTTCTTCACCCTGAATAGTATCAGCTGATTCTCCAGGCTGGCCTTGCAGGTCATTTTTAGAGGGTACCTGAGTCTCAGCGGGAGGAGAGGTATGATTTTTCAGTAGGAAATCCTCTGAAGCCCTGTGTGAATGGAGTTCAGAGGCTGCTACATCGGTTGCCAATTCGCATGATGGCACAGTTACATTTGCTCCCTGAGGGATCTCCAAGTCCAAGGAAGAGGTGGTAGGGATTTCCACATGGCTGATGTGCCTGCTTCCATTTTCCTGGTTTGCTTCCCCAGGGCTGGTGGTTTCCTTTTGTGCATCCCCACCCTGGAACACAAATTCACCTCCCGCTGGGCTGGTGGTTTCCTTTTGTACATCCCCAGCCTGGAACACAAATTCACCTCCTGCTGGAGGCAGCTGATCTCCAGCTGCTTCTTGCTGTATGTCACCACCAGGTTCTAAAAGACAGAAACTCTGGTTGATGGAGTCATTGAAAACCACAGTCTCCTGCAAGCTTGCATGTACCTCTCGGATATGGGAGCGCAGTCGAATGGAGCTAACAAACTTCTTCAGGCAGACAGAACAGACATACACAAAGGGATGCTTCCGGACATGGAGCTCGAGGGCCTGGTACTTGGTGGCCCCATGGCCACAGAGCTCACAGGCAAAGGGCCACTCATCCCCATGGACCAGCATGTGTCGATCCCGGTCCAATTCGTTCTTGAACTTGCGCTCACAGATGTGACAGTCGTAGAGGAGCTGCCTCTTGCCTTCGCGGGTCATCAGGCGGAGCTCATCAAAGGCATCTTTGACTTTCTTGTCCTGCAGGTCATGAGTGTCTCTGATGTGCTTGATGAGGTTTTTAACATCTGAGTACTTCTTCTTACAGAAGCGACAGTGCTGCTTGATCTTCTTGTGGACACGCTCGATGTGAACTTTGAGATGGCCCTTGCTCAGACAGGTGAACACACAATAATCACAACTAAATTTCTCCCCTGTGTGTTTCCGCAAGTGGACATTGAGGTTGGCTTTGATGGCACTGGCATAGTTACAGTGGGAACACTTATAAGGCTTTTCATTGGTGTGGATTCTCAAATGGGCCTGGAGGGAGTGTTTAAATTTGAACACTTTGTTGCAGTATTCACAAGTGAAAATTTTGAGCTGAGTGGGACCTAACCTAGAAAAAAAAATCAGTATTGAGTTATGGTTAGAGGGTTGAGCTTAAGGAAACAGCATGTGCATAGTCTGATAATGTCAAATTCTCTTTTCATGAACCAAATATTAGACACATGAAAGAGAATTTAATGAGAAAAGAGATGAATGTACAGTAAATGCCATGCATTGCAATCACCAGCTGTCAGCCTGTTACTTATTACCATTAAATAATGTATCTCAAAACCAAATTTCATGTATTCCATCATATTTTTATTTTGCTTGCTTACTGCTATTTACTTTTGTAGGGTGAATGAAACCTGCTAATGTTTCCCTGATTTCTCCAGCTAGAAATGATAGCTGGGTTAACTGATATAACAGTATTCCATACTCCTCTTGGGTATTTTTCATATGCTAATATGTGACTATATATATAGCCCTCAACAAGTTAGAAAGCTCCCTGAGGGCAGTTTTCATGTACTACTCATCTCTCTATTTCCCTCATACACACTCAGCATGGTGCACTATGTAGAGCAATAGTAATTTGGGGTTATATAGCATTTTAAAATTTACAAAGCATTTCCCTCACAGTCTTGTGAAGCAAAAATTACCCCCATTTCATAGATAGGGAAACTGAAGTTAAAAGATGTTAAATGTTTGAAGAGATCACAAAACATCAGTGTCCAAATGTGAAACCAAGTGTTTTTGCTGCAAGGACAGCTCTTCTCTCTAGCACCATGCAGCCAATATGGATTTCAATCAATTAACCAATCAGCATTTATTAAGCATCTAAGGTGTACCTTACTATACACACAGGTACAAGGCACTGTGCATACAAATACAAGAAATGAGGCAACCCCTATTCTCATGAAGCTTACATTCCCTGGGGAAAGACAATATGTACATTTATAAATATATACACAATAAAGATAAATTAAATACAAAACTAATACAAGAGAATTAAGTCAAAGTAACTAGGTCTTTAGCAGCTGAGGGTAAAAGAAATCTCAGAATAGGTTTCATGTGGAAAATAATGCTTTATTTATCTTTCAAAGCATAAGAGGGATTCTGTTAGGAAGAAGAGAGAAGGGAACACATCCTAGACATGAGGATAGTTAGTGCAAAAAGCATGCTTCAGAGAGTGAAGTGTCATGTGTGAAGAACAAAATATAACCAGTTTGGTTGGACTGTAAAGTGAGGGAGAGGGAGCAATGTATAATGAAGATGAAAGGATAGGTTAGAGAGAGCCAAGTGAAAAAGAGCTTTCAAGGCAAGAGGAGTATATATTTTATCTTAGAGGCAAGAGGGTACCATAGGAATTGACTGATGAGATTTGCTTTTAAAGAAAATCTCTTGGATTGAACAGAGACTTGAGGCGGGGAAATCAATGAAGTGATCACTGAAAGATTCTAGGTGAGACATGATAAAAGCCTATACTAAAGTAGTGACAGAAAGGAAGGGTCAGATAGGGGAGGTATAAACAGTAAGATTTGGCAATTAATTAGACAGGGGGGTGAGGGAAAATGAGAAGTCAAGGATAATGCCAAAATGACAAAACTGGGAGACTCAAACAATTGTAATTCTTCAACAAAAACAGGGAAGTTTGTGGAAGAAGGGTGGGTTTGGAGGAAAAGATAATGAATTTTATTTTGGTCTTACTGAATCCCTAAGATAACCACTTTGAAATGTCTACTAAGCAACTGGTAAAGCAAAACAGAAGGTCAAAGTAGAGAGCCAGGAGTTAGATTTAGGGGTTTAATTGGTAATTAAATCCATGGTAGTTTATGAGTTCACTGAGATTGCAAATGCAGAGATGATCCAGGATAGAGCTTTGGGAAATAACCTTAAGGGGACATGATATGGATGATGAGCCAGCAAAGAAGCCTGAGAAAGAGTAGTCATGCAGGTGGGAGGATAGATATCCAAGACAGAAGAGGGATAAGAAAAACAGAGAGAGTTTTGGTGAGGAAGAAGTGATCAAGAGCATCTAATATAGCAAAGAGCTCAAGAAGGCTGAAGATGGAGAAAAGACCATCACATTCAAATTCAGCAATGAAGCCACCATTGGTAACTGAACAGAACAGTTTCAGTTGAGTGAAAAAAAAACCCAGCTAACAAATGCTGGAGGGCTAAGGGAGAGGAGAGGCAGCAGCATCTTCCAAAAGACTGGCTGAGCCAGGCATAGGCTAGGGGAGTTTGTTAAGGACAGCCAACACTTGGTCATGTTTCTGGTTAACACAGTTCTGTTAAATGGGATAAATGCATATCTCATTTTCATCGTGTGAAATTCAGTCACGGCTACCTTTCTATAAAGGAAATAATAATTGCAGCGAATGCGGCATCTAAACGAACTCACCCTGAAAGAAATGCCGCGCAACAACGTCTTCCCCATCAATCCAATGGGAGCGTGCACATGAGGACACACACACACACACACACGCACACACAGACAAAGACATACACACACACACGCACACACAAACACACACACAGACACACACACGCATGCACACAGACACACACACGCACACAGACACACACACACGCACACACACACAGACACACACACACAGACACACAGACACACGCACACAGACACACACACACAGACACACGCACACACACAGACACACAGACACACGCACACAGACACACACACACAGACACACGCACACAGACACACACACACAGACACACACACACGCACACAGACACATACACACAGACACACACATGTACACACATGCACAAACATACACTCTCCTTGAGTTTATGAATACAATTTCTCCATGGAAACTACTGTCCAGTTTCAGACCTGGCATTAGTTCTTACATCAGCTACTTAGATTTACTAAATAACAGCAGTGATGAATACATCTTTCCATTATATTCAGGCAGAAGTAGGAGGAAATGAAAACATGTAAGTGGTGTTTTTTAGTTCCTCTAGGAACTTAAATATGGTGAAGTAGATCCTAATAAGTACTGCTATTAATTTAATTGCTAATGTTTACAATAAGCTGTATCTACTTTAATTTTAAAATATATATTTTTGTAACTATCACTCAATCATGTTTGATCAAAACAAGTTGTCTTATATTTAAATTTAAAATATTTAAATGTATCATGTTCAATAAATACCAGAGGGTATCATTCAAATGATGTAATTAAAATATTCAAATTTGAGTTAAAGCTATCAGTATGCCTAGATGCTAAACCCAAGGCTAATTTACAAAAAAAAAAAATAATTTAAATCTCCCTCAAATGAACGAAGTTAACCAGGAGGCAATATTTTTTTTTGGTACATAGATTAAGAACACCAGAGGAAGAAAACTTGGATTTCCTATTTAATAAATAAACAAATTATAACATTTCTTCCTCATCACAAAATCCAAATGGCCTTAGGAGAAACTTTGTTTTGATTTTCTCTTTAATTACATGAATACTTAGTAAAACCCTCAGTGCAAAGGCATGCCATGTTTCCTATTCAAAAGCAATGAATAGGATGGTTATGCTAAATTGTCTAAACTTGCTTTTCTGTATTATCACAAGGTGAGTTATAGCTCTGTATAAGAAAGAGGATATGAAGCACAATGTAATTCCCTCACCTACTGACTTGAAGGTACTGCAGTTATTAAACTATTGCCTGAGAAGCATTCTCTCATTTTCAAATGAACAATATTGAATAATGGTTGGTTCAATCTCATTACAGATTTGCCAAAGTGATAAGCATTTCTTATTAGTCCATATGAAACAAGATGCTCCCACTTAATGACACAAGATGCTCCCACTTAATGACACATGGTACTAATGATACTAATTAATGGAACATCCCACAAGATGCAAGAAAGCACCAGTGGGGCTATTGTTTTCATTTGTCCTTTCTTTCATCTGGTCAAAAATGTTTTCAGAACTTAGGTGAGCAGATTTTCATTGTCTACTTTAGTGAGTAAATGTCACAGATAAAGAATCCACACCAATTAACATATACTGCAAGGAAGAATCATCAGAATCTTCACCAATTAGGGTCTTGCTTATATTTATTTTATTAAGGTTTATCATGTTTGTTTTCAGTAATATGCTTCAAATTCATTAGTGATTAGTGCTCATAAGTAAATGATAATGCCTTAGAATTTTAAGCATATGTTTGTATTTAACTACATGGACTACATATTCATTTGCTGACAGCTAAAGCATAAAGTCTCATTTAGACATATGATGATGCTTTGCAAAGTTTTGTAAACAGAATGTTCAATAATTAATTTAATAATCCTTCTTCTCTGCAAAGGACACTTGTCAGTGTTTAGTCTTTACTGGCAATTCACATAAATCCAGGCACACAACTTCACCTGCTTGATTTCATTGGCTGCTCATATGGTGTCTGTTGAATAGCATACTCCTGGTACCCTCTCCGGTGAGCTAGATCAGGGATGGTGGCCTTGGTATTGGTTGCTTCTGTTTCGGGAGGCCCTGCTTCCACTGGGACAATCTTAGTGGCACCTAATATTGAGGAATAAATAGTATTGCTTGTCAAAACTGTACAACAAATGAACTTTGATCACACATAGTATAAACTCTTTTGCAGGAATTACACTCTTAGAGAGCAAACTACTATATAGGAGTAAATTTCTTTACAACGTGATCCTCTGTCAGGCCATTAACTTCCATTCAGCTCACATAATTATGTTTATTCACAAAAACAAGAGAATATCAACTATTTTCCAAAAGGTTAACTCTCAAGATTTGAAGAAAATGCTATCGTTTTCCTTATTCTAAACACAAAAAATCCACTACTATGGCTTCTTTGAGGTATTATAAATGAAAACATACATTGATATGAGTATCAGGAAACTCAGGTTCTTATACTATCTTGCCACTAACTACATGCAACCTTGGGCAAATCACTTTACCTTCTGGGGTTCCATGTCCTCATTTTTAAAATGAAGGGCTTAAACTGGATGATATCCTGTAAGATTCCAAGTCCATCATGATTTTTTCATTTTGACACATCTTTTACAACAATGGGCACAAATAAAACATACAGAGATACATTTATTCCTTAAAAGGAGAATCTTGAATCTGATTAGCACAAACCTAGCAAAAAAAAAATAATTTACTGATTATACCTACCCCATATTCACTTCCAAATCACTAACAAAAAAAAGATCAAGGTCATTAGAGGTAGGACAGCCCAGCAGATACAGGGAGAGTCCCAGTCAGAAAGCCTGGATTCAAGTCATGGGCAAGCCACTTCAACTACCAGTTCCCCAGGCAATTCTACAGGGATACAGGTGGCAGAATCACTGCTGACCTATGCAAATGGAAGGCACTTCCTCAGAAGGAAATCATAGGTTAGAAGAAGAGAAAAAAAAAAATCAAAGAAATACTACTGGATATTAATTGAATTATGGAATTGCTTTCTTTAGAACATTAAATAAAGGTGTAGAAATACTAAAATTTTCCCTTATTTTCAGGACCTTGACTCTCTTGCAATAAATTATCTATATAACATCCTCCTCTGCACTAGCACACTTTCCCCTTTCTAGAATCTTCTATGGTTGGAACCTTTTAAGGAAGGAAGGGGAGACAGCAAGATTGAAGGGAAGAAAAGAGGAAAAGAGGGAGGAAAGGAAATATACATTTATTAAGTACTTACTATGTGCCAGGCACTGGCCTAGGCATTTTACAAATATTTTCTCATTCGATCCTTAAAACAACCAAGGGAGTCAATACTATTATTAACCTAATTTTACAGTTAAGGCAACTGAGGCAAACAGAGATTAAGTGACTTGCCAGGGTCTCACAATCTAGTAAGTTCCTGAGGCCATATTTGAACTCAGGTTTTCCTAAATCCAAGCCCTAGCTGCCTTCAAGATTAATGAAACCTGGCTAATTGGTATATCCCCACCTGGGACATCAGAAATGGAAAAATCAAACGGATGCACTTTGAATATTTCGCCTCTCCCATTTAAAACTGATGGCTCTAAGCTTCCCTTATGTTCCTTAAGGCTATGTCCTTTACCTTCTGTACGCTATTGATGACCATATCAGCTCACATGGTTTCTAACACCATCAGCTTTATGCAGATGCCACACAGATCTAAACAGCCATTGCAAGTCCTTTACCTGAGCTACAGTTCTACATATAACCACCTGACCATTAGGTATTTCTAACTGAATGTCCTATAGGCATCTCAAGTTCAGTAAGTCCACTGGAGAACTCATCATGCTTCCCTCAAAATGCCTTCTACTTGCTCACACCCCTATTACTTTTGAAGGCATTTCTATCTTTCCAGACACCTGAGTTCACCACCCTGGAGTCATCCTCTACCATTCCACCTCCCTCATCACTGAATCAGCAGCGAAAATCATATCACTTCACCCTCCACAATCTCTCTCAAAGGGATACTATCCCCATCTAGACTCTCCTGCCTTCTCCTCTAGACTATAATAGCTTTTTAAGTGGTCTCCCTATCTTAATCTCTCCTCTCTCTAACCCACCCTCCACATGGCTGCCAAAGTGATATTCCTAAAGCCTGCTTAGCCGTGCAATTCCTTTGACAATAAACTCCAGTGGCTATTACATCTAGGACCAAATATACTCTTCTGTTTGGAGTTCAAAGCTCCTCACAATCCTGCCCAAAACCACATTTCCTGTATTATTCTCCCCTCTTCTGGTCCAGAGAGGAAAAAAGTCTTCTAGCTCATCCCTTACACACATGCTTTGGTGCATTTGCCCAGGCTGTTCCCCATGCCTAGAATACAGGTTCTCTTAATTTCCACTTCTTGAGATCTCTAATTTCCTTTGCCATTTAAATCTACTGCCACATCCTATATCAAGTTCTTTTAGCTCCCCTAGCTGTTACTGTCTCCTCCACTATTAACTTGCAATATTTTTATTTGATTTGCATAAATTTATTGGGTTTATATTCATTTCTATTCATGCTGCCTCTCCCCAAAGAACATTAAGTTCCTTGAGGACAAGGACTATTTCAGCATTCTAAGAGATTTCCACATAGTATGCACTTTGTTGACTGAATGATTTAAAGTTTGTGAATAGTCCATGTATGAGTGAGGAGTCAGTTCCTAGCTCTCTCAGAGTGTTGGATTAGCATGGCCCTAGTGGAGGAGATGGACCCCATCCATCTACCATACTTTCTCTATGAGAGATAGAAAGCTGATATTGGGTGTGCTAAAGTCAAGGAACACTGTCTCCACAGGAGAATGCTAGGTTCCATGACCTAGAGACTGTAGCACCTGAGGCTCCAGTAGCTGCTAAGATTATATCTTTCCTTCCTATTCCCATCTCCTCACTCTACTCCCACCCATGGGCATCTCCTTGAGTCTAAATTCTTCCCTTAAAAGTATTAAAAGGTAGTAAATAAAAGCATCTTACTTTTAATATCCCTGGCCAGAATGACTCTTTTACACAGGTCACCTAAGTTCTAAAAAATTACCTCAATGGATGAGACAAATAGTAAAACAGTCCAGAATTTCCAACTTCTGGAATAATACCAATCAGGAATATGGCAATACAGTTTAGCTGACACAATGAATTTCTTTTCAAGTCATTTAATTCTAGTGTGGTTTAATCAAAGGACTGATGATCTTGGGATAAAAAGAGTAAGTTGGCAACATCACAGAGGACAAGTCGCTTAATCTCTCAGATGCTCCATTTCTTGATGGGTAAAATAGATATAACAATACTTCCACTACCTACACTGCCCTAAGGAAAATATTTTATGGACCTATATAAATGTGGAAATGAAGCTTCTATATAAATGTGGGCTCTTCTTATGTGAGGAGCTCTCCAGAGCCTGGGCTACATCACCCCTAAAATTTCAAGGTTTTGTTTTTTCATTGTAAATGATGAGCTACTGTCATCAACACTAAAAATAGATTTTTATAAAACCATAGCCATACTTAAAGGGATATACTTTATTTCCTATTCTGTTTGATCAAATTCCTCTTGCTAGTTAGAAAAATGTCTTATTATTCTTAAGATGTAAACTACCAAAAGCCATTTTCTGGCTAAAAATCTTTCCTTGGAAAAGACCTTTTAAAGAATGGAATAAATTATTTTTTCTTTAACAGATTTTCATTTTATGAGAACAGAAGGAGGTATAAAAAGTTTCCAGGATATAGGAACCTGATGAATCGCTATTAAAAATATAGAAGTCAGATAAAAGGATAATGTGCTCAAGAAGAGGCTTCTAAAAAGAAAATCACAAGAACACAACAGAGCAAACAGCATCTGCTGAGTGGATATTTTAGGAGTGACAGTAATGACTTGAAGAAGTCAGAGGAAAAAGAACCATCTGCCAGCAGAGAAAAACTGGTTAAAAAGGAAATTATACAGCAACCTCACTACACAGGACAGTAAACACATTATAAAACATAATGTCGGTTGTATTCAATGCTAAAAGATTCTAGTTTTACTACTGACCTTTTGTCATAGTTACCTGGAATGGCTTCATGTGCTGTCAAAACCACACTTATAATGGGTTTTTTTGCTCCTGAAAACTGTACTGTCTCCTTTCCTGATGAGATTTTTTGGACTTTCTCTGCCTTCTGCGTCCGTGGTCTTTTAGGTGTCTTTTCCCTCTCCTCTTCTTTCTCCTTCCTGTCAAATTCAACTTCAGAATCATTACCTAAGGAACAAGACGAAAGAGTCATAAATCATTCACTAACACATGTAAATACTTTGGCACCAATGACAGTATCATATTAACTCAATTTTTTTTAAATATAAAGAGCTGCATATACACCAAATTAGAAGAGATACTGAGGGAAATTATGGTAACATAAAAAACAAAAGACATAAATAAACATATATGCATGTATGCACACACACATAAACGTATCTCCAAGATTCCCTTGTTCCTAGATTCTATGGAACTCTATAACCTTATTGTATCTTTTTTTAAAATAGTCTTTGCATTTTAATAAGCATTCTGTGTAGCTTAGATAATTGGAGACTAAAAATTGTTTGAGGAGGCTAGGTGACACAATGGATAGAGTGCTGGGCCTGGAGTCAGGAAGACTCATCTTCCTAAGTTCAAATCTGGCCTCAGACACTAACTATGTGATCTTAGTCATGTCACTTAACCCTGCTTGCATCAGTTTCTTAATCTGTAAAATGAGCTGGAGAAGGAAATGGCAAACCTCTCCAGTATCTTTATCAACAAAACCTCAACTGGGGTCAACAATGAGTTGAACATAACTAAAAAACAACTCATCAACAACAAAAAATGTTTGTACAGCACAAAAAGAGCCAGTACTCTCACACTTTGTATTTACATCTTAGAACACCAGAAAAACATGCCCTCCCAAAACCCAAAAGGGAATCATTACAGAAGAATACTTTTGCCATAATTTTAAAATACCAGCCAAGACTAGGTAGCTACATCTAACATAAAATTTCTAATATCCATTATGATGTAACATGCAAAAAGTACTGTCAGGGCGACTATTCTCTCTTTCCTTGATGAGATTTTCTGAGATTTCTCTGGAGCAGTCACTTATCAAGGTAAAGAGAGTCTTGCTGAGGTGCAGGCATCCAAAGAAAATTAAAAGAATCTGGGGAAAACTTTCAATGTGTTGAGTAAACCTTTCATAGATAATTTGTGGTAATATCTGGGCAGGAAATGAACCAGATGAAAAATCTATGGAGGGGTTGTAATCTACATCAGTAGAAGTAATAATACATCCATAGAAATCTATCAAAATTCAGAAGTGAGACAGCCAACAAGATGCTTAAATGTCAGAAAGAAAAATCTCTCCCTCTCTCTTACATCTGAAATATTCCTTAAAAGAGTCATTTACTGAGCTTTCTGGAGCAGTATTTGTAACTTGCATAAAGCATTAGGCTATTTCATAAATGTTACATATTAGCTGATACCCTGTATGGAATAAATATTTGTTGGATGAGTAAAAGGAGTAAATGAATGAGGAAAAGAATCACAGGACTCAGCAAGCAAAATCATTAGCAGAGATTTAAGTGCTTGATCAAAGAACCATATATAGGACTTCAGATTTAGAAAGGACCTTCAAGATCATCAAATTATTTTTTTATTTCTTTATTATTTTTTTTGTTTCCTTTTTTAAAAATTTAATTAATTTATTTGGTGTCAAGTTTTCAACAATCACTTCCATAAGTCTTAAATTTTTCCCCCATTCCCTCCCTATTCCTCCTCCAGATGGTACATAGTCTTATGTGGGATCAATATATACATTCTTATTAAACACATTTTCACATTATTCATGTTGCCTAGAAGAATTAAAATGAATGGGAGAAACTATGATAAAAACCAAACCAAAACATAACACAAGAGAAAATTGTCTGCTTCATTCTGCATTCTGATTCCTTAGTTCTTTTTTGAATGTGGATGGCATTTTGTATCATGAGTCCTTTGGAAATGTTTTAGGTCCTTGCATGGCTGTGAAAGGCTAAGTTTATCAGGGACAGTCCTCATACACTGTGGCTGTTAATGTATATGATATTCTCCTAGTTTTGTTCATTTCACCCCCCCCAGTTCAGGTAAGTCCTTTCAGGCCTCTCTGAAGTCTTCCTGTTCATCATTTTTCTTCACTCTCAATAATACATTTATTCACACCAAATGACTTAGCATCCAAATTTGGAAAGGAAGTCCAAGCTACAAGAAGACATAGATACTAACACAATAGTGATGGGACCCCTCTATCAGTTTTAGATAAGTCTAACAAAAAGATAATCATAAGGGAAAATATGGAACTGAAAAAACGACTAGAGAAATTTAGAGGTTAAAGAATTTTGGCATCTTCTAAATGTAATGTAAAAGAATATACATACTCTCTAGTATCACAAAAAGCCTTTTACAAAAATTGATCATGAACAAGGGCACAGAGGTATTAAAAACAAATACAAAAATACAGAAATAGATAATCTATCCTTTATAGATTATAAGATAATAAAAACAGGCATTGGTTCAGGAACCACAAACAAAAAATACAAACCAAAAGGAAGGCTTGAAAACGAAATTCTAAATAATTAGTGAATCAAAGAACAAATCCTAAAAACAATCAATAGCAATGTGAAATAAAATGATCATAATGAAAAAACATGCCGAAATATCTTCTTTTTTTTTTGTTAGTGGAATAGTTGGCCATTTTCTTCTCCAACTCCATTTTTTAAAATAAATTTATTTATTTAACTTTCTACATTCATTTTCACAAAATTTTGGGTTCCAAAATTTTCTCCCCATTTGTCCCCTCCCCCCACCCCAATAAAGCAAACATTCTAATTTTCCCTATCACCAATCTGCCCTCTCTTCTATCATCCCTCCCTTCCCTTGTCCCCATCTTCTCCTATGTCCTGTAGGGCCAGATAACTTTCTATTCCCCATTACCCG
>CM053773.1:163500550-163563008 GCA_028658325.1 Potorous gilbertii
GAAAGGAAGGAAGGAAATATCTGTTCACCAAGAAAGTAACCTTCTATGGTCTTATTTTTTTCCCCTTTTCTGGGCATTTTCCCAGTCAGTTACTTGACTTCTGATATTCCTTTCCACCCCTACCTCACCTCCAGATCCACCCAGCTAGTGCTTGGGGTCTGAGATTCAAATGCTGCTTCCCAGCCTCAGGGCTTTCGGCGGGGGCAGGGCTGCTATTCGATGTAAGATTAAATTCAGGTGCTCAGGTGGGGGCAGGGCCACCACACAGGGCTCAGTTCCCTCAAGGGGTTTATGCTGAGACCTTCAACAATGGATCTGAGTTCCTGCCTGCTTTGGGAGCCCCTGTCAGCTGCTGCCTCTGCTGCTGCCTCCCAAGGGGGCCTGAGTTATGGAGACACCCTGCTCCCCTCTCAGCCAGCCAAACAGGCTCTCTCACTGTCCTCTGTGCCTGTGGGTGGAGAGACCTGTGTGGCTGCTGGAGATTCTGTCCCTGAAGACTGCTCAGATCTGCTCCTCTTGGTCCCATGTGGCGAAGGCAGGGCTGAGCTCTGCTCTGGGTCTGGTGTGTGATGGACCTTTGTTGTCGGTTTTTCAGGGCTCTCTGAAACAGACATCTCCTCCACTCCATTGTTGTGTGGCTTCCACTGCTCCAGAATTTGTTGGGAGTTCTTCTTTACAGTTATTTTATGGGCTGAGGCTTAGGAGCTAGCATAGGTGATTCTTTCTACTCCACCATCTTGGCTCCTCCCAGGGGTTTTGTATTTTGACAAACGTTTTTTCTGCCATTATTGATATAATCATATAATTTTTGTTGTTTTTGTTATTGATGCAGGCAATTATGTTTATAGTTTTCCTAATAGTGAATCAACCCTAATTCCTAATACAAATGCAGCCTGGTTATAATGATCTTTGTGAAATATCACTGTAATCTCCTTGCTAGTATTTTATTTAAAATTTTTACACCAATATTTACAATTTTCTACAAATTTCTCTCAGGTTGTCTCTAGTTCAGGTATCAAAACCATATTTGTGTCAAAGAAGGAATTTGGTAGGACTCCTTTATTAATCTATTCTTCAAACAGTTTATATGGGATTGAAACTGTTTGTTCCTTAAAATGTTTGGTAGAATTCACTTGTAAACTCACCTGATTCTGGGGATTGTTTTTCCTTAGTGAGTTTACCTATAACTTATTCAATTTATTCATCCATTTCATTGAGACTGTCAATTGTATTGGCATATCCTTGGGGAAAATAGCTCCTAATAATTAATTTTAATGTCAACGTGTAATCACTTTTGTATTTCTAATACTGGTAACTTGGTTTTCGTCTTTACTATTTTCAATCAACTTAAGCAATAGATTATCTTTTTGATTGGTATATTGGGGAAAAAATCAAGCTCATGGTTTTATTTATTAGTTCAGTGGTTTTGTCACTTTCAATAATATTAATCACTCCTTTGATTTTCAGGATTTCCACTTTGGTCTTTAATTGGGAATTTGTAATTTGTTCTTTTTCTAATGTTTTTGGTTGAAATCCCAATTCATTGTTCCACTCTTTCATTCATTGAGTAGTTAGAGATATAAATTTTTCCCTAAGGACTGATTTCACTGTATCCCACAAACTTTGGTATGTCATCTCATTGTTGTCATTATCTTTAATGAAATTAGTGATTTTTTTCCGTGTTATGTTCTTTGTTCCACTCATTTTTTTAAGGATTAGGTTATTGAGTTTTCAACTAATTTTTAAGCTTTTCTTCAAAGACCTTTTATTGAATGTATTTTTTCTTTTTCATGATAGTCCAAAAAGGGTACATTTAATATATCTGCTTTTCTGTATTTGTTTGTGAGGTTTTTAAGATCTAATACATGGTCAATTTTTGTGAAGGTTCCATGTACAGCTAAGAAAAATGCATATTCCTTTCCATTACCATTCCATACTGTGCAGATGTCAATCATATTTAACTCTTCTGAAATTCTATTCATCTCCTTAACTTCTTTTTTTGTTTATTTTATGCTTAAATTTATCTAAGTCTGAAAGGGGTAAATTGAGGTGCCCAACTAGGATACTTTTACCATTTCCTCTTATAATTCATTTAAGTTTTTCTTCAAGTATTTGGATGCTATGCTATTTGGTATATACATGTTCAATGATGTTATTAATTCATTGTCTTTGATATCTTTTAGCAAAATGTGGTTTCCCTGATTATCTCTTTTAATTAGTCTATTTTTGCCTTTGCTTTGTCTGAGAGCATGATTGCAATCTTCCCTCCCTTTTTAACTTCACCTGAATCATAATACATTCTGCTCCAACTCCTTATTTTAACTGTATATTAGTCTTTCTGCTTCAAGTGTATATTTTATTATACATTTGTATATTATATATATATACATTCATATATAATATATAACTACATATATATATAATATAACAATATTTTCTAATTTTCTAATGGTTTTTAATTCATTCTATCTGCTTTTGTTTTATCAGTGAGTTCATCCCATTCATATTCAGTTACAACTGTTAATTGTATATTTCCCTTCATCCTATTGTCTTCTATTTATTCTTCGTTTTTTAGCCTCTTCCCTCCTCAAAAGTCTGTTTTGCTTCTGACCACTGCCTCCTTTAATATTTTTGTTGTTCAGATGTTTTTCACTCATGTCTGATTCTCTGTGACTCTATTTGGGGTCTTCCTGAAAAAGATACTGGAGTTGCTTGCCATTTCCTTCTCCAGCTCATTTTTCTAATGAGAGATGATGGGAGGTAAAGACAGTTACCTCTCTTGCCCAGGGTCACACACAGCTGGTAAGTGTCTGAAGTCAGATCTGACTTCAGATCTGAGTCTTCTTGACTCCAGGCCCACAAACTATCCACTGCACCACCTAGCTTCCCCCTTAATATAACTTCCTCTTTATTACACTCTACCCCACCCACACCTATTCTCTCAGTCCCTTTCCCTCCTACTTCTCTATTGGGTAAGATGAATCTCCATATCGTCTGTGTATGTGGAGACATGGATAGATAGATATGAAGATAGACAGACAATAGATAGATAGCTAGATGGATAGATAGATAGACAGGCAGACAGATGGGTGGATGAATAGGTGGATGGATGGATGGATGAATGGATGGATGGATAGATGGATGGATAGACAGACAGACATTTTTCAGTTTACTTGCATGCTTCCTAAAATACGGCACCCAGGACTTAACATAATACTACATTTATAGTCTACTCAGGATAGAGCAAAGCAGAACTATTATCTCTCTTCTTCTGGACACTGTGACACTGTCCTATTCACTGAAACATTAGATCTGCTTGTGAGGTTTTTGTTGTTGCTTTTCTATTGTCTGCCACATCACAAGGTTAAATTATAATAAGCTTGGAGCCCATAAAAACCATCAGATCTTTTTAGTAGGAGTTGTCTCTCTTTCACCCTGTACTTGTGAAACTGATTGTTTAACATAATTGTAAACTTTTACCTTTATCCTTAATACGATTAATCTTATTCAATTAGGTCCATTGTTCTAAGCTGTCAAGATCATTTGGGATCCTCACGTAGTAACAGAACATACTATTTACTGCTCTAAATGTTATGTTACCTTCAGACAAACGTGCTTTTTATGCCTTCATCCAAGCCATTCATAAAAATTCCGAAAATCACAGACCTCAAACACCCAGGGAACTCTTTTAGTAATATCCTTTGAAGCTGACATCACCCCATTGATGATTACTTGTTAGGTCCACTTATTCAAGCAGTTTTTCCTGGAGTGTTATGTATGAAGAAGAGCAAGAAGGTCAGCTCAGCTGAAGCATAACGTATGTAAATGAGAGAAATGTGTGAAAATACTAGAAAGATAGGAAGGAGTGAGCTTACACAAAAAGAGAAATCTCTATCTGATCCTAGAAATAATAGGGAACCAGTGACATTTAGGGAGTTGAGCTTTAGGAAATACACCTGGCAGCTATGTTGAGGTTAGATTAGAGAAGAAAGAGACTTGAGGCAGAGATTGCAATTAGGAAGTTATTCAGTCAGTCAAAAAAATATTTCCTTAGTGCCTACTTTGTGTCAATGTGTTAAGCACTGGGATACAAAAAGGGCAAAAGACATTTCCTGCTCTCAAAGTGCTCACAATCTAATGAAGGAGACAACATACAGTGAACTATGCACAAGCAAGTTATATAAAGAATAAACTAGAAATAATCAAGAATAGGAAGGCACCAGAATCATAGCAAAGTCAGGGGTGACTTCCTATAGACTGGAGCTTTGTGAGTAGGGAAGAGTGGATGGATAAGAGAGATGCGTTAGAGGACAAATGAATAATACTTGACAACTGACTGGATTTACGGAAAATGAGGAGTAAATGATGACTCCAAAGTTACAAACTAGAGGATGGCAATGCTCTCGATAGAAATAAGGAAGTTCAGAGGGCTGGGTTGGGGAATAAGGGAAATAATAAGCTAGAGTTTGGACGTATTGAGTTCAGGATATCTATGAGAAAATCATTTTGAAATGTCTAATAGAATACCTGCACATGAGACCATAGTGAAGAGAAATTTAAGTATAAACTGTGTTTACTTGTAATTTTCTAATTACATACTACTTATATCTGCTGATTCAAGTTACTAAACTGATTAGCAAGAAACAAACCTAAGTAACAGTTTTTTGGTTTTTTTTTTTTTTTGTCTAATATGTAGTTGGTAATGAGGGACTAGACCTCAAGAGAGACAATGGGGCTGGAGATATATATATATACACATATATATATAAAGAAATGATCCACATAGATATAATAATTAAACTCAAAAGAACTTATGGAGTCAACAAGAGAAAGAGAAGAGAGTTCAGGCCATAATATTGGGATTAATTTACATTTAGGAGTCATGGTATGGATAAATGATCCAACAGATGAGAATGAAAAAACATTCAGACAGGTGGAAAGAGAACCAGAAGGAAATATCACAAAATCTATGAAGGAGAAAATTTCCAGGATGAGAAAGAAGGTAGTTGAGTGTCAAATGCTACAGAGAGGTCAAGGATGAGGAGAAAAGGTCAGCAGACTTGGCAATCAGGACATCACTGAAGCGCTGTTCAGGTAAAAAAAAAAAGGCTAGCAAGATAAAGAATTCATGGACCTCATCTGTAGTTCAACAGGTGATATCTTTGCTGTTAACTGCCCTCTCTTACAGGTAGCTGGTATGTAGAAAATATGTCACAGTTTGCAAAATACTTAATGGAGAGTATTAAATTTAAGCTTCACAATAATCCTGTGAAATAAGTGCCATTTTACACATGAAGGGAACTGAGGTTTAGATAGGTTAGACAACTTGCCCATGACCAGTAAGTGGCAGGGAGACAAACCTTGAATTTAGCCCAAAACTTGATCCACTTTACTATCGATAGATGACTCTTCCTTTTGCAATTTGCCTTCATGAACTATAGCATTAGAGAACTGCTTTTAAAAAATTAGATCCATAGACTGCTAATACATTGATTCCCTAATGAATGGTATTCCTTTTGTATGTCAAGGACTGAAATAGGAAGGGAAAAATATTCCCTTTGTATCATCTATACCAAACTCTCATATAAGCAGTAGGAGACTATTCACTCCTAATCACGTTATTTGGATGAATGACAACATTTCAGCTTCCCCTTACAAAGGAACATTAAAAAGACAATTGGAACAGCTGGCACTGGCTCAACAGAGCGTGGAGCCGAATCATCTATAGCCACAACTAGATAGATGTTTAAAATCCAAATGCAGCATGCCAGTGACATACATTCTTCTTCCAGGTCTGTATTTATGTCACTTTAAATGAAGACTCACTTCTCTGTAAAATTAGGAAAGCTACATTCCCCATTCAGGTCAAACTGGGTAAATGTTACTCTCCCATATCATGTTCTTCCATTTACCACACTCCTGCTATCTTAGGTTGTTTTCTCAATGAGAATAATGCCTTCTGAATCTCACCCATTCCTAGGAAAGAATGTCTAAATGAGAATGTCAAACAATTCAGTGTTCCGTTAATGATACCAATGTATAACGGGAGCAATCTGTTACTTTAAAATCTAATAAAACAACAACAACAAAATCTAGAAGGTCATGTCAACAGAGATCATTGCATAGTGGAGAATACTACACTTGGAGTCAGGAATACTTGAATTCACATGTATTCCTTAATCATTTACTAACTAAGCAAATCTGAAAACCTCTCTGGGCCTCAGTTTTTTCACCTGTAAAATAAAAATATCAATAGCACCTACTTCACACAGTTGTTGTAAAGATCCAAAGACATAGATCATTTCTGACCAAGATGGATGCCTGAAATGAGGCAAACTTTTCAGCTCCCACACACCTAATCCAGCAAAAGCCTGAAATTCACACTAGACAAAATAATGACTAAGAAATTCAGTGAAAGATAGTAAGTGATTTCCATCCAGAACTTCACAAAAAGCCAGCCAGAGGCCCACAGGCATCTGGAAAGAAGGCCTCCAACCACACCAGCATTAGCACAGGCAAAGTCACAGCCTTGCACTATGACCTGGGATGAATCAAAAGCACAGGTAACCTTCAAGATTCTGTGTGTGAGCGCCACAGAAAGACCAAAGAATTCCAGAAATAACCAGTGGGGCTAAAAGCCTTAGGGAGTGGCAAGGGCCAGAGTGGTGTGGCAGTGCTCAAAGGACACAGTCCAAGTTCAGGAGTGAGAGAAGATCCTGAGGATTCAGTCCTGAGATGCCAAAGAAAACCATCTGCTGCCCTGTCTATTTTTCTTTTCAATTTCATATGACAAGTGCTTTCCCCCTCCCACCCCTGGAGGATTGGAAGGTGGAGTGCTACATTCCTCCAATGCCTTGTGTCATGGAGAGTACAAAGTGGATTTTGAGGTTCACTCCATTCTGTCTTTGCTGCTCAGCCTGGTTTCCATTCTAAACAACAAAATGCCCTATGCCAGATACCCCTTGCTCTTCCACGCCCCCCCCACTTCCTACATCTTTTATGTGTTGTCTCCCCCCAATAGATTGTAAATTCCTTATAGGTAGGGACTGTCTTTTCAGCAATTTTATTCCCAGCAGGCATAGTGGGTGTTTAATAATGTAAGTCATGTAATGGATAAGCACTTTTGCATTTCAATCAATCAACGAGGATAAATTAGACATGGCAATATACAAGGGCAAGGTCAAAGTCACTATACGTGAAGAATGACAAGTGCTAAGTTCATGTTAGTTAAAGGAAACAAGATTAATTTATGTTTCAAACTGCCCTGTGTTCAAAAAAGCATACAAATGTATAGTCACTTGTGAGTCAACCTCTATGGCTATGAAAGCTCCTTTTTAAATTCTTGACATCTGCACAATGTTATTCTTCAATCCAGAACATTAACATAATTCTTCATGTTTCATTCCCCTTTGAGAAGCCAGCATTTTAAAAACGATTACACTGCACAGAATAAAACTCAAAACACTGTACAATGAGACAGATGTGTGCCCATGTGTGCACATCACCACAGCACTCAAGTGTTTATATCTAAAGCTATTCCCTGGCATCCTTACATCAAAATAAGACACTATGATTATGAACCAGCTGCATGATCATGACTTAATAGGCAAGGAAAATGCATCTGGCCATTTTCAGGGCATATAAAAAGAGAAAGACCTTGTCAAACAAGCTCACCATTAAAGGTCAGACAAAGAGTTAAATGTAAATTCAATCAAACATTTGTAAAAATTTCTTCACATGCATTCATGCATAATTAACAGTGTGTTAATGTTCTAAAATATCTACTCTAAAATACTCAAGAACTAATTAAATCTCAGAATACCCCATAGAGTAAAAATGTTATCAACCACATTAATAAAGTTCATAGAACAGTTGTCAGAATAGAAGACTGATAAGGGAGAACATTCTGGGCTCTGCCATCAATTCATTCTGCCTTGCTAATACAGCAGTTTAAAAGAAAAACTGGGAGACTCACAAAAATTCAATGTGACCTGCTGAATATGCATTGGCCAATTTTAATGCAATTCTTTCCTGGCCACCATCCAAAGGAAGAATAGATTCTTGCAGAAAGTGAGTTCCCTATAATTGAAAATGTTTAAGCTGACGCTAGAAGACCACTTGACAGAGAAGCTAAAAGGGATTCACTCTTCAGGCAGGATTAGATATGAGACAGAAAAATTCTAGGATTCTTTAAGAGGAACCATCAAGGGCCCTACCACAGCTCCCAGAACTCAAAGAGCTGTATCTGGGAGGAGCCACAAAGGCATAAAGAACAGTCAACAGAGGATTTTCACAGATGTATTAGTACCTGCTTTGCTCTGCTTGGATGCCACTTCCTCTGTCTGCCAACCTAGGTTCAAACACCAAGATAGATTTTGTTAGTACTAGCAATTCCTACGACCCTTAAGTACTTTCACTGATCCTTCTTCCCACCTTCCAACCTCAGCTCTCCTCTTCTTAACTCAGATTACTGAAATTGCCCTCTGCCCCCATATGTCAGCTCCCTCCATTTAGTTCTGCTGAGCCAACAGCTGAAAAGCTCCTAGAATTAACTGAATCCTCCAAAGCTACTTAGTTAATTAGCAGAGGGGCAGTGTAACCTAAAGGGAAGGAGGCTAGACCTGGAGTCAGGAGACTTTGAGCTCACATATTCATTAACAATGTGACTGAGCAAAGCATAGTATCTTAGTAGAGTCTCAGCTCCCTCATCATTGTGATAAGGATACTCATACTTGCACCTACATACTTCAGTAGAGTATCTGAAAACTCTTTAATCATTACATAAAGGAGTTTTTACTATTGACATTGGTTCTTATCCATGACAACTGCTGTAGGACCTAGCTGTCATGTCTCATGGCTTACCTCAAAGGCCTAGAAAGTTCTCAACTGCTGTAGCTCTAAGAAGACATTCTGAGCACTTTCATATTCAGCAGCTATGGAAATCTGCATGTAGTAAACAGATGCCCATGAAAACAGAACCCTAAAACAATGATGGTCTTTTTTTCAATACTCATCATCCTCCTCAAGCTCTATGTAACATCTAGGCCCAATATCTAAACCCAGTGGCTTCAACTCTGCTGACTGTTTAAATGCCAATTATATCAACAGACTTTGAAGCTCTTTACCTAAGAAACTTAAGGCAGAATTGTAAAATATTGGAATTGGAAGGGACTTCAGAGGATGTCACGTTTAAGTAATACCTGAACATGAAGCCCTCAAGAACATACCTGAAAAGCAGCTGTTCATATAGTCATTTGTAAATAAGTTACATCTTTTCATTAGACTAGAAGCCTCTTAACAGAAGAGACTAAGTCGTTCTTCCTTTTTCCTACTCTTCTCTTTAGGGTTTGTTGACACTTAGTTGTTTGAACAGGCCTTCTCGGTCTCCTTTGCTAAATATATTGATATATCTATATCTAATTATAGGACTGCATCACCAGCATTTTTAAGTGGAGGTTCCTTGTGCATCACAAATTCAATATGTGCAAAATAACTCACTATCTTCCTCTCAAATCCCTCCCCCTTTTGAAACTCCTTCTTTAAATGAAATGTGCCACTATCTTTCCAGCAAACCTTTGTTCATAATATCAGCATTATCCTTCACGTTACACTTTCCCTAATCCTAGATATCCAATCAGTTGCCAAATCTTATCATTTCTATCTCCAGGACTTCTTTTAAATCTCTCTCTCTTTCTCACCCTGAAGATCCCTCTAGCCCTGAAGTCTTCTCCCCTTATCAGTGAATTCCTCCGGGAACTTCCATTCTGAGGAAGTTCAAAGCTGGCCATGCTCTGCTCTTCTGCTGGATTCACTCCTAACTCTCTGGGCTTTGCTACCATAACCCCACTTTTTAGCTCCCTTTTATATGTTATCTCTTCCCCTTAGAATGTAAGCTCTCTGCCAGGTGGTGATTTGGCAAAGTTATATAAATATACTGGAGAGACAACTTGGTAAAATGCAGAGACCAATGGCTATGGAGTTAAAAAGTCTAAAGTTCAAATCGTGCCTCTGTCACTTGCTCCCTGTGTGACCTACATCTCATCTGTAAAATGAGGAACTAGGAGAAGATGGTCTCCAAGGTTCCTCCTAACTATAAATATATAATGCTATCATCTATGCTCCAATGCCAACAGATGAAAAATTGAGCATTCATGTGATATCCCAATTCCTTTTTAGACTACTGAACTGTGAGAAGTTCTTTCATGTATTGAGTCAAGAGTTGCTTCTCTATAATGTCTACCCTTTGTTCATAATTCTGTTTTCTAGAACTGAGGCTTTCTTGTTGTAATTGGGGGGCAGGAAATAGAAAGAAATGAAGGAACTCAAAACAGGGGCATGGTTTTGAATGCTAGAGAGGGTCAGGAAAATGCCAGGAAGGGAATGAAGGCAGGATAGCAGGGCCCCTCCACAAAACAGGGGCTCATTAATTGAAGAAGGGAGATAAGTAAGCAGGTGGTGAGTGTGCTAGACTCTTCAAGACCACAGAGGTCATATACAGATACTGAAGGAAGTTCCAGCATGAGCCAATAGTTTTAAAATCCAGAGAAAGTCAAGAACAAGGGTATGAGAGAAATGAATGAAGAAGAAAGTTTCAAGGTATTGAACCTAGGTAACTGGAAGAAGGTCCCTATGATGGAAATAAGTATAGAAAAAAGGTGAACTGATGGAGAGTTGGAGGGAGGAGGATATGAGAGGGCAGAAGGGTAAGGATTTCCATTTTGGAAATATTGAGCCCAAGATTCCTATGTGATATCTAAATGGACAAGTCCAATAGCAGTTGTAGTACAAGCCTGAAGAAGAGGAAAAAGATGAGAGTTGATAGATATTGACATCACCTACACAGAAATAACTGACTCTCTAGGAGCAATGCAATCACCAAGAGAGGTAATAAAGAGAGAAAGAGGGCCTGAGACAAAGCCTTGAGCAACACACTGTAAAGAGGCAAAGCATGGAGATGACCCAGGAAAGGAGACAACCAGAAAAGGAGAAATCTTTTATGAGAAGGAACAATCAAAAATGAGACAAAAGAGAAAAAAAGGAGAGCATATCTTGTAGGACAAGATGGTCAACACTGTCAAAAGATGTAAAAAGGTCAAAAAAGATGAGGAATGAGAAAAAGTTGTTCAGTCCAGTAGATCACTGATAACTTTGGAGAGAACAGTTGTTTTTTTAAGCTTTGAAGTCACAATTTAGAATGGAATGAGTTGAAAAATGAGTTAGAGAAGGGGGAAAAGAATAAAAGTTTGAAAACTTGGTAGTTCAAGTGAAGATTTTGTGGTTTGTTGTGTGTGAATGTACACAGATACATACATATATATGCATATATGTACAAATATATGCATATACATGATTTTTTCCAATGTAAATTATTATTTTTCAGTTTAAAAGGTTTCAAGATATGTATGTACAAGATAAATATAACAAATTACATTCAGAGAATTATTCTACTGCAATATACAAAAATATGCAAGGATTATATGTTTATGTACATGTACATCCATGTATGTATGTATAAATATTATGTGCACGTGTGCATATGTGTGTATATTATGTGTGTGTGTATGTATGTATAGGAAAAGGGAGACCTGGGTATAAGTAGAAAGCAGGGAATGAATCAGTACATGGGAAAAGAATGAAGATTACAAAAAGTATATAAATAAGGATGCAAGTTTCCACAGGGAATCAAAATAGATGGAATCAAGCACTCAGAGGGAGTTTACATTGGTTAAAAAAAAAAGTCACCTTTATCTGAAACTAAAGCAAAGGAAAAGAAAAACGGTGATAATCTCAGGGGGGTATTCAGATACAGGACAGAGGAGATGAGTGCACTTATAATTAATGACCTGATTTTTCTCAGGAAAGTATAAAGTAGGGGGTCCTATACTAAGAGTCAGACATAAGGAATGATGGAAGATCCTTGAGAAGCAAAAAAAACTTTAAATAGCTGTTCTTGAAAGTATAAGAACAAAAAGGAAGATTAAAATGAACTAGTAAAAGAACTGTAATGCAGCAGTGAGGTCCAGTAGAGATTAAATAACATAAGTCTGTTGTGGACCCAAATGACACAGTTGTTATCACTTCCATCACACTGAAAGACCAGACGTAAAGTGTAGTCACTAATGATTTGATAATATTTTGTAAAGAGTTCCAGGGATTGGTGAATATAAATGACTTGCATAAAGGTAGAAATGCCATGGTTCTCAAGTTTGTGGATGACACAAAGCAGAGGGTAAAAGCTAACATGTTGGACTGAGTCAAGCAAAAGGCAAAAACAGATACTGGAATGACTGTGGGATGCACTACTGGGGCTATAAATTGGTTAAACTATTCTAAAAATAATTTGGAATTATATTTAAAAACATACTACAACATAACCTTTGACCCAGTAATACAAACATTAAGTACATTATTCCCCAGGACTCACATGTACAAAAATTTGTGAAGTAACATTTTTGAAATAACAAAAACTGGAGGGAAAGTGAGTGTTCAATGATTGAAGGACAAGTTAAAAATTGGAGCATATGACTATCATAGATTATTATTGTGTCATGAGAAATGACAGATAAGAAAAATTCAGAGAAACTTGGTAAAACTTTTACCAAAATGATCATAAACCCAGAGCTGGAAAGGAGAGTTGCCCTTTCACAACTTCCTCATGTTTCAGATGAGTAAACTAAGGCCCTGGAAAGCTGAATGATGTCTCAAGGTCACAAACGCAGTCAGATCAGATATGAGGAATCCTTTGACTCCATGGCCAATACTTTATCCACTGCTCAATATAAACTCATGCTATGTGAAGTCAATAAGACTGGGAAAACAATACTGATTCTGATGCATGAAGTAAACCACGTGTGATTTCAAAAATACTTACGTCTCCCACCCACTGGCAAATAAGTGATAGAGAAGAGATTTAGAATAATGAGTATGTAGGTCAATGTGCCAACAGGTTTGCTTGACTGTATTTATTTGTTGGAGGAGAAGGTTCTTTGGAGGGGGGAGGGCAGTTATTGGAAAGTAAAAGAGACATAAAAAAAAGAAAAGTTCATCAATAAAACTATTTTTTCCCTTAAGTTAGTCAGGTTCCACAAAAAATTTGATGGCTAGCATACTGGAAAGACGATTATGTGATTAAATTTAATAGAAATTAAGGAAGGAAAACACTTGAGTTTTAAAGAAAAGTTAACCTCCCAAATCCAAGATGAGAAAGATGTGGCTAAACAACAACATATCTGAATAAAGATCTGGAGAATTTTAGTGGACAGCAAGCTGAATATGAATGGGACAAGGTGATACAACGAAGAAGGTAATGGACTTGAGTAAGGAACAAGTGGATTTGTGGGCATGCAGGCAAATCATTAAATCTCTCAACCTCAATTTTT
Source organism: Potorous gilbertii (assembly GCA_028658325.1). NCBI lineage: Eukaryota > Metazoa > Chordata > Mammalia > Diprotodontia > Potoroidae > Potorous > Potorous gilbertii. Next base: position 163,513,930 of record CM053773.1, read on the forward strand.
TCATCTGCAAAATGATGAAAATCATAGCAATGACCTCACAGGATTATTGTGAGGATGAAGTGATAAAAGCAATGTAAAGAACTTTACAAAACACCAAGTGCCATACGAAAGGTAACTATCATCACAATTATTAGCATGAGTCACTAGCATGACATAGAAGCCAGAATAGCTAATACAGTCTTAGTCTTCTTTAAGAGAGGTAAGGTTTCTAAGTCGAGGAATGCACAGCCTGGTCTGGTTACACCTCATCACTAAGACTATGCTCATTTCTGATTTCTGAGTGCCACATTTTTCTTGGATATGCCTATACTGACATGATCAAAGGAAGGTAATCTAGATGTGGAAAGGCCTTGAGATCATGACATATGAGATAATCGGAGGACCAATAGATGGTAAGCCCAGAAAAGATTCTGGGGCATCTGATAATTATCTTCAAATATGTGAAGAGATATCATGGGGAAGAGGAATTTACTTTAATTCTAGGTAGACCTTAGACAAATGAGCAGAAATTGCAAAGAGACAATTAGGTTTGATATCAAGAGAAAAAAAACAAACATCCTAACAATCAGTTATCCAAAGTAGAAGGGGCTGCCTTGGGTCCTAATTTGTTTTGCCTCAATGAAGATTAGATGACTATTTGTTGAGTATATTAAAGAAGATATTCTTTTGGGTATAGGTTGCACCAAATGGCCTATCATATCCTTCCAACTCAGATGCGATGATTTTATAAATCACTGAAATTGTGTAAAACACTTCCATCAAGTCTCTTTTACATGATCAGCTGTTAAGCTAAGTCTCTCCCATCATGTACTTCGGGAGTTCATTATCCAACAGCCCAGACACTTACTAGCTGTGTGGTCCTGGGCAAGTCACTTAACTTCCGTCTGCATCAGTTTCCTTATCTGTAAAATGGGGATAATATTAGCATCAACCTCCCAAGGTGGTTGTGAGAATCAAATGAGATGAAATTGGTAAAGCACTCTGCAAGCCTTAAAAACTACAAATATCAGCATTTATCACCATCATCTGACCCAACTGGATCACGTTACATTTATCCCTATGCAATATCATCATGTTGGGATATGAACATTATTGCAATCTGTACAAATATTTTGGATTCTGATTCTGTCATTGAACACGGCCAATAGGATTCTCATATTTGTCACTCATAAGTTTGACTGGTATGTCTTCTAAATATCATTGCCACATCACTAACAAAATTGTAACATAAGACAAGGCCAAAAGTAGGGTTTTGGTGCTCAATTTTAAATGCTATTATTTAAGACCTCCTAGAAGGTCCCTCATACATCAATAAATATCACTCAGGCACAGACATTCAGCTTACCTAACCATACAATCATTCAGCCAATGTTCCTCCACATGAGAAGAGTGATCACTGCTTTGCTTCTAAGTGCTCATAAACCATATACTTAGTAAATTGCTTTAAAATTTCACCAGGTATTAACATCAAGATCATTTTCCCATAGTTTTAAGAACTAGAGCTTTCATCTTTTTTGATACCTAGAAAAGTACTTTAAACACTATAAAAACTACTTTTGCCTATGTTCATTTTTTTCACCATCTATCCTGTTCCCTAAGACACCTCAAAGATTATTGACAACAGTTCAGTGATACCATCTATTCATTTCTTCCATCCCCCAGAATGTAATTCATCTGGGTCAGATGACATGAACATAAAATAGTACAATGGAGTTAGCAACAATGATCAATGGGAGCACAGAGTGAACTGATGTGTTATTGTCCTCCAGCTCCTAAAAGATCCCTGAGTCTGCTCTGCTCTCTTAAGGAGGCTATTCACTGGTAATCACCTCAAGAAAAAAATCCAATCTCTGTTCATAATACTACTCTGTAGCCTATGAAACTGATACATGCACAAAACTATAACAATGCTAGTTGGAAAGAATAGAAAAAGAAACTGAACTATATAATTATAATGAATAGCCTTGTTCCTAGAAAATAGTGGAGAGAATGCACCTCCTCTTCATGGCGAAGATGGAAGACTATGGATGTGGAGCACTGTATCCACTGCTTCAGACAGGAGAGATAGGGTAGGCTGAAACACCTTTTTTTCTCTTTGTTTTTAAATGGCTATTATAAAGGATGGACCATTAAAAAGGGGAGAAGAAATAGAGATATTCAGAAATGAATCTGATATAAAAATAAAGGGCAACAAATAAAATAAGATAAAATTATCAAAAATAAAGGAATGGTCTTCCAAGGGCAGAGCCAAGACAGCTGAGTAAAGGAAGCAGTACATCAAAAAAATTTAAAATGATGCTTCAAATTGAATTCTTAAGTAGCACATATAACAAAAGTTCAGGGTGAGCTATTTTTTACAGCCCAAGACAACTTAGAAGGTTGGAAAGGTCTGTGACACTGGGATAGGGCCCACATAGTTGCAACATCAGCAGGAAGGCGTGGAGGCAGTAACAGCAGCAGCAGTACTTTCAGGAGATCCCAGAGATGGTAAAGGGATTAGACACCTGATAAGAAAGATCAGAGGACCCCTATGCTATCACTGGGTACAAGACAAAAGCAACTCCAATGTGAATACCTACTTCTGTGTCCCAGTTTCAAGATGGAAAGGAAAACGCTGGGTTCCAAAGGATCAAGGACCCTGACAAGTATTGTTTTCAGTTACAAAGGAACAGGGGCCCTAAGGAGCAAAAGCACTTGCTAACAGAAGGGATCAAAACCCTTCCTGAGTGAGGACCAGAATGCAGACTTTGAAAACAGTGACCACACTTCTCTCTAGATCACATGACTTTGGAAGCAATGAAAATTTTCAAACCCCCAAAACTAACTCTAAAAACAACAGTATTAAAAAATAAAAAGCATGAAGCTTGGGCCAGTGTCTCTCCATTCCTCCCTCTAACCCTCCATAACAGAGCCCAACTTCAACATAAAATTCAAATTCAAGAAGAAGGTTGGAAAAATGAACAAACAAGCAGACAAAAAACCCTGACCTTATAAAGCTATTTTGGTGACAGGAAAGATGAAGATACAAACCCGAAAGATAAGGATGACAAAATAGCTAGAAGCACAGCCTCAAAGGGATTTTAAAAAATGTGAATTGGACATAAATCAAACAAGAATACCTAGAGGAATGAAACAAAAAGATTTTTAAAATCAAATAATAGTTGTAGAGGAAAAATTGGAAAAGAAATGAGAGTGCTGCAAGAAAATTATGAGAAAATAATGAATAGCTTGGTTAAAAGAAAAAGGCAGGAAAAAATGAAGAAAATAACACCTTACTACAAAACAGATTTGGTCAAATGGAAAAAGAGGTATAAAAGCTCACTGAAGAAATTAGAACTGGGAAAGTAAAAGCTAAAGACTCCATGAGATATCAAGAAGCAATAAAGTCAAAAGAATGAAAAAAAACATATAAGAAAATGTAAAATATCTCATTGGCAAAAGACCTGACTTGAAAAATAGGTAAAGGAGACAGAAGTTAAGAATTATTACATAAAAGTCATGATTGAAGAAAAAGCCTCTTTATCATATTTCAAGAAGTTACCAATGAAAACTGCCCTGATATTCTAGAACCAGAGAGTAAAACAGAAATTGAAAGAATCGAACAATCATCTCCTAAAAAAGATCCCAAAATGAAACCTCTCAGGAATATTACAGACAAATTCTACAGTTCAAAAAGAAAATACTTCAAGCAGGGAGAAAGAAACCACTCAAATATCATGGAGCCACAGTTAGGATCACACAAGATTTAGCAGCTACAACATTAAAGGAGCCAAGGGCTTTGAATGTAATATCCCAGAAAGCAAAAGAACTAGAATACCCAGCAAAACTGAGTATAATTCTTCAGAAGAAAAAAAAAAACAACACTGAATATAATAGAGGTCTTTCAAACATTCCTGATGAAAATACCAGAGCTGTCTAGAAAATCTGACTTTTAAACACAAAATTCAAGAGAAACATAAAAAAGGTAAACATGAGAGAGAAATCATAAGGGTCTCAATAAGGTTAAAATTTTGCATTTTTGTATGAGAAATGCTACATGTAACTTACAAACCTTATCATTATTTGAACAGTTAAAAGAACTCTACATAGATAGTGGGTATGGATGTGAGTCAATTACATTGGGATGCTCTCCAAAAAAAAAAAAAGAAAAATGGGTGGATGAGAAAGAGGGACATAGATGGTGGAGTAGAAGGCCCAACTACTTTAGCTTATCTCCCACAGTCCATAACATACCTGTATAAAATGACTCTAAACAAATTGTAGAGCAGCAAAAGACACAAAACTAAAGAGTGAAAGAGACTTGCAGCCCAAGGTAGTCTGGAAGGCTGACAGGAAAAGTCTATCACATGGGACACTGAGCAGAGTGCAGCCCATAGAGCCCAGCCCAACCTTGGACACACTACACCAGCAAGAATAGGACCAGAACAGGCCCTCAGGGACGGAATCCCCTGCAGGACCTGGGATTCTCAGAACCCTCAACTCACAAATGCCAAAGACAGCTTCATAGGTCAGTGAGAAAGCTTTTTTAACCTGGGTGAGAAGGGAGCAAGGTCCTCCCCTAGCCATGGCCCCAGGCAGCAGTGACAGTAGCAGCAGTATTAGCAGTAGTGTCCATTTGTGGAATCCTCAGCCTAAAGCCCCTTGAGGGAATTGAGTCTCTGATCTGAGTCTCAACCCTGAGTGGTAGCCCCCACTTGACAAAGAGTTCTGGCTGGTGTGGTGGACCTGGTGGAGGCTCTGGAAAGGAAATTCTACTTGCATATCCTGGGCAGAAAAGCCTTGGTAGCTCCCAGACCAGAGTGCAGGCCAGGAGAAGAGTAAACTCCTCTCCTTGATTGTGCCACCTTTGAGGAACTGAGAACTTAGAGGTCCCCAGAGTAAACTCTCCTCTTGACAGGGGACTCAAAATTCAAGTAACTGGCTGGGAAAATGCCCAAAAAAGGGAAAAAAATAAGAATATAAAAGGTTACTCTCTTGGTGAATGGGTATTTTCTTCCATCCTTTCAGATGAGAAAGAACAATGCATACCATCAGGGGAAGACATCAAAGTCAAGGCATCTACATCCAAAACCTCCCAAAACAATATGCAATGGTCTCAGACCATGGAAGAGCTCAAAAAGGATTTGAAAATCCAGTAAGAGAGGTGGAGGAAAAATTAAGAAGAGAAATGAGAGGGATGCAAGAAAATCATGAAAAGCAAGTGAACAGCTTGCTAAAGGAAATCCCAAAAAATGCTGGAGAAAATAACACCTTAAAAATAGGCTAACTCAATTGGCAAAAGAGGCCCAAAAAACCAATGAGGAGAAGAATGTTTTAAAAGGCAGAATTAGCCAAATGGAAAAGGAGATTCAAAAGCTCACTGAAGAAAATAGTTCTTTAAAAATTAGAATGGAACAGATGGAGGCTAATGACTTTATGAGAAATCAAGAAACTACAAAACAAAACCAAAAGAATGAATAGAAGATAATGAGAAATATCTCATTGGAAAAACCACTGACCTGGAAAATAGATCCCAGAGAGACAATTTAAAAATTATGGGACTACCTGAAAGCCACAATCAAAAAAAAGAGCCTAGACATCATCTTTCATGAAATTATCAAAGAAAACTCCCCTGATATTCTAGAACCTGAGGGTAAAATAGAAATGGAAAGAATTTACCAATCACTTCCTGAAAGAGATCCAAAAAGAGAAACTCCTAGGAATATTGTAGCCAAATTCCAGAGTTCCTAGGTCAAGGAGAAAATATTACAAAGCAGCTAGAAAGAAACAATTCAAGTATTGTGAAAATACAATCAGGATAACACAAGATCTAGCTGCTTCTATATCATGGGAAGGGCTGGTAAAAATAAAATGGAGCAAATAAAATAAAACTATACTAACAAAGGACCTCTACTGTCACCTGTCAGAGCTAAATAAATCTAACTATAACACCAATGATTAAAAAGTTGAGAATAAAATTTCAGAAAAATTAGGATAGAATGGAGAAAACTGAATAGAAATGGAAAGGGATATAACTTTTTGTCAGCTGTACATGGAATCTTCACAAAAATTGATCACGTATTAGGGCATAAAAACCTTACTAACAAATCTAGAAACATAGAAATATTAAATGTACTCTTTCCATTCCATAATGCAACAAATTACAATCAACAAAGTATTCTGAAGCATAGATTAAAAGTAAATTGGAAATTGAATCAATACATCAATATTGATGTAAAAGGAAAAAATAGTATATCAGTGAATTGGGCATACAACTAAAAAAACAATAAATAAACCAAAAAACCCTGGCATTATCTGTAACGCAGGTCGACTAGAAGCCTTCCCAATAAGATCAGGGATGAAACAAGGATGATGTCCATTATAACAAATATTATTCAATATTGTACTGGAAATGGTAGCTATAATAATGAGACAAGAAAAAGGAATTAACATAAGCAATGAGGAAACAAAACTACCACTTTAAAAATGATATGATATACTTGGACAATCAATTTAAAAACTAGTTGAAATAATTAACAACTTCAGCAAAGTTGCAGGATATAAAATGAACATATATAAATCATCAGCATTTCTATATACTACCAACAAAATTCAGCAGGAAGAGATAAAAAGAAGAAATATCATTTGAAATAACTATAGATAATATAAAATACTTGGGAATCTACCTGCCAAGACCAACCCAGGAACTATATGAAGACTCTCACAAAATGCTTTTCACACAAATAAAGACAGATACCTAAACAATTAGATAAATATTAATTTCTCATAAGTAGGCTGAGACAATACAATAAAGATAACAATTCTTCCTAAATGAATTTACTTATCCAATGCTATACCATCAAACTATCAAAGAATAATTCCACAGAGCTAGAAAAAATAATAAAAAAATTCATTTGGAAGACAAAAGAAGGGTCAAGAATATAAGAGAATAAATGAAAAAAAATATGAAGAAAAGCAGCCTAGCAATAGCACATCAAATTATATTTCAAAGCAGTAATCTTCAAAACAATCTCATAGTGGCTAAATAGATCAGTAGAATAGATTAAGTATACAATACACAATAGTAAATGATCTTAGTGGTCTAGTATTTGATAAACCCTGCCACTACCACTCCAAAAACAAAATCTTTTGAGGCAAGACCTTACCTTTTGACAAAAACTGCTGGGAACACTGCAAAGCAGTTTGGCAGAAACTAGGCAAAGACCAACCTTTGACACCACATACTAAAATTAGGTCAAAATCTAGACATAAAAGGTGATATCAGAAATACTTTAGGATACATGAAAAATTTTACCTGTCAGATCTATAGATAAGGAAAGAGCTCATGACTGAACAAGAGATAGAGAAAAACAAGGGAAGTAAAATGGATAATTTTGATTACATGAAATTAAAGTTTTTGCACAAGTAAAAACAATGTAGTCAGATTGGAAGGAAAGCAGAAAATGATTAAATTTTATAGCAATAAAACAATAAAGGCCTCATTTCTTCCATATATAGAGAACTAAGACAAATTTATTAAGATCCATTCCCCAATTGATAAATGGTAAAAGGCTTTGAAGAGGCAATTTTAAGGGAAAAAAAATCAAAGCTATCAATAATCATGCTAAAAATACTTTAAATTCTTTAATAGTTTAAAATATTATTGATTAGAGAAATGTAACTTAAAATAACTCTGAGGTACTACCTCATACCTATAAGATTAGCTAACATGACAGAAAAAGCCAATGATAAATGTTGTGAGGGGATGTGGAAACACAGGCATACAAAAGCACTACTGGTGAGGTTGCAAACTAGAACTGGAGAACAATGTGGAACTATGCCAAAATGGTCATAAAACTATGTACATCCTCTGACCCAGTAACACTACTACTACGTCTGTGTTTTGCAGTCCAAGAAAAGGGAAAAGGACCTATATGTAACGAAAATATTTATGGAAGCTCTTTTCTTTCATAGCAAGAATTGGCAATTGAGGGAATGCCCATCAACTGGGGAATGGCTGAACATGCTGTGGTAAGAATTGTAATGTTATAAGGAGTAAGAAGAAATAAAATAACAGAAAAACCTGGGCAGAATTATATGAGATAATACAGAGAGAAATGAGCAGAAATAAGAGAACACAGTATACACGGTATACTGTAACAGTAACAGCATAAGGCAATCAATTGGGAATGAAAGCTACTCTGAGCAAGACAATGATCCAAGACAATTCCAAAGGGCATGGGATGAAAAATGATATTCAAAAAGGGAAACGATGAATGCCAAGTGCAGCCTGAAGTATACTTCTTGAACTTTATTTTCCTTGGTATTGTGAGTGTGTGTGTGTGTGTGTGTGTGTGTGTGTGTGTGTGTGTTTTCTTTAATTATATAACTTATATTGAAATATATTTTGTGTGACTTCACATATGTAATTGATAAACTGCTTGACACGTCAAGGGGGCAGGGGGACAGGAGGGAGGAAGAGAATTTAGAGTTCAAAATATTAAAAAAATAAAGGTTTAAAAATTTTAACATGTAATTGGAAAATATTTGACAATAAATAAAAATACATATATAGATTTTAAAAAGACAATGATCCAAGACAATTCCAAAGGACCTACAATGAAAAATGCTATCTACCACCAGAGAGAGAAGTGATGGACTCTGAGTACTGATTAAAGCATATTTTTTTCACATCCTTTATTTATTTTGCTTTTTCTTATTTTTTGTTGTTTTTGATTTTGCAACATGACTAATATGGAAATATATTTTTCAGGACTTTCCATGTATAATTGCAGGGAGAATGGTGGAGGAAGGAAAAGAATTTAGGACTCAAACTTTTTCGAAATGAGTATTTAAAATAAATGATTTTTTTTAAAAGAAAGAAACCAATATTTATATTTAGTGTTTTCAGGTGGGAATTACTTTCCATCATTTCAAGGAAATTGATATTTTTTTTCAAAATTCTGATAATTTTTCTAGAAATGAGGAAGAAATGCTCAGTTTCTCCAATAAGAATTAATAGTATTCTACACAGAGATGTTACTGGTCCAAAGAAGCCATTGATGCCAAGTCAAGAACACTAAGATACACAGTCAAATGTTAATGTCAACATTTCCAGTAACTGAGATTGTAGCATACAGGAAATAAGCAATCATGATCCAATCAGACAGTCCTACTTATAACTACTGCCATGATATAAGTGCCTAAGTATCTGTTCATGGCCCTGTGTGCTGCTAATGGGGATCTATTCTTGCAAATAAAATTAATATTGATATGTTTATGTGAATATTTTACTTTATATAAATCTTATTAGTGGTCTTCCAAGAAATAAGAAAATAAGTCCTTACGTTGACAATATTGCCACATAACTTTATGTAGTACCAATAACTTTGCAAAGAGATATGAATGTTACATGATTTGATTACAACATAATAATTTTCACTGGTGTTTTCCAGTTTTTTAATTTATGATAGACTACAATTCTTTGTATATACTACTAAACTTAATTTCTTATTTATTAAATGAAATTTCTCAGATATCCACAATAATGAGTAAAGAGTATAAAGACAGATAAACCAATCAGCTTGTTGCCAGATAAGTTTTAAATCATCGTCACAATATATTCGTTCACAATAAAAATAAACCATGAATTTATTATATCTTTTTTATCAAAATAAAATTTGAATTTTTAGTATAACTTCATCACATAAAAATAATACACTGTTTACTATTTTAGTCAATCATTCTTTAAGATACTTTTTATTTTTCATAACATTTGTGTAAGTTAGGAATTATGAACAAGAATTCTCAGTAATTCTGGTTTCTCATTCTTGAATCTTGAAGGTTAACCTACTAAGGAATTTGGAAGCACTACAATGTACTATGCTTCTCTACTGTGCCACTCATTTGACTTACCAGGGGTTGCACACATACACGCACACACACACACATACACACATCCCTATTAAATGTGTGAGGTGCATTTGAACTCAAGTCTGATTAAAAATCCATAACTTTATCCAAAAAAATCTAGCTGACCTATTATTTTCTGAGGTAGAAATTTTCACTTCTGGATAACAGAAGAGTTGGAAAGTTTTTCTTACATCAGAACAAAAATATGCCTTAAAGCATTTCTACACAACTGCTTTGATTTCTTTCTGCTTTCTTGGGTCAAGCAGAACAAGTTCTCCTTCAAAGCACATCACTTTAAATACTTGAAGAAAGGTATCATGCCCTCCCCAAGTCTTTCCTTCAACCAATTATCATCTGATATGGTATTGTGGTCCTTCATCATGCTACTTGTTCTCCTTTGGATGCTCTCCAAACTCACAGAATCTAATTTAAAAGGTATGACAGAGGCATCTTATCCATCTTGTACTCAACTAAGAATCACCATCATCATGGCACTTTAAGATTTGCAAAGCACTTGTCATAGATTATCTTATACCATGATATATTTAACAAGTGACCATCTAGCTTCTGCCTGAATATTTCCAGTGAAGGAGAATTCTCTACTACTCAAGATAGCCTCTTCTACTTTTTTATAGCTTCTCATTGTCCTTCCTATAAATGTAATCTAGAAAGCACATGATACGTATAACTATCCCACCACACATATTCTGGACATAATCTAGAAAGCACATGATACGTGTAACTATCCCACCACACATATTCTGGACATTTTGTTTGTCTTAAGGCAGTCAAGGGCTTCAGTGGCTTGTTTGGTCACTGTTGACTTGTCACTGCTGACTCATACAAAGCTTATTATCCACTAAAACTTTGAGATCTTTTTTCATTCACAACTATTACCTAACCATGGACCTGCCCCCATTTTCTATTTGTGGGGTTAATGTTTTTAATTCAGCTTCACAATTTTATACATATTAGTATGAAATCTCATTTTATTAGATGCAGTTCAATAATCTGATCCATGAACATCTTCTTGGATCCTTGCTCTATAAGCCAGATCCTCCCAGTTTTGTACCATCTACACAAAAGGATTATCTATACCTTTGCCCAAGTCATATTGAATATCAATGATAGGATCAAGGCCAGATTCCGGGAACATTTCTCTATAACCCTCCCTCCAAAATGACACTGACTTATCCAATGTTACTCTTTGGGTCTCATCATTCAACGAGTTCTTCATCCATCTAGTTCTATTATTATTTATCCCATAAAGACAGAATAATAAACTCTATCAAATGCTTTGTTGAAATCTATGCAAACTACGATTACAGGTCCCCCTTATCTACCAGTCTAATAACCCTGTGAAAAAAGGAAATGATATTATTCTGATCGGTTCTACTATTTATGAAGTGGAACTGTTAGTGACACCATCTCTTTCTCTTAGTTACCTAAATTTGACATTTTCAGTCACTCAGGGACCATGTTAATCAGGTGGACTTCATTAGGAGAAAGCATATAAGAGTCGGTACTTTAACAGGGAACATGAAAAAGTTTAAAAGGCATTAGGTGAGGGCATCATTACTTAACTAAAAATTAAAATATAATATATAAGCTACAAATTGTTAAATACTTATTATTAACAAATACATTCTTAAATAAGTTTAAATAGTCTCTGTAATTAATATATCCCACAGAAGGAAAGGAAATATACCAAGTTGATTCAAATTTCTTGCAGTCAAAATATGTCATTATATTATTTAAGAGCTTAACATCTTTTCAAAGAGAATGCCTCTCTAAGAATAAAGATAAAGATAAAAGAAAATTATTTAAGATGGAATATGCTTGCCTTCTCTATTTATATAAAAACATAAAAATTGTCATTTTGGGTAGGACTCATGGCTCAATATTGTCTCTAACTATAGCCATAGAACCTCTGGATATGTTTTGAAGGGTAAATTAGAATGATCTCCAAAACAGAACAGCTCAAAGGAGGAGTGAGTTTACCACCACTAGATCCTCAAGCAGGAGTTGGATGGTTATTTAACAAATTAGGTATAGACAGGAGTCATACTTTGTGAACAGGTTGGGTTATCACTAAAGGGGCCGTAAAGTCAAGATGATTCTGAAATCAGTCTCCTTTCTTATTTAGTAGATTCCCTGGAAAAGGGAAAAAAAGTTACTCTTAGTCTACTTAGCTCCGGTGTATTCAGTCAATCATTTTCAATCAGTATAACTCATTTCAAGAGGGGGAAAAGTAAAGGATGAGAGAAAGATGACCGAGATTTCAAGACTAGATGACTGAGAATAACATAATTTAATAGGAAGTTAAGGGAAATTGCTAGTTTAAATAGGAAAATGAAAAACTTACTTTCAGCCCTATTGAGTATGATGTGTCAATGGGACATCCAAATAAAACTGTAAAGGAAATAATAGCACAAGACTTTGGGAAAGAGGACAGTGAAATAAATATCCTATACTGCTCTACATAATGGAGATCAATTCACAGAGTATCAGAGTGGGAAGGAACCTCAAAAGCAATTTAGTATAGCCCATACATGAATATAACTTACAAAACAGGCCAACAACTATTGCTTGAAGAGCTGCAATTAGGGAGCACCTCCTAAGATGGTTCATTACTTTCTGAATAGTTCTAATTGTTAGAAAGACTCTTCCTTCATACTAGGGTATCAATTAACCTTTTGTTAATTTCTTCCTATTACTTCTATTCCTGCCCTCTGGGAACACGCAGAGCAGAATCCTTCAGATATTTAAAGGCAGCTATCATGCATCTGGTAAACTTTCTCTTCACAAGACTAAACATCTTCAGTTCTTTCAAATCAACCCCTGTAAAACCAATTTCAACCACATGCATGTATGACCAAGTATTTTTAATTTTGTTTTCATTTTAAATGAAAAATATTGAAATAAAGGCAATGAAAAATAAGACTTAAGTCTGTCTAGGGTTGAGCAAAATGTTGCAAACCTTTGTTCAAATAAAAAATTTTAACACAAATTAAGTTTATATATCATTTTTATTTTATCGTAAATATCTTCAAAGTCATAATATTTAATTTAAAATGCTACTTATATTTGACAAAATTTCTAAAATAAAGAAATTTAAAATGAAGACTTCCAGACAATAAACAGTAAACAAATGAGGTCTTGCTGGGTTACTTTTTTCATTCTTTCAGAATGACCCACAAAAATATTCACAATTTTATAATTAGCTTCATAAAGCTATATTGGGAGTTTCCATAATCATAGATAAGTATATAATTATAATAATTATATAATGTTATTAATTATATAATGTAAATTTTAATCTGGAGTTGGGGGACAAAAGCTATCATTTTAGTTATTAAAAGCATTTAATGAATAAATATAAAAGATTATTCTCAGTTCTTGTTTGTCGTTCAGTTGTTTCCAGTCATGTTCAATTCCTCGTGACTCTATTTGGGGGTTTCTTGGCAAAAATACTGGAGTATTGCCATCTCCTTCTCCAGCTCATTTTACAAATGGGGAAACTGAGGTCAGCAGGGTTAAGGGATTTGCTCCGAGTCACAAAGCTAGTAAGTATCTAAGGCCATATTTTAACTCAGAAAGGTGAATCTTCTTGACTACGAGTCTGGCACTCTACCCAATTTATCCAACAGTCAGGTGATTTATGTAAGAGTAGACTTGAACAACTCTTCTGAAATAAAATGACCAGAATAATTTCAGAATTACATCTTTAAGACAAGAAAGGTCATCAAGCACATTATCTAGTTATAACCTCCACCCCAAAAAATCCTTTCACTGGTTTACTTTTCCTGACGTTTTTATATTAAATTTCAGATTAACGTGGAGTATGTACCAAGCATGATATATTTTGCCCTATGACTGTTCAATTGTTTTGCTACAAAAAACAGTGTTTTCACCAACAATGTTTTCCGTTTACCTATATGCAATAAAACGTCATGGATGCACCTTCTCAGCAAACATTGGCATCTAATAGACTATGTGACAGTAAGGAGAAGAGGCAGACAAGATGTGACAGTGACAAAGACAATGTGTGGTGCAGAGTGCTGAACTGATCATAAACTTATCCTTTCCAAGCTAAATATTCTCATTCCTCAAAAGTGCCGCCTCCAAGGCAAAATGACTACCACAAGAATTAATGTCAACAAATGTCTAAGCATAAACAGTTTCTTGCTAACTTGGAGGGAAAGTTGAGCCAGCACATAGTTGGCAACAGTGGAGCAAAAAAGGAGCGGGCAGCTTTCAGAGATTTGGTGTCAGCACTACATTTGCTCACCTGGGTCAGAACACTCACAAACACCAACACTGATGTGATGAAAATGATGGGGAAATTCAGAAGCTGCTAAATAAAAAATAAGAATTCCAAAGGATTTACCAGCAGGATAGTTCATCCACTTCTACGAAGGCAGCATTTAATTCCATCAAAAGCAAAATACAAGCAAAGCTTAGAGAGATGTAGGATTCCTGGCTCAATAAGAAGGCAAATGAAATTCAGTTTTATGCTGAGAGTAACAATACAAAGTGCTTTTATGATTCCCTGAAAACTATGGACCAAAAACCTATGGTGCATCACAACTACTCAGTGCTGATGGCATCACACTGATTAGTGATAAGGACATGATTCTAGAGAAATGGGGTGAACACTTCCATAGTGTTCTCACCAGACCAGGATCAATCAGTGCTGAGGTCCTCAGATTGAAGTCAATACCTCCTTAGCTAAACTTCTGACTGAAGAAGAGGTTTTGAGGGCCATTAGCTCCTTTCATGTAGCAAAGCACCTGGTGCTGATTCTCTTCCAGCTGAGATTACAAGGTAGGGGGACCATTGCTCATACAAAAGTTGACTGAAATTTTCCAGGTTAGATGGCAAGAAGAGGTTCAAGAACGTCTCCACTGTCCATCTCTATGAAGGTAAAGGGAACAGATTGTCCTGCGACAATCACAGTGGGGTCTGTCTTAGTCATTACTGGCAAAATTCTTGCTAGTGTCCTCCTTAATAGGCTGATCCTTCACCTGGAAAGTGATCATATACCTGACAGCCAATGTGGCTTCAGAAAGGGCTAAGGAACAGTCGATAGGGTGTTTGCTGCCTGACAACTCCAGGAGAAATGCCAAGAGCAGAACAGTGGTTTGTACATAACGTTTGTAGATCTGACCAAGGCCTCTGACACTGTTAGTCATGAAGGCTTAAGGAATATTGTGTCAAAATCTGGTTGCCCTTTAGAGAAGGTCATCAGTATTGTACCTCAATTTCACAATGGCATGTTTGCCCTGATTCTGGACATTGGACAAAGCTCTCGTGCCTTCCCAGTCACCAACTGAGTGAAACAGGGCTGTGGGCTTGCTCCCATGCTTTTTAGCATGATGTTTTCAGCCATGATGTCAAATGCTTTCAATAAGGATGAAAATGGCTTTAAGGTCAACTACCACACTGAAAGCAAGTTCTTCAATTTGAAAAGGTTATAAGCCAAGACCAAAGTGGAGGGAGTGTTGCTGCATGATTTTCTGTTTGCAGATGATTGTGCACTCAGTGCAGCCTCTGAAACTGAGATGGATCGATTATCTGCTGCCTGTGATAATTTTGACCTAATAATTAACACCAAGAAAACACAAGTTTTCCATCAGCCACCACCACACCATGCATATGTGGAACCATCAGTTGTAACAAAGGAGAAGTTTTGAATGCTATGGATAAGTTCACTTACCTTGGTAGTGTACTTTCCAGAGATGTACGCATCAACAATGAATTGACACACATTGCCATAGCTAGCTAAGTGTTTGGGAGGCTCCAAAGAAAAGTCTGATAGAGGAGAGGTATTAGACTGACTACCAAACTGAAGATCTACAGAGATGTTGTGCTGATCTCATTGTTGCATGCCTGTAAAACATGGACAGTCTACCATCGCCATGCCAAGAAATTAAATCACTTCCATTTGAACTGTCTTAGGAAGATTGTGAGAATCTCCTGGCAGGATAAGGTACCAGACACTGAAGTCCTTGCTCGAGGTGAACTGCTAAGCACTCAAACTGTGCTTCAGATGGGCTGGTCATGTTGTTCTAATGCAAAATGTAAGCTTGCCAAAAAGACTATTTTATGGAGAACTCACATGGGGCAGGCAATCACATAAGGGTCAGAAGAAGCCATACAAGGACACTCTCAAGATCTCCCTCAAGAACTTTGGATTTGACTGTGAGACATTGGAGACACTGGAGCAGGACACTCAGTATGGTTCAGAAAACGTGCTGTGCTCTATGAGCAAAGCAGAATTGAGACGGCACAAAGTAAATGTAGGAGGTACAAATTTGGAGTAACCACTCCAAATATTCACACAGACTACCTGTACCCAATCTGTGGTAGAATCCTTAGCTTGTATTGGTCTGATCATCCACAGCTGGACACACTGAAACTTCATTTTATCATGGTGATGTCATTTTGGTCCTCTTCCAGAACAAAAGACAACAACCAACCATTAAACTAAAAACGTCAAATGACTTCTCTGAAATGTCACTCTGTTGTTGTCTATACTTTCATTCAAACAGCATTTAATAAAATGATTATGCCAATTAGCCTACATTTTAAGATGTGACATATCAAGAACAGGTGACAAAGCTATCACATGGATCTTAGATAAAAGACAGCTGAATGTTACATTATCTTTACATAATTAAGGTTTTTATTATGCTAGAAAAAAATGAATGAAAAGTATAGACAGCAACAGAATGACATGACTTCTTCACACAGGAAAGTATATTAAAATTATTATCAATCAGGAGCAGAGATCATCACTACATTTTCTACTATTTGCATGGCATGGTCAACAAAGTCATATGTTTAGACAGGAAAACAGATTAAGATCTTGTCGATGGTTTTGTTTCATTTTTTAACATTCTTTTTGTTTTGAGTTCCAAATTCTATCACTCTCTCCACTCTATCCTCTACCCTTTGAGAAGACAAGCAATATGATATCCATTATACATACAAAGTCATATAAAGCATTTCCATATTTGCAAGGAGAAAAAGAAAGCAAGAAAAATAAAGAAAATGGAGGAAAAATGCTTCAATTTGCACTCAGAGTTGAAGAGTTCTCTTCCTATAACACCAGTCTTTCTCATATCTCCTTTGCTGGATCCTCCTTCAGATAAAAACCTCTAATTGTAGGTGGCCCTCAAGATTCTGTCCTGGACTCTCTTCTCTTTTCCCTCTATACTATTTCACTTAGTGATCTTATCAGCTCCCCTGAATTTAATTTCAATTTCTATGCTGATGATTCTCAAATATACCCTCTTACTTCAAACTCTCTGATGATCTCCAATATGGCATCTCCAAGTGCCTTTCAGACATCTCAAAATGGAAGTACGTTGACATCTTAAACTCAATATGCTCAAAATGGAACTAAACTTTTCTCCTAAACCCTCCTTCCCTCCTACTTCCCCTATGACTCCAGAGGATACCATCCTTCTAGTGACCTTGGAGCCATCATGAATTCCTTACTCTCTCTCTCACTCCTCACCTCCAATGTGTTGCCAAGGCCTGTAGATTTCATCTCTGTAGCATCTTTCTAATTAGTCCACTGCTCTTTTTGGGCATTGCCACCACTCTAGTGTAGGCTCTTATCACACCTGGATCACTGCAGTAACTGACTGAGGACAGGAAAGACATGAGCATGTTTATAGGCAGTAGAGAAGCAGACTGAATATTAATTCAAGAGACTGAATATTAGTGAGAGCAGGTATTGAAATATATAGTGAGATAGGAAACCTGCTGAAGAAAATGGGACAGAATGGAATCGTATGTTTGCCTGGACAAGGAGAAGGGTCACCTCTTCATGAGCATGATGAAATGGCTGGCCCAGAGAGGCTAGGAAGTTCCCTTCCTTCCTGGGAAGGTACAGGTAAGGTAACTGATGTGAAGGTGGAGTTGAGAGAGGGCAGCAAGCATACGAGGATTATACTGGAGAGCACAATGGAACTGCTGGTCCAGAAAGGCTAGGACCAATCCAGGGAGGCTAGAAAGGTGCCCCTCCATGAAGGAGAGGAAGTCTTATTTCTCAACTCAGACGCTGACTGAAGCTTGCCTTGGTATACTTTCAGCTACTGAAATTCTCAAAGTTCTTCTCCCAGCCTACAGCCTGTTGTAAATGGCAGCTTTGCTGAAGCGGTCTTACCGTGCTTGAGCATCTTGAACAGGCATTCATCAAGGTGCTCTACAATTGTAGGCTTATTCATTACTGCTCTTCATGAACCCACTGCTCTGGCCCATTGGCAAATTAATCTCTCAAAAATGCTTTAGGATTTTCAACCTCTGAACTTTGGTTCACACTCCCCCAATACCATGGAAACATACGAAATCTTTGCTAACTCATAAGAAATCGGGATAGTATTAAAATATATTTTTACTTTTTGTGCTAAAGAAGTATTTTACCTGGCTCACCTTCCTCTTCTATATTCAACACAATAATACAGATGTGTTTTCTTAGTTGACGAGTGTTGGAGAATTTCCGACAACATTTACTGCATTCCAAATTGCCAGGCACCACTTCTGTAACTTCAGGAAGGCTGTTTCCTTCAGGGGAAGCCAGCTGATTTTCTTCATTTGGACTACAGTTATTATTTTCAGTTGATTCCTCATCAGTGCAGAGCTTCTTAGTTGAACCTTTGGGTCTTCCCCGTTTTCTTTTCACTACCAAAAGTTCTATAAAGGAGCATTAAAAAGAACATAATGACACTATTGCACAAAGGGGATGGAAGGGGCTGTTGGGAAGTGAGGTCATATATTGGAACAAACAAGTTTGAAAACACAGGTAGCATTTCATATTTTAGCTATCAAAGCAAATTCTAAGACCAAATTGAGAAGAAAAAAAAAAGTCAGGGTGCTAACAGCTGTGCACCAATAACAGCCTTACAAACTGACACCATTATAGCTATTTAGCAACCTGTAATAAATTCGACAGTTTTAGAACCCTGACACCTTTCTTTATTCTGACTGCAATATATCATTTTATCAGAGCACTTATATGCAACTTCTATGAAAGCTGTTATGATTTAAGTTATGACTGACAGCTCCCAGATCACAAATCATGTTCTTTGTTAACCATCATTTTAATTTAAAGTCAGTTCCAGAAAAAATGCTAAATACTTCTTTGAAATAGGCTCTAAAAATAAAAGGCTGCTTTAACTTAATCTCGTTGTGTTTTTAATGAGTTGCACAACCATTCAAACCACTTCTCCAAATCATAATTATTTGAGTCAAATTGTCCAGAAGGAGGGGGAAAAATACAACCCCAAGCAAGAAACTAAAGAACTAAAAATAAATAATAACTTTACATAGTTTCCTAGCGACCAACTGAATTTACATGTCAGGGATGGAGGAGCTGCATTAAAAACTTTAAAACTACTTTGCAACTTTAAATTCTTCTTGATTACTCTTCTATATCTTAATGGTAAAAATAGTTTTAAAAAAATAAGGCAGATACTGGAAGGGGACCTAATGTTGTTGGGTTTATGT
Source organism: Potorous gilbertii (assembly GCA_028658325.1). Lineage (NCBI taxonomy): Eukaryota > Metazoa > Chordata > Mammalia > Diprotodontia > Potoroidae > Potorous > Potorous gilbertii. The sequence continues at coordinate 163,533,340 of CM053773.1, forward strand.
AAGAGTGGAATAGGACAACGCTCTGTGAAAGAATTTGAGGGGTTCCACTGACACCCCCTATACACTCAAACCCCTCTATCCCTAAATCACCTGTTTTTAGCCTTCTGTAGCTGCCTGAAATTCCCATTCTTAAAAGATTCATTCCTCATTCCTTTTTATTAAGTGGGGCCCAACATTGGCCCCAAGATAAATTTGGAGCAAGTAAAAGGAGGGGGGTTAGAGTGGAGGGGTAGTATGGAGATAAAATGTTGAAAGGGCTGTGCCAGACTCAGGGTCCTAAGGAAGTAGATAGGGGAAGAAGGGGGAAATGGAACCTTCCTTAATTAACAATTTTGTGGAGGCTAGTCCTGACTGCTATATCTGAATGTGGCTTGAATAGTGATGCTGGCTACATGAATAGTTTTCTTTAATTATTCAAGCTTCCATTTGTACAGGGGAATGAATGTGCAAAATGAAGAGTCACATATGGAGAGGGCATATAAATATATACAAATATATACAACATATACACTTTATCATAAACACCATTCCCAATGTCAAGAAGAAGATAAAGCCTGACTTTCCAGGTACTTAGATGGTAACCAACAAATTGGGGGGCGGGGGAGGGAGAGGGAGAGGAAGAGGGAGAGGAAGGGAAAGAGAGAGGAAGAGGGAGAGGAAGGGAGAGGGAGAGGGAGAGGGAGAGAGAAAGGGAGAGGGAGAGGGAGAGAGGGAGAGAGAGTGAGTCTTATCATCCCTGGAAGAATATAATAAAAAAAATAAACAAGAATGAAGAACCTGAATCGAATTTTAGAATAATTCTGGCAATTACTGATTGGAAACAGAAAGGATTATTGCCATTGTTACCAATATATAATCTACAAAAAATGATCATTTTGCTTCCTTATATATGGTTCATTCCCTCTAATTTTTTTTCTTGGCATTACTATAGTCAGCATTTCTAGTCCTATGAAAAATATAAGTGATAACAATGGCAATAATCCTTTCTATTTCCAATTTAAATAACTACAGAATGCATAAAATAGCTGGGTGCCTATCTATCGAGATACTCATAAAAATTGTATAAATACAAATATGTGTGTGTGTGTGTGTGTATACACCATGTCTTACAGAAATAAAGACAGATGTAAACATCTGGAAAAGTGTTAACTGCTTATAGGTAGAATAAGTCATTATAACAAAAATGACAATACCATTTACAATAATCAACTAATACAATATTATAACATTTGAACCAATAAAGGATTACTTTACAGAACTAGAAAAAATTAGAAAAAATACGAAGGCAAAAAAGGTTTAGAAACTCTGGGAAAATAATGAAATGAGCAAATGATGGAGGGCCAGTAGAGCCAGATCTCAAATTATATTGCAAAAACAGTAACTCTCAAAATAATTTTGTACTGGTTAAAAAATAGATGGATTCATCAGTGGTACAAATTAGCCATACAACATACAAAAGCAAATAAATGTACTCTAGCAGTCAGGAAACACAAAAATCCTAGCTACTCTCAGTCAAGTCAACTACCATGTGCCAGGCATTGTGTTAAGCACAGAAGATACCAAAAAAGGCAAAAAATAGTTCCTGCCCTTACAGAGCTAACAATCTAATGAGATAAAAAGTCACTATTTTACAAAAACTTATGGGAAATCTGGACAACAACATAAAAGAAATTAGACTTAGACCAACATCTCACAACTTATACGAAGTTCCATAGATATAAAAATCATATCATAAATTAAATAGAAAATGTTACATGAAACGTTTATAATCAAAGGGTGAAGAAAATCACAAAAGATAAAATGGATAATTTTGATTATGTAAAATTGAAGTCTTTGCTCAAACAAATACAACATAGCAAAGATTAAAAGGTAAACAATTAAGTGGGAAAAACCTTTGTAACCAGTTTCTCTGATAAAGATCTTGTTTCCAAGATATATAAAGAACTGATTCAAATTCATAAGACTAAGAATCATTTGCAAAAGATAAGTTTAAGGATATAATCAAACAATTCTGAAGGGAAGAAATCTACTATATCTATAGCCATGAAAAAAATGTTCCAAATCACCATTAGTGAAACGCAAATTAAAGCAATTCTGAAATTCAACCTCACACCCATCAAATTGGCCACAAAAAAGGCAGGGGAGGGGAGGTGGGAGAAGGGGAGGGGGGGGAGGGGGGAGGGGGGGGAGAAAGATCAATGTTGGGAGAGCTGTTGGGAAACCAATTGTGAATGTGTATCACCATTCTGACAATCAGCTGGGAATTATACACATAATATTATTGAACAGTTCATGCTCTTTAACCTATCATGGATGATTTCAGTCATGGAAAGATTTAAGTGAACTGATAGAGAATGAGGTGAAAACCAGAACAATTCATACCAGTGATATCAAACAAAAATTGAAATGGGGGCCACTAATCATACAGAAAATCACATATAAACATTTTCTATATCCTACTATATTTTTATTTTGTTAAACATATTCCAATTATATTTTAATCTGTTTTGAGCAGAACTCTGGAGTGTTGCAGGTCACAATGCATCTATAGGCTGCATGTTTGACACCTCTGATTTGCACTATAACATCAAGATTATAGAAATGGACAATATAAACTGTTAAAGAATGAAATAAGCAGAACTAGGAGAACAATTTATATAGTAATAACAACGCTGTAAGAACAAACAATTCTGAAAGCTGTAAGAACTATGACCAACACAATGACCAGCCAAGATTTCAGAGGATTTATGATAAAACATCTATCAATCTCTTTACAGAAAGGTGATATTTAGGGTACAAAATGAGATATATATATTTTTATATAAAGCCAGTGGGGGAATTTATTTTGCTTGACTATGACTATATTACAAGGAATTTTTCTTTTCTCATTTTTTCAATGGGGTGAGGAGAAAAATAAATTTATTCTAATTAAAATATATTTTTAAAATAGAGAGTGGAAGGAGGTGCTGCAGTGGTAGAGTTTTAAATGAACTTTCAGATGAGGTCATTATATTGTTAATTTTGATGAACTATTTTACTTTTTAAAAGAGTTCTCTCAAGGAATAGAACACTTAGTAAATGTACGTGAAAAAGGCGCATCAATAAATAATAGGATAAATCAGTGGAGCTGGGGGAAAGGGGAGATATGAGCCAGAAGAATGAAGCAACAAAAAGAGGAAGGGAAAACAAGGGCTACCTGGGGATAATGGTCTGCACCTGGACTGGGAGAAAAATTAGGCGGCACCCAGATAAAGATCAAAGTAAATAAGCAGGAGAAGCAGGGGTTAAACTTGACGGGTGTCAGGGGCTTAGCCTAAAATTTCTCTAAAGGCTGCTACTATGGCATTCCTCTTTCTGATGATAAACTCCTATCATTCCATCTCTCCTAGCTATTATAATTATTTCACCCTTCCTAAACTGATTCTTCATCTAATTGTCTTTCAACTCTCCACTCACATAGTACTTTCACAGACCACACTTACCTCCATTTGTAAACTGAACCCTATAATGCCCAATTCAACTTCGCACTGTCCTCTGCTGAATTCTCCATTCCTCTTCATCTCAAAAGGCCTAGACATCCTCCTTAATTCTCTCTTCTTTTCCTCTACTCACTGAAAATGAGGTGGCCTCTGCTTGAACCTTGCTTGCTCTACACATATCCGTAATTCATTCTCCTTCTTTTTCTCAAAAACAGAATACAATCTCAATCATCATCCCTTTCTTTCTAATCTTCAGCCTCTGCCTATCCACAGGTTCCTTCCCTCCTGTCCCCTTCAAGTATACCCAAGAAAGCGCCAATTTTAAAACAATCTCCACTAGATACTAAAATCCCTCTCAGACAATCATCCTATTAGTCCATCTTCCCTTCTTGGCCAGCTCCTGGAAAAAGCTATCATTTATACTCACAACTTCCTTTTCCTCTACTCTCATTAACTTTTCAACCCTTTGCAATGTGGCCTCAGACCTCACCATTTAAACTAATCTATTCCCTCCATGTTACCAATAGCCTCCTGGATTTCATAATCTCCAGAAACTCATTATTCTGCAAGATGAAATCAGCTTTGTAACTTATACTTCCTCAGACCATTTCACATCTAGCTATTGTATTTTATCATGCCCCATTTGGTAACCTTCTCCCCACCACCATTCTCAGCTTCTTTTTATGTGTTGTGAGCTCCCCATTGGATTGTGAACTTCTTGGGGTAGGGACTGTCTTGTGCCTTTCTTTATGTCACAGTGCCTGACACAGAGCAGGCGATTCTTAATTGCCAGATCTGATGATTGATCTGCTCCCAGTCTTCATCCCTTTCTACCTATCAACTCATTCTTTTACATTTATGCCTGTCAATCACTCTTTACTACTGAATACTCTTTCCTTTCTGGGTATTTGTGGCAATAAGTTCTCATGGTTCTTCTTCTACCTGTCTAAACTCACCACAGTCTCCTTTTTAGTTCAACATCCATATCATTCTCCCTAATTGCAGGTGTCTACAAGGATCTGCCCTTGGTCCTCTTTTCTTTTGCTGTCTCTGCCTCTCTGTGTTTGTGTGTATGTGTGTGTGTTTCTATGTGTATGTGTGTGTGTCTCTCTCCCCTCATTTATTTTCTCCCTTTGCCCTTGATATTAGATATCAGTGGGCAATTCATATTAGATATCGGTTCCAATGGATTTAATTATCATCTCTGTACTCCTAGATCTATATAACTATCTTATGTCTCTCCTCTAAGTTTCAGTCCCACTCATCAACTGTCTACTGGACAGTTCACACTGGATACCCTAGAGATATCTCAAATTCAGCATAGTCAATGGTCAATAAACACTACCAAATGCCTACTATGTGCCAGGCACTGTACTAGGCACCAGGGATATAAATGAGAAAAAGAAATAGCCCCTGCCCTCAAACAGCTTAAAATCTAATGGGGGACAATAATACATAAAAGGAAGCTGAAAAGAGGAAGGGAACAGAGAGGGGAGCTACCGAAGCATACCCAGAATGGAGGAATGATGTTCAAAGTCAAAACCAAGCATAGCAGCTGGTAGAAAATGAAGAGTTGGCTGAAAATTCTGAGCCCCCTGTAACAAGAGGCTAGTAGTTTTTTGTTCTGCCTCTCAGCCCTCAAATCAGAGCGGAGAGGCAATGAAGGGTACTGGTAAGATGTTAAGTACTAAAGGTAAAGCAACCTTCATGATCAGAAGATCTAATATTATCCCAGGAGAAGCATAATGTTTGAGGAGCCAAAACCAAGCACAGCAGCTATCTAAAATAGAACTCACTATCTTTCCCAGAAAATTGACCCCCTTCTGAACTTCCCTATTTCTGTCAAAGAATCACTACTCTTCTAGTCTCCCAGATTTGTCAAATCAACATCATCCTTGAATTCTCCTCCTCTCTCAACCATGCATTCAATCCATTGGCAAATCTTGCCATTTCTACCTTTACTTATCTCTCACATCTGATCCCTTTTGCTATATGCCCAGAGCCATCATGTCAGTTCATCAGTTCTGACCTAGATTATTACAGCAGTCTCTTAACTGTTCCCTCTGTCTCAAGTCTCTCAGCACTCTAAAGTCTAGACTATATACTGCTATCAAGCATACAGCTAACCATATCATTTCCCTAAACAACCAACTCCAATGGCCCTCTACTAGCTCTAGGATGAAATACCAATTTCTCTATTTAACTTTTAAAGGCTTTCATAATGAATTCCTCAGCTAGCTTTCCAGTTTCCTTACACATGATCTAGATAGATTGGCCTTCCTTCTCTTCAACACAGAGGATACTTTGTCTTCTATGTCCCTTCTTCATTTTTAAGATTAAAAAATCCTTTGCAGTGGTTGCCTCTCTTGCCTAAAAAGCCTGCCCTACAACCACTGCCTTACAGACTCTTCCTTTGAGATATCAAGCTTCATTTTCTATCTTTATCCTCCCAACTGCTAGTGATCTCACTTCCAACCTATGTATTTTCTACACTGTATTCAATTGTATTTATTCTCTTTGTATTTTTATGAATATATTATGTACTTGTCTCCCCCCATTAAAAAGCAAGCAACTCAAGAGTAAGAATTGTTTCATCCTCTGTATTTTTATCTCCAGCATCCAGGTCAGTGCTTAGTACAAAGCAAGTACTTAATAAATGCTCCATGACTGATTGACTGATTGTGACTGAAACACTAGATGACCACTTGTTGGGTATGTCATATAGTAATGGGAAATCTTTTGCGGATATGGTTGGACTAGGACTTTCAACATTCCTCCCAACTCCAAAATTCTGTAATTTGGTAACCTTTCAATTTCTTAGATTATAAGAAATACAACTATAAGTTGTATTTTTAAAAGGAGTAAAAGGAAATATTATAGAGAGTTAGTGATCAATGTCTGTCAGAGCTTAAGGACAATTATTTATTATTCTATGTAAAAGCTTTCACTTGTGTAACCTACCAAAGCAGCAATGAACAGTCAGGAAAGCATAATTAGCGTATTGACTGTAAAGCACCCAATGTCCTATCACATGAGCTGAGATGTGGAAAAATATTTCATCATGCCTTTTTTAAAAGTTTGAGTTCAATGTCCTGATCTAAAATACTAACAACATCAAGTGTGTCCTGTCCCAAGTAATAGGGGATTTAGTTATCAGATGGACAGACATCTGAACTAACTTTGTAGATCTAACTTCCCATGACTCAGTGAGGAACACTGGCCACGTGTGGCTGGGTCTATCAGGAGCGCTACATGGATTGTGAGGGTCATGAAATTATCCCACACATCTGTTACTCCATTAGCCTCCTACTCGGCCTCTTCCCACTCTAATCCATCTTGCTCCCTGAGGCTGAACTAACTTGCCTAGGACAACAAATTCATTATGTCATTCTTAAAAAACCTACAACTGCTCCCATATTGCAGGTTATCCTAAAGTTACAACAAGATTGTAAGCATACATAAAGGAAGTCTCAAAAGTGCTTTTTGAACTTAAAGGTAATTAATTATCGAAGGATGGTAATAAAATATTACCACTGCTTCATGAGGTATTTATAAGAATGACCTAGTAGACAGGAAAACATTTTAAAAGTTTAAAATGTTGCAAAAAATAAATGAATACTTTCCTCACAACAACTACAGAAGTAGGCAGTGCAAGCATTATCACTCTTGTTTTACAGCTGAAGAAATGGAGGCCTAAAGAGGCAGTCCTATAGCAGCAGCAATATACTGTGATACAAAGATTCTTGGATATAGAACTAAAGAATCAAGTTCAAATCCCAGCCCTAATAACTATCTGTGTGAATTCAAATAAGTCACTTAACTTTGGGCCTGTTTCCTTAGCTGTAAAATGAGGTTGTTGGATCTCTGAAATTTCTTTCAAATCTAAATATTATTTATGATTCTGAAATTTGTCCAAAATAACGCAGACAATAACCGGGCTGGAATGTGAAACTAGGTCCATTATTTGTTCCATTATACCACACTATCTCCCTAAAACAATAAAGCACTAAAAGTTTAAACTTCTGGCCCAAATTTCAATAGCTTGTTAAGGGCCAAGAAAGGATTAGAACATTGATCTTTTTTTTTCCCAGGGCTCACTCTGCTGAACCACATTCTCTCTCTTTCACAGAATCAATCAAAGATATTTCAGAAAGAAATTTGATTTTCTAAAATGGGAAAGTATTCTAAAGAAACAATTTCCTTACAAAATAGCTAACTGCCTAATTAAATAATATGACTCTAGGGGGAATACAGAGAGGTAGAATTGGAAGAGACTTTTCATGTCATTTCTTCTACCCCTTCACGAAGCAAGAAATCTCCCCAGGAGCATCCTGACAAACCACTATGCAGCTAATAAATGATTTGTTCTGACTCAACATTCCATCTTTATGTCATCATTTTAAAATATTTCACATGCCAAGAAACTCAAATAGAATACTGAAGACAAAAAATTATGATCATGTCAAAGACAAGTCAGTGAAATTCGTCACTGTGTGGTTTATATAAAAAACCCATGTTAACTCCAGACTCAAGAGAGAATTTGACACATTAAATAACCTATGGTGACAGAAGAGATCCACTTTTTACTTAACTTTCAGTGACAATGGCTTTGATTTACAAAGTTCTCTATATAATTACAGAAGCTTAGGGATAGAAGGGAAGTTAAAGGTCTCCTATCCCCATAGATGAGGCTTGAATTCTCATCAAATAGAACAGACAATGAAATATGCTATTGTTGATTCATTTTCAGTCATGTCTGACTTTGGTTGTCTTGGCAAAGACACTAGGATGGTTTGCCATTTCTTTCTCCAACTCATTTTACAGATAAGGAAACTGAGGCAAACAGGATGAAATGACTTACCCAGGCTCACACAAATAGTAAATGTCTGAGATCAAATTTAAACTTAGGAAGATAAGTCTTTCTGATTCCAGGCTTGACATACTATCCATCCACACACATAAATGTGGGTAATAAAAATTCACATGGAATCAAACCTGTATTTAATATGGAAATGATCGGTACTTCAGTAATGCAACACACATTTATTATAAACCTATGTCTAACTGGGCAAGAGTCCTCAACAGCAAGGAAAAGAAGAGATAAAAAAGTATGACTAAATCAACTCAATCAATCCAATCATTACCAGGACATAATGCCAGCCTGCTCTGGCATGGCTTAGTCACAGAAGTGTGGAACCTCCAGCCTCAAGCCACAGGTGGACCTCTAGGTCCTCAAGTGCAGCTCTTCAATGGAATCCAAACTTTATAGAACAAATCCCCTTAATAAAAATAAAATTTGAACACAGTCAAAAGGCCACGTGGACCCAAGGACCTAGAAGGCCTCAAGGCCACATATTCCCACCCCTGTGCAAAACCAGAGTTAGAAGAACTGGGTTCAAGCTCCTGCCCACTCCCATACAAGCTGTGTGACCTTGGGCAAATCGTTATCCCCAATATCTTTTGCAGCCATTGTCTACTCTCTGATAGACACGGCCCCATCTTAGTTCTGCTGTCATCACCGCTCACCTGGATTACTGAAATAGTCTCCTAATTGATCTTGGTTCCCCTGTCTAAAATTTTGCCCTCTTCTAATTTATTCACCACAAGAATGATAAACTATTAATCCAGAAGCAACAATTTGAAAACGCCATTCTCCTGCTCTAAAAGTGTCAGTGGCTCCCTATTGTCTCTGTCAGTAGCTAAGAGACCTTCATGATCTGTTCTCTTTTTTCTCTTTTCCCTTTCATGAACTCCTCATGCCAACCCAACTGGCCTTCTAGGTGTTCCTCATCCACAGCATTCCACCTCCAGGTGTTCACAGTTCGTCCTTCATACCTGGAATGCTTCCCCTTCTCACTTCAGCATTTAGAATCCCTAGTTTCCTTTGCATTCAGAAAAAGGAAAAAAATAAAAAAGAATTTAAGAACAACTTGAAAGGTTAGGCAAAATTTTGTACTAATTGATGCATTAATTGATGACCTTAAATCTCACTCAGTTGCCAAATCCTAGAGGAGGCCATTCCCAATCTTTGAACCCAGCTGTTACTCCACCTTATCCTACCCCAAAGTTATCTTGTATATCTTGTGTATTTATTCTTATAAGGAATTATCCACAAGACATTTGACTATACACTGGGTCCGTGGGCATAACCTCTGGAGTTACAATCTAGAAGATGACTGTCTTCTGGGGAGGAGCAACAGAATAGCTAGATGAAATGTGGGGCATGGTATGGCTGAGAACCTGCTAGACACAATAGCCTGGGTGAGTTTGCACCCACTCACCAATCAAGACAACACAGAACCAGGCTCATAGTAGGTGACTGATTAATACATGCCTGCTTAATGACTAAATTTATCTAAGCTTCAATTTTCACATGTGAAAAATGGGAATAAAAATACCTTACCTACCTCACAAAGTTACTAAGGACCAAATGAGTACATCTGTAAAAATTTTAGAAACAAATACTTTATAAATCTTAAGGTTTTATTTTTATTATTATATAAGTATCTAAATATAGTGACTATATCAACTGCTATTTAAGAAGCAATAACTGTAGTGGTAGGAAAAGAGTCTCAAACCCAGTGGAATTTCATTATGAATTTTTAATTACTTTTAATAACTACTCAAACCATAAAAATGTAACATTCTTATACACTCTCATAATAATTATCTGTGGCAAATGGCTGAAACTAACAGAGCACACATTTAGAAACCACAGATGAATCTGAAAAATGTTAGAAAGCTGATGTGAGGCTTTTGAAATTTGCCAAGGCCAGGAAACCAATGGTCCTAGATGGTGAAGAATAAAGTCTCTGGCCCAAATGTGTCCTTTTCCAGACGACTCCACCTGTCCCCTCTACCTAGGAAACCTACACTGAACTCTGTCACTGCAGCAATTTTAGAACCTGAAGATACATTAAAAATCAGTGAACCTAACCCTTCATTTTAAAGATGAGGGAAATGAAAACTAGAAATCAAAAATCAAATGATTATGGTCACACATAGCTCAGGGCAGGGTGCAAGTCTCCTCACTCCAAATCCAGTCAGTGCTCTTTCCAGTGTGCCAGAATGCTTCTGATTATGGCTATGTTTCTTCAGACTATATCTTATATGAGCAAAACAGTTTTGTTAAAAAGTCATAAAATAAACTACCAGAGGCAGGAGAGCATGATAATAAAGTAAAGGTAGTAGTAAGGACCAAACTGTTTTAATTTGGGGATTAATCACCTCCTAAACCCATCACAGGCTCCCAACTTAGGAAGGGCATAAGCAGGTAAGTCTAGGAACTGGAGGAAAAAGTATTACAGAGTAGTAGAAGTAGCAATAAGAGGAGTAGCAGCAGCAGCAGCAGTAGTAATGAAAAAGTTATACAGAATTTTACAGTTTGTAAGAACTTAACATGCATCATCTAATTTGATATTCAAAAGAACCTTGTGAAATACATCCTGTAAGTTCTATCTCCATTGTACAAGAAAAGAACACTGAGCCTGAAGAGAGAAGGTAAGTGACTTATCCAGGATCATATAAATGGTAAATATCTGAGTCAATATTTTAACCCATGTTTTTCTGATTCCAAGTACAATGTTCAATACATCATGTGATACTACTTCTCCAAATTCAGTTTTCTACTCAGCACCTATAATGGACAGGATTAGGTAGAAAAGCAAGAATGACTGTTGGGGAAGGAGTTAGGGCAGTTTAGGAAATGAGGTGGCCAATCCCCCAAATCAGTATAAGAGGGAGCTGCTACCCACAATTAGTCATGCACGGGAAGGTCACTTTTACCATATGGACAGTCATCTCACTGTTCCTCCTTCACTCTGAAGATTAAGGAGGGAAAGGGAGCAAAGTAGGAGAAAGAAAAGCTTCCTGAGTAATGAGGTTCCATTGATCAAAGGTGTCACTTAGGGAACAACATCTGAGGACTTCTATTCTTTGTTTCTAAGTTGGCAATGCTTGCTTCAGCCTGTCCAACAACCCCTGATTAGCCAATACAGAGCTTGGTTATTGTTACTGTCTTGTTTTTTTCTATTTAATATTTTATTTTTTCCCTAATTACATATAAAATAATTTTTTAAATTAGTTTTTAAAATTAGGAATTCTGAACTCTCTCCATCCCCCGCTCCTCACTGAAAAGGCAAGTAATTTAATACAGGTTATACAGCAAAAGAATGAGTTAGAGGAGCCATCTTTGTTGTAATAATAATTAGATCCCTACAGACAAAGAAAATACATGGTACAAGAAGAACAGCTGCAGTGGAAAGTTGGAAAAATTTCCCACCAAACTGTCTTTATATTAAGTAGAAGCCAACGTTTATTTTCCTGTATAAAAACACAAGATATGGCAAGAAATTTATTGCCCCAGGGTTCATTAGCCACACTAATAACCTGATTTTTCTTTCTGGGAATAGACAGAAAAGCATTTCAAAATGAATTCACTTGTCGATCACCTGTCTGACATATTTAAGGACAGTCTATCTACAAAAAATGTCTCAGCTAACTAGTCCCTCTGCCCATTCCATGGGAGAATTACAAACTATGCTTGACGTAGTATTGAGTCATATAAAAGTTGTTTAAAATTATATCGTTTACTTGAACTGTTGTTGGGTTATACCGGAAGGAGCCAGGAGCTGAAACCACCAACTACCTCCATATCATTGATCCATATAAATTCTCTCAACATTTCAATCCTTAAATAGTTGGGCTAGGAATTTAAACAGCCCAGTCACTATTCAAGAAGCTCATTAGTGGTGACTTTTCTAGCCACAGGTAATCATTTTTCTCTTGAAGGAGCTAGTTAGCATAATGTATAGAGTGCTAGAAGCAAGAAAATCTGTGGTTCAAATCCAGCATAAGACATTTACTTAGCTTTAAGACCCAGGTCAAGTTGCATAAATTCTGCTTGCCTCAGTTTCCCCAACTAAAAATGCGGTACTAATGACTTCTATCTCCCAGGACTGTTTTGAGGATAACTGAGTGAGACAATATTCACAGAGCACTTTAAAAACCCTAAAGACCTATCTAAATATATAGACATATAAAAAGTTGTCATCACTATTATCTCTTAATAAATATACATATTTCTTTGTTTCAGATCAATCAACAAGCATTTATAAAGCATCTACCATGTGCCAGGCACTGTGCTAAGTGCTGGGGATTTAAAGGAAAGGCAAAAAAAATTTTCTAATAGGGAAGACAACATGTAAACAAATATGTATAAGTATACATGTACATATATTTCTATGTATATAACACACACACATGATAGATTGAATATAATCAACAGAAAGAAAGCACTAACATTAAGGAGGACTGGTGATAGTTTCTAGAAGGTGGGACTTTATCTGAGACTTGAAGAAAGTCAAAGAAGCCAGGAGGCAGATAGAGAATGGGAAAGAATCACAGGCATGAGAGGCAGCCAGTGAAAATGGACAAAGCTGGAAGATGGAGAGTCTTATGAAAGGTGCAGCAAGGAGGATAATGTCATTAGACTGAAGAAATATAGTGAGAGGTGAGGGGTTGGGGAGTGGTGTTTGTGGAATAAGATATAAGAAGAATAGGAATGCTGGACTTAAGATGGATTTTAAAAGCCAAAGAGAGGATTTAACATTTGAGTCTGGTGATAACAGGATGCCACTGGAATTCATCTAGTAGAGGGTGACAGTCAAGCCTGCACTTAAGGAAGAACAATGAGACAGCTGAGAGGAAGATGGACTGTAGCATGGGGACACTTGAGGCAGGGAGACCAACAAACAGGCTTGAAATAGTCCAGGCATAAAAGGGTCTACGCTAAAGTGGTGGCAATGTCAAAGAAGAGAAGGGATCATACAAGAGAGACACTAGGAAAACAGAAAAAACAGAACTGGACAACTAGTTGAAGACTTGAGGAAATGAGTTAGGAGCCAAAAATGACCCCTAGATTTGAGCCTGAGAGATTTGGAGTGTGACAATACCTGCAATTAGTAATGGGGAAGTCAGAAAGAAGGAAAGGTTTGAAGGAAAAGATAATGAATTTAGTTTTGAACATGCAGAGTTGTAAGGGCAAGCAAAGTGGGATCTTTCACTGTTTTTGTTTTGCTCTAAGTGTCTCTGAATAATGTAATTAAGGAGGAGCTTTCCCACCCACTGTTGGGCCTGGGAAGACTTGTAGGAAGGTCCACATATGTTGTTAATGAGGCACTGGTTCTCAAAGGACTGACACCCACTAGCTCTAAAAAGTGTATAAAAACTCTAAGGTGTGGGATTTTGGGGGGCTTACTGACTAGAAGTGATTGTTTGGCCAGATGAGGACTCTGGGAAACCCCTAAAGGAGCCCCCTGGCTTGGAAAACCTAGATGTCGCTGCTTCCTTTTCTGGTAACTATGGTCAGACAGCTGGACCTGTCTGTTGAATTCAGGCAAAGGAAGTCATGTCTGTTGATCTTTGATTTCTCTGTATTTTCTTTGAAGTTTAGGATGCTGACTCCCCTGAACTAGGTGAATGATATATGTGCTTGGTTAAAGGAATTTACACATGTGCTTGATTAAAGAAATTGTTAACCTCTTAAAAGTTGCCCTTTCTTTTAGAGAAGTAGATCAAAGAACCTGTGATAGCAAGCCCCTCTTTGTATGTTGGGGTGCTTACTGATACATGAGTTTAAGCTGTCTATGTGACTTCAGTTTGAGATGTCCAGCAAGCAGCTGGAGATGTCAGACTGGAGGTTAGAAGAGAAATCAGGGTTGAACAAACAGATCTGAGAATTGTCTTCAAAGAGATGACAACTGAAACAATGGGAGGTGATAAGATCACCAAGTGAACCAATCTAGAGGTATAGAGGGACAAGAGAAGAGTGCTGGGGGGACATATCAACAATTAGCAAGCTTGACCTGAACATATGAAGACCTTAAGAAAAAGTGACCAGACAAGTAGAAAGAGAACTAGGAAAGGGAACTGTCACAAAAATGTGGAGAGAAGAGAGTTATCAAAAAGAAAAAAGCAACTGTGTCAAATGCTACAGCAAGGTCAAGAAGGATGAGGACTGAGAAAAGACATCCAAACTTGGGGATTAAAGAGATAATTGGTAATTTTAGAGATAGCAGTTTCACTTGAATGATAATGTCACAAGAGGGGAGTGCACAAAGGTAAGAGGAAAATGAAAAGGTAAGTGGAGACACTGACAGTAGATAGCCTCCTCAAGTAGTTTAGTCACAAAAGACAGGAGAGATGGGGAAATGGCAGTTTGAGGAAATAGATGGATCAAGGGAGGATTTTTTTGAGGATGTGAGAAACATGAGCATGTCTGTAGGAAGTACACAGCAGCCAGTTCAGTGAACAGTAAGAAAGTGAAGTCTGGGAAGAGAATAGGAATGGGAAAATGAAACAATCTGCTGAAGAAAACAGATTGTGATGGGATCACTTGTATATGAAGAGAGGTTTGCCTTGGTAAGAAGGGCCACCTCTTCATGGAAACTCATAGAAACCAGGGTGGAAGGAGATAATGGTTAGCACCAGGAAGCTAAAGGATGTGAGATGAGGATGAAAGAAGTTAAAAGAAAGAAAATAAAAATGTGTGCAAAAATGGAATGGACTGCCTTAGAAGGTAGTGAGCTTCTCTCCTGAAAATCTTCAAGGAGAATTTAGGTGACTACTTGGAGATGTAGAAGAATACATTTTGCAGCAGTTGGTTAAGAAAATCTCTGAAGTTCCTACCAATTCTAAGATCCCATAACTCTGTACAAATATTCACAATATGTCCATCAAGTTCTCTACCGTATAATAGGCCATATGTAAACAACTTTTGGTCCTCTCTAAATTGGGGAAATAAGAGAGAAAACTTAACTTGAAGTCATGGAAAAGTTCTTAGTATATCAACTTCCATCTCATATTTAACAGTGACTTAATCATCTCAGGTAACGAAAATCATACACTAAGACATTTACATTATAAGACTCTTACAGATTTAGTATTTTCTCTTTTTATTCTTTATATTTAAGTTTTAGTTACATTTATGGAAGGGTGTCTTATTATTTTATGAATAAAATATGGCTTCTCCTACTTATTATATTTGGGAAATGCAAATGAAGACGTTAAAGTTTTTTTTTTAAATGGGAGTTAGTATTTATAATCTTCATAGAATCTGGTGATGCACATTTTAAAGTGAACATGTGCTCACTTGAAGTCTATAACCTAATTAAAAAGCTAAAATTTCTGCAGTCTCTCATGTTGTCAATTACCTCACACTGACCATAAATGATTAGTGTGGAAGCTCAGTATAAATAAATAATCTTGACATTTTAATCTTTAAATGAAAAGAATAGAAAGGCTTAGGTAGTTAAGTGGACTGGTCACTGTTCAAGGAACCATTTATTGCTGATTGGTCTAGCAACACATTGTTATTCTTATTGTTTGACATGTATGGCTCTTGACATTTAAAAATCAATGTAGACAAGGATATAGAGGAAATCCAGGAAACATGAAGAGAAATACAAAAAAAAAACCAAAAAATATATTTTAAAAAATCTAGGACCAAGAAACCATTCTATGTCATGAAAAATTTTGGAAAATATTCTACAAAATTCTGACATGCTGGATTAAGACACAAGTAAAAAAATATGTGAACTTAGCATAAATTGCAAAAATGTGAAAATATTAGTAAAAACTTCATTCCAGCAAACTTACAGTAACTCAAATTATGGATTAATGGACATAGATAAAGATAGAGAGAGAGATAGACAGATAGATAAGTAGGTAGATAGGTAGATAGATTAGACACATTCTGCCCATACCTTCTCCACTTTTGGGCTGACTGGTGGGTTCAGTAGTAGTAAGTGGCCTGAGTGGAATGATGATATCATCAATATTAACACCTTCTTCTTTGTGCTTTTCAGATGCATGTGAAAGTAGCTCCGATTGACTTGGTGAAAATAAATTACAAAATTTACACATAAAGATGGAATGTTGCTCTGCAGGAGAAGAAAAAATAACATATATTACTTGAGAAATCATATACTTTCTATTGACAAAGATACTGAGATATGCATTAAATAATAAAAAAATGAAGTATTCAATTTATATTTTGCTTTTATTTTTCTAACAAGGAGAAGATATCTTCCTCTTGGGTCACGTACAACAAAAATGTTAGCACTCTGCAAGACTGCATGGGCTATATCCAAAAATAAGTTCTTCATCACTGAAGGTTCTCAAGAAGAGGTTTGCTTTTGGTCATGTTGTAGAGAATACTCCTGTTCAGGTTCAAATTGAATGTGATGACCTTTGACATACCTTCCAGTTCCATAATTCAATGAAATAGCTCAGTAATACATTCTGATTCACATCTAGCCCAAAGGCAGGCACAAAGTAAGCAGTCAACGAATGTCTACTGCATTGAAATGAATTAACTGAGCAACTAATAAACGTATTTACTTTAACATTATGTTCCAGGATTGTGGCATACACTAAATTCCTAGTAATATTAGTTCATAATGATGTCCTTTGATATCAGAATCTAGATTCCTTAAACTAGAGCAGTGATGAAACCTTTCCCAGGATCACACAAACTTGAGAGCACCAAAAACTTGGGGAGCCCTGGAACTAGCTCTGAAAACAGCAGTACAAAAAAGCCTGAAACATGGGACAGGGCCTCTCCATCACAAGGTGAGCAAAGGCTAATTTTAATATGAATTTCAAAGTCAATATGTAGGCTGGGAAAATGAGCAAACAACAACATAAGAACATGACCATAAAAAGCTATTAAAGTAGAAGGGAAAACCAAGACTTAAACTCAAAAAAATATAACAATGTGAAAACAGTTACAAAAAAGAAGCTTCAAAATAAAATGCTAACTAGACCCAAACTCAACAAGAATTCCAGGAAATGCTAAAGAAAGAAATAAGTGATAAAGGAAGAATTAGGAAAAGAAATGAAAATTATGCAAGAAAATTATGAAAAGAGAATTAACCACTTTGTAAAAGAGGCACAAACAAATATTGAAGAAAATAATACCTTAAAAAACAGAATTGACCAAATGGTAAAGGAGGGGTAAAAATTCACTGAAGAAAAGAATTCTTTAAAAAATGGAACAGACAAATGGAAAAAGAGGTACAAATGCTCACTGAAGAAAACAATTCCTTAAAAATTAGAATTGGATAAGAAGAAGCTAATGACTTCTTGAGACACCAAGAATCAAACAAAATCAAAAGAATGAAAAAAATAGAAGTGTGAAATATTTCACTGGAAAAACAACTGACCTGGAAAATAGATGCGAGGGATAATGTAAAAAAATACGGGCCTACCTGAAAGCTATGATTAAAAAAAAAAATCTACACATCATATTTTAAGAAATTATCAAAGAAAAGTGCCCTGATACTCTAGAACCAGAGGGTAAAACAGAAATTGAAAAAAATTCCATCAATCACCTACTGTGAGAGACCCCAAAATGAAAAACTCCAGGAATATTATAGCCAAATTACAGAGATCTCAGGTCAAGGAGAAAAAACCACAAAGAGCCAAAGAGAAATATTTCAAACATCATCAGGATTACACAAGATTTAGCAGCTTCCACATTAAAGAGGCAGAGGGTTTGGTATATGATATTCTAGAAAGCAAAAGAGATTACAACCAAGAATAAATTATCCAGGAAAGCTGAGTATGATCCTTGAAGGGGGGAATGGATATTTAATGAAAGAGAGGACTTTCAAGTATTCTTGATGAAAAGACCAGAGTTAATAGAAAATCTGACAAACATAGGACTCAAGAGAAGGATAAAAAAGCAAAATCATAAGGGACTTAATATGCTTAAACTGTTTTTCATTCTTATATAAGAAGATGATCTTTGTAATTCCTAAGAAATTTATCTTTGCTAAGGGGTTACAAAGACAGAAAGCAGGCGTGTGAACTGATTATGCAGGATAATCTCCCTCCCCCCCAAAAAAATGAAAGAGTGAAAAAGAGGGATAACTGGGGAGAAGAGGGTAGGGAGAGGTAGAAGGGAAAAAATTTTCTCACATAAAAAAGGAATGCAAGGAAGAATTTTTACAGTGGAGGGGAAATGAGGAAAGGTGGAAGGTGATGTTTGAACCTCATTCTCACTGGAATTAATTCAAAGAAGGAAGAGCATATATGCATAATCAGCTGGGTACAGAAATCTATCTCATTCAAAGGAAACGAGGGAATTAAGAGACATGGAATGGGGTACTAAAAGGGAGGGTGGATTAAGGGAAGTAGCATTCAGACACAAAGTAGACTTTTGAGGAGGGACAAGATAAAAGGAGAGAAAGATAAACATAAGAAAATAGGATGGAGGGAAATATGCACACTTAGTAATCATAACTTTGAATATGAAAGGAATGAGCTCACCCATAAAATGAAAGTGGATAGCTGCATGGATTAAAAACCACAAACCAACAACATGTTGTTTACAAGAAAGTTCTTGTTGTTTGTAAGAGATAATAGAAAGACACACACAGAATTACAATGAAGGACTGGAGTAGAATCTATTATGCTTCAGCTGAAGTGGAAAAAGAAAGGCAGGAATAGTAAATCGTAATCTCAGGCAAAGCAAAAGAAAAAAACAGACCTAATTTAAAAAGATAAGCAGGGAAACTACATTTTGCTAAAAGGTATGATAGAAAAAGAACTAACAGCAAAAAAAAAATTTACAGCAAACTTCTCTGATAAAGGTCTCATTTCTCAAATGCTGAGGGAACTGAGTCAAATTTATAAAAATAAGAGTCATTACCAATGGTTAAAGGATATGAACAGGCAGAAGAAATCAAAGCTATCTAAAGTCATATAAAAATGCTCTAAATCACCCTTTATTAGAGAAATCCAAATTAAAACAATTTGGGGATACCATCTCACATCTATCAGAAATGACAGATCCTGGAAGGACGGAAGAGAAATAGGTATACTAATAAACTGTTGGTGGAATTATGAATTTGATCATTTTGGAGAACCATTTGGTACTATACCCAAAGGGCTATAAAACTGTGCATACCTTTTGGCCCAGCAATACTGCTACTATGTTTGTACTCCAAAGAGAGCAAGCGAAAAGGAAAAAGGACTTATATGAAAACATTTATGGCAACTTTTTATAGTGATAAAGAATTGGAAATTGAGAGAATGCTCATCAATTGAGGAATGACTGAGCAAGTTGTGGCATATGATTATAATGTGCTATAAGGGGTGGGGGTTTCAAAATGAAAAAAAAACATGAGGCAACTTATATGAACAAATGCAAAGTAAAATGAGAATTGGGAGATCATTGTGCACAATTATAACAATGTGGTAATGGTCAACTATGAAAGATGTGGCTACTCTGATCAATATGATTATCTAAGACATTTCCAAAGGATTCATGATGAAAAATACTATCTGCATCTAGAGACAGAAATTATGAACTCTAAGGAAAAATTAAAGTATAACTTTCTCATTTGATTTTTTGTTGCCTTTTGTAATTTTTTGTATATAGCTAATGTGGAAATATGTTTGCATTATTTCACATGTATAAGTGATATAATTTTGCTTGCCTTCTCTGTGGGTGGGGGAGGAATAGGAAGGAGAGAATCTGGAACTCTAAATTTAAAAAGAAAAGAATGCTTAAAATAAATAATAAGTTTGTTCTGAAAAATAAATAAATGCTTTTGAATGAGGAAATAGATGAAACTTCCTTTATATTGTGTTCTACTCTACCACTAATACAGCTATAGCCACGTCCCAATATCTAGACATATTAAACTCAATATAAAGAGACTGGAATTTTGTATAGTTTAACTTAATGTTAGTTGACGGTAAATGTCTATTTGCATGTAAGCTATAAAATTCCCTAAAAAAATACTGGTAACACTTAAATGAATTCAATGACTGTAATCTTAAATTATTTAGAAATAAGATTTAAATGCACAATGTCAGAGGAGCCAAGATGTTTTTTATTGGTTGGCCCAGGGACTTATGATGAGAAACGTTCCTTTTAATTAACAAAGAAGATGAGAATCTTGCTACTTCATGTGCACAAATTCCTATTAATGACATCATCACCAACAAACAAGCATTGGCAGAAAGCTCATTGTGTTTATAACACTGGATTAGATATATAGTGTATGGTGGTTAGTCACATAACACTTCCTTCCTCAACAGTCTTACAATGTATCAAAGATGAATTCAAGGTTATGGAGAAAAATAAGCTAAATCAAAGTTCCATAATCAATGAAATATTTTTGATGTACCTATAAATGTCAATTCACAGAACCACAGAATTTTACAGTGGAAGGGACCTAATGAGCTAGCTGTTATAACCCATACCTGAACAAGAGCATTTTCTACAACAGATCTGATACCATCCAACTGCCCTCCTCTGTAAACTCTCCAGTTTATTCCTATCTGAAATGTGACAACCAGAAATGTTCTGAGTAGGGGAAAATACAATAGGATTAACAACTTCCTAATCTTCAGCATTATGATTCTCTTAATGCAGTGTAAGAGTGTATTGGCTTTTTTGGCTGTGACACAGGCCATGTAGGTCAGGACTCTACAAGCAGAAGAGAAAAGGAGACAGAAATAGCTAGAATGAGAGATAAATATCCATGAATATAATCCTCGGCTCCAAAGGCATTCCAAAAACCTCAGTAAAAGCTTTTCTCTTACCAGCTCGTACAAAAGGGTATAGCATTTGATGATGCTAGATGGGAGAAGCCCATTCCCGTTATCTTCCTCAGAAAAGACGTTAACATCTCCAAACCATCTCTTAGCGGGCACCAAAATCCCCTTATCTTTTTTCTACAGTTACTGATATACAGACTGATATCTAACCACACGTTCTTTCATCTTGTATTAATTACTGAAGTATATTTTTCTTAATCAAATATATTAGGGACAGAAGCAAAAACTAAAGCTCTGTCTTTCTGACTCTCAGGCCAGTGCTTTTTCACACAACAATAACCTTCTAAACACATATGATGATACCAACAAACAGGCACAAAGAGCTCCAAGTACCACCATATCCCAGACAACAATGCATTATCTGGCTAACAGTAAAATCATCTGTATATTATAATCAAGCACAAATCTCCCTCATCCTTCACTAGATCTTATCATTCCCTTAGGATATCATTTTATAACTCTACTTTCTTTGCTTACCAAACTCTCAGAAAAAGTTGTCTACACTTACTGCCTCACTTCCTTTCCCCTCTCTCACTCCTTTGCAATCAGTTTCCAACTTCATCATTCCAGTGAAATTGCTCTCCTCAAAGTTATCAAATAGCCATAACTGCCACAGCCAATGATCTGTTGTCTTCATCCTCCATCCATCTGCCGCATTTCACACTGGTAACACCTCTTTCTGGCTAATCTCTCCTCTCTGGAATTTTGTCATTCTACTCTCTCTTGGTTCTCCTTACCAGTTCTTTTCTGTCTCCTCTGCCGGCTCAATATATCACTGGTCCTAATTACATGTGTCCCCCAATGCTCTGGCCTGTCCTTTTCTCTATATATTCTCTTTCTCTCCGAGCAACCTCATTAGCTCCAATGATTTTAATGATTATGTCTATGCAACTGACTCACAAATCATACACACACACACATACACATACAGCATCTCCCCTAAACATCAGCATCATCAACTGCTTACTGGACATTTCAAACTGGATTTCCAGGAGATACTTTAATTCAAAATATCCAAAACTGAACTCATTATCTTTCCTCCTAAGGCCTTCCTTCATCTAATCTTCCTTATTTCTATTAAATGGACCACCATCCTTCCATTCCTCCAGGTTCATTGTCCTGGACTCCTCATTCTCTTATCATACATATCTAATCAGTTACCAAATCTTGCTTTTCTACTTCCACAATTCTTTCCTCTAAGATCAAATATAAACTCTTCTGTTTAGCTTTTAAAGTCCTACATAACCTGACCACACAACACCAGCCTCACTGACCATTCATCCCTTCCTCTTACTATATGATCCAGCTAAATTATCCTTCCTCCTGGTCCGTTCCATCTACTGTGTTTATGCACTGGCCATCCCACATGCCTAGAATGCATGCCGTCTGTACCACCATCTCACAGAGTCCTCTTCCTTAAGGATTTTGCTCAAGTACAATTCTTTGACATGAAGCTTTTCCTGGTTTCCCCAATTACTACTGTCCTCCCTCACAAATTACTTTATATTTTGCTACTTTGTATATATTTGTATTTATTCATTTTATATTTATAACATGTATGATATATATTTTTGTTGTTCTGCAATTTTCAGTCATGTCCAATTCTTCATCACCCCATTTGGAGTTTTTTTGGCAAAGATACTGAAGTGGACTGCCATTTCCATCTTTAGCTCATTTTATGGATGAGGAAACTGAGAAAAAATTCAGTGACTCACCCAGGGTCACACAGCTCCTATGCTTCTAAGGTCATTTTTTAACTCAGAAAGATGTCTCCAGGTCTAGCATTCTATCCACAAATCTACCATGCAACCTAACTACCCTAATACACACACACACACACACACACACACACACACACACGCACGCACATTATGCGTGTGTTACATATGCACAAGTACATATGTATGTATATACTCATATCCCACATCCTAATTTAAGCTCCTTGTGAGAACAGGGATTTTTTTATTCTTTATAGCTGTGTCCCCATCCATCTAGCACAAAGCCTGGCTATATAATAGGTACTTGATTAACTGATGAGAAAAATATTGCACCCAAACTCAATGCCACTTTCTCCCTTTTCCATTCATAAGATCATATAGATTTAGAGCTGGAGGTAAACCTTAGAGATGTTTTAATCCAATCCTTTCATTTCTGAGATGACAAAATTAAGATTTCAAGAAGCTAAGTAACTTGCCCAGTCGCAAAAATTATAAGACACAGAGAGCAATTAAACCAAGGTCCTGACTCCAAATCCCATGATGTTTTCTATTTCACCACACAGCTTTTCCCAGGCAAGTCAAATGATGCCACAGGCTAGCATTGCTTTCCAAAATAGCAACTGTGCTTTTTATATCAAGACAGCATGGTTTGGGGCATAAAGTCAATGTTCAAATGCCTGAAAATTATGAAATCCCTCAGTTGTAAGATAAATTTAATGAAAAGAGAACTATGAAAGATACGGTGAAAAAACAAAGGCACTTTCTGGTTTCTAACCTCCTTTTTCCTTCTTATAAGGGTCAGGAGATAGCATGGAGAGCTTAAAAGAATGTTGTTCTGCTTTTCAATTCTAAGACAAAGCGAAGGGATATTAATGCAATTATTATGAAGTTGAGATAGATCAAAATAATTTTGTTGGAACAACTTTATACTTTAGGAGACTTTTTTACTTTAATAAGAAATTTTCCATATGCACAGAGTTAGTTTATAGATGAAAGCTAATCATTTTTGGTGGCCATATATTTGGTTGCCATATCTATATTCTGATAGACCTTTAAAGGAGAGATTCTTCATTCCTTGACATAGCTTAATTTTTTGAGAGTCCTGGAATGTATCTATTAACTAGTTATCCCAATTGGTCTTCCTTTCTTCTGGGAAGAGATTGGGGGAGGAGATGAAAGAGTGTCCAGCCAGGTAGAATTTAATATAATCAATATTTCTCCCCTTCTCTTCCTACTTTAAGGTATTTTAGTTTGCATTTTGGCTGACCAGGAACAGAGCTCCCATTTGCAACACTTCCTATGGAACTAAGTGACATCCATATCATCATTTTTGCCTGAAGTCCAATTTTCTCAAAACCAATTCTAGGAGGGTATTTATGGTCACAACACAAGACACTACTGAAAAGTCCCAACTAGCATATATTAAGCATGATTATTAAATGTTTTCTGACTTCAGTTTGGGAAAGTATATTTTTTAAACAAATGCCTGGGTTTACAGTTTACTCGGTCATCATGTCTTAGAATAAGACTTCTGCGCAGGCAAACCATATTCATGCCTACTACTTCAGGGAAATGGGTATATAGAGAAAATAAAACCATTCAGCTCCTATTTAATTTCTGTCTTATTTGATAAGGAGAATGGTAGGGAGAGGAACAAAGAGAGTTAAAAGAAAATTGATGTTAGGCGAGGTTTGCAGATTTATTACAAACCTGACAAATCCAAATAAGTTCAAGTCTCTTGGTCTGGAAAAACTACCCTCTTGTATACTTACAGATATGGCTGCTGAACCACTCAATAATAACCAAGGAGGTGTTAAAAAAAAAAAAAAAGAAAGATGCCATTGACTGAAGACAGGCAAAAATGGTCAATTATTTCAACAAACTGGAACAGAGTGAGCATGGTATTAGCACCTGGTTAATACAGGGTTTCTGAACACTTGGAAAGGGAACCAGTAACCACCAGCACAGTTTGACTAATAACCAAACTTAATCACATCAGGTTAAGCATCTTTCCTTCTTTTAACCAAATCATTAAACAGATCAGGAAAGTGCTATTGCCATTTTTAGCAACATGAATTTATTAAGCAGCTACTATGTGTCACACACTGTGCCCAAGCACTGGAGCTAAAATGAAAGGCAAAAACATTGTCTTTGCCCTAAAAGATTTCAAATTCTAATAGGGAAAACATCATGCAAAAAATTGCACATAAAAATATGTAAATATTTATAGATATATATGTTTGTATATATGGTGTATATGTTATATATAGTAAATTTATTCCTATTTATATACATTTTTTACTTCATTTTCATTTATTATATAGTATACATTTATTCAATATATGCATACAAACATATAAATGTGTGTATATATACATATACACACATATATATGTATATGTGTGGGTATAGACAGAGAAATATACACACAGAGAAATAGAAGGTAGTGTAGGAGAGAATAAAGGGGAGGGTGGTGGGGAAAAGCAACAGAAGGAAAGATTTCAACTAAAGCTTTAAGGAACCAAATCAAATCAACAAGCATTTATTAAGCACCTACTATGTGTCAGATATCATGGTAAGGAGGGAGGTCATTCTAGGAATGTGGGACAGACTGCCTGTAAAAAGAAACAGTACCATGTAAGAGAAATGGCAAGAAGTTCCATGTTGTGGGATCACAGAGTACATAACACATAAGAAAATTGGAAAGGCAGGAAAGGGTTAGGATATAAATGGTTTTTAAATGCCAGAGAACTTTATGGTTGATCCTGGAGGTAATATGGAAACAATGAAGGGCATTCATTGGGGGAAGCGGAGAATGGCACAGTCAACATTTTGCTTCAGAAAAGTTACCTCAGCGGCTGTATGAAAAATGAATTGAAGTTTAAGAAACAATAAAAGATGAATTAGCTCTGCAAAAGTCCAGGTAAGGAATAATAAGGACTTGGACTACTGAAGAACTATTTGAGTTGTGATAAAGAGACATATAAAATAGATATTTTGATGGTAGAAATAACACAATTTATTAATAGAACAGATATATGGAGTGAGTGGCAGAAGAAGAGGCAAGGATAACACTGAGGCTACTAGCTAGGAGAATGATGATGCCTTCCACAGTAACAGGGGAGTCTGCAATGGGGGAACCTGTGGAAGGAGATGAGTTCGGTTTGGGACATTTTCCATTAGCATCTCTGTTTGGTTTGACTCCAGAGATCACTGTGTCTCCCCCAGGATAAACTGATCATCTGAATCTAAACACCATGCACACTGACTCAGGTTTTGATACTCAGTACCTTCTTAATGACCTCAATTGCTCTCTTTCACTGGAGGGCTGGAGAGCAAAGTGAAAAGCTCCTCCCAGAGCCTTCCTTTATAAAGGACTCAGAACTTTCTAAGTAATTCTCCACTTTCCACAAGCACTTCTGCTTGCTTTCAACTTCACTGAAAATCATGCCTCAATGTAGGTGTCCCTGGTGATGCATCCCTCTGCCCATACCACTCTTCAGCTTCCTTTTTTTGTTATCTTCCTTCACCCATTAGATTGTAGGCTTCTAGAAGAACTATCTTCCTTTTTCTTATTTCTTTCCCTAGCATTTAATACATTGCGTGGTACACAGTAGGCACCAAATAAAATTTTCCTGAATTGAACTGAATGACGAATTTGAGGTATCTATGAAACATCAAATTTGAGTTGTCCAAGAGGCCGAGAGTGATGGAAGACTGGAGCATAAGAGAAAGGTTAGCCCCGGATATACAGATCTGGGAATCATCTACGTAGAAATGCTCATGGAACCCACTATGCTAATGAGATCAACAAGGAAGATAGAACAGAAGGAGAAAGAAGAGAATCTAGGACTAAGACTTAGCATACACCCTCTGCTAGTCATCACAACCTGGGTGATGATCCAGGAAAAGAGACCAGCAGCCAGGAAGAGAATCAGGAGGGAGCAATGATGAAAACTTAGAGAAGAGAGAGTCTCAAAGAAAAGAGGGTAAGGCACCCTCTGTCAGTTTCAGAGAGGTCAAAAAGGTTTTGGCACTGGTTAAACCATACTGGGTGAAAAAATAAAATGATATCCTACTTCATATCTGTCTCCCCAAAACCATTTAAAATAGCTGCCTACAGTGACTAAAATGTCCATGCCATTTGACTCAGCAATTCTATTGCAAAGAATATATTCCAAGGCAATCAATGATAAAAAGAAAAGTCCTGCATAAACAAAAATATAACTGTACTTTTTGTGATAGCAAAGAACTGGAAACAATATAGATATACCTCATACAGATAATGGCTAAACACTGTAGTACAGAAATGGAAAAGAAAATTACTGTGCTGCAAGAAATTAATAAATATAGGAAAACAACTAGAAACTAAAGGGGTGTCCATCTATTAGGGGATGACTGAACAAATTACAGCATATGAAAGTGAGAGAAATGATTATTAATGATCAATGATTCAGGGAAATTCATAGTTCCCCCTTCTCCCAAAGCCCTGATTTTTAAAGTTCAGTCTCCTGAAGGACATTGATGAAAACAAGATTGGACTAACTTTGGTGTTCACCCCCTTGGGGTAGCTATTATGTCCTACTCAGGTCTAGGTAGAGACAAATTCTTGGAATAGATTGCCCAAGGTAACTTAAGATCAAAATAATCAAAGTTTAGGTCCAGTCCCTATTGCAATATTCATTCTCTCATTATTTGTTAACCAATCAGTGTTGATTGGGGAATATGCCTCTTCCAAAAGAACATTTAGGCCATGAGTCACCATCAGGGTCTTTGGTCTAAGAGAGAGACAGTCAAATGACCATTCTTTTATTAAAGGCTGGCATTTTTAATAAAATTAATGAATTACCCAGAAATTATATTTTTCAGAACTTCTTAAATTCTACAAATATAAGGGAACACTATTTTGCTATAAGAAATGACAACAGCAACAGTTTCAAAGAAACCTGGAAAGGCTTGTGAGAACTGATAAAGACTGAAGTTAAGTAAAATCAGGGGAATAATTTATACAATAACAAAAACATCATATAGACCAGCAACTTTGAAAGACTAAAGAATCCTGTTCAACACAATGGCTATCAATGACCTGATAAAATGTGCTAATTACAGTGCTGATCAATGTGCTGAAAGACAGCAGATGCACTCAGGGTGTAGAAAATGAAACATGAATTTTCTGGACATGGCCAATGTAGGAATTCCTTTTTCTTGATTATGCATATTTATTACAAGAATTTTGTTTTTCTTTTTTTCCCCCTGGGAGGAAGAAGAAAAGAAAAATAGATTTTTGTTCATGGAAAAAAAAGTATTTTTTTAAATGACAAATATGGAGAAGTATGGAAAGATTTCTATGAAGTGATACAAGAAGAAGTAAGCAGAAGCAGGATGTGTGTTCGTCCTTCCATGCTGAAGACCATGCCATCAGAGAAATGATGACATGACTTGCACTTGACTTTGTTTTTTGAATGAGGGAGGGCTGTGCAGGTCACCAGCGTCACTTCTCCTCTAGAGCCATCTGAATCCAGTGACCTGATATTCATCAGGATGACTGGAGATGACCCAGGATGAGGCAGTTTTGGTTAAGTGACTTGCCCAAGGTCACACAGCTAGTGAGTGTCAAGTATCTGAGGTGAGATTTGAACTCAGGTCCTCCTGACTCCTGCCCTGGTGCTCTATCCACTGCACCACCTAGCTGCCCCAATGCTCTACACAATGACTACAACAATGTAAATAAAAAGAATAATGTCAACAAAAAATTTAAAACTAAATAGCTATGAAATTATAAATTCTAAATTTTGTCCCAAAAAAGACCTATGAAGTGACATGTCCCTCACTCCTCTGCAAAAGTAGGAGATCATGGGTTTGGAATATCACGAGTGACACTTTTCTGATATGTTTCTTAGTTGTGTGACACTTTTTCTATCTTTCTATTTTTATACTTTATTGTAAGGGATGATTCCTTGGGACTGCTGGAGGGAAGAAAACCGATTGGCAGGGATAGAGGGGGAACCTGATCGTATAAAAAGAAAAAATGTCTTTAAATTTTATATTTTTATAAAATCTTCTATTAACTATCCACAAAACACTGAACTGATTACCAGATAACAAACATTTTACTAAGCTTTCATCATATGCCAGGAACTATGCTAAGCATTGGAAATATAAAGAAAAACAAAAACATGGTTCCTGACTTCAAGGAGCTCACATTCTAATAGGGGAAATAACAGATGGAGAGAGAGAGAGAGAGAGACAGAGACAGAGACAGAGACAGAGACAGAGAGAAAGAGAGAAAGAGAGAAACAGAGATGATTATATTTATAATATATATACATATATATACACATATGTGTATGTATACTTACACACAAAATGTGTACTATATATATATATCATGTGATATTCTTCTACTTTTCAAAGGTATAAGGGACATACAATTTTATGAGCCTTCTTTGGGGCAAAGTTGTTATTTTAATTTCATAGCTATTTAATTTTGATTTAATTTAATTTATTTATTTATTTATTCAATTTAGATCAAAATTTAATTTTGATTTTTTGTTGTTGATATTATTCTCTCCATTTATATTGCTGGAGTCATTGTATATGGCATTATTATGCCTTTGCTTACTTTACCTTGTATAAGCTCATAAAAATCTTTCCATATTTCTGTTCATTCATCATTTTTTAAAAGTAATTTTTTTCCTTTAGTCAAATGTGATGAGAGTAAACTTCATGTTTTTTTTTCTCCCAGCTCTCTTTTTCCCTCCATTAAGGAGACTCCTGCCTGCCTCATCTATGAGAGATAATTTATCCCATTCCATTTCACCCTCTCTCCTCCCACTCC
>CM053773.1:163563508-163637942 GCA_028658325.1 Potorous gilbertii
AAATGGGGAGAAAATTTTGGAACCCAAAATCTTGTGAAAATGAATGTAAAAAGTTAAATAAATTTATTTAAGAAGAAAAAAAAATAAACAACATATTGTACAACTAAAAAAAAAAGTAATTTTTTTCAATGAACAAAGATCTATTTTTCTTTCCTTTTCCCCTCCAGGAGAAAAAAATAAAAATAAAACTCTTGTAATAAATATGTATAGTCAAGGAATCTTAGCAATGGGGATCTAGATCCAAGAACTGAGAAAGGCCTCCTGTACACCTGCAAAATATGAGCTGAATCTTGAAGGAAGCCTTTTGATGTTGAACTTGGGAATTTGACATATATTTCATCCAATTAGTATCAGGTCTAATAGGAAATGAGAAAAAACACTGCTACACAGAATGCAAAACTAGTTTTAAAAGCATCTGTCACAGGAGCATGAATCGCAACCTGAATTTAAAGAACGGTGTTATGCATGAGCAAGACGCTGAAGATCATGACCTGAGACTGTGCTCCTGTATAAAACAACTAATCAAATAGAAACTTGCAATATATCTATTTTTATGCTGGGAAATTGTAATGAGTTACAGAACATGAATTATAAATGCCAAGAGTGACAACTGCAAACAAAACTTCAAATGAAATCCAGGACCCCAAAGAACATAAGCAATAAGAAATATCTGCTAATCCTAAAATGGAGTATCAATGCCATGCCCACTATAATTTCAGGTCTGAGTCAGCACTGAGCTGCACTGATTTTAAGTAGCTTTCATGGTGCTCATTATTCATGTATTGAATGTATTCATCATGACTACAAGATGCAGCAGAAAAGCAATGTACTTGAAGGCATAAGATCCGGATGCCACTTCCAACTCTCTCAGTGGTATATGACTAAGCAAATCACTGAAGTTCCCCGAGCCACATGGAAGGAGTGTACCATAGTGGAAAGAAACAATCAATCGAGAATAAACAAGCATTTATTCAGTTCCTGCTATGTGCTAAGCACTAAAACAGTCACTAGTGATAAAAATACAAAAAGGAAATAATCTCTATGCCCAACGAGCTAATCTACTGCAAAAGACCGGTATAAACATGAATGAATGAATATGATGATCATTAATACAAATGAATATAAAGTAATTAAATTCAAGGTAGTGATGAGAGCAAACACTAGCACTTGGAGGGAGGGGGGATCAGCAAAGACTTCATGTAGCAGGCTTCATGAGAGGGATTTTATGAGGGGAATGGTGAAGAAGAGTGCCTGCCAGACTGGGAACTGTATCAGGGAATACCCAGGAAAGAAACCTACAGATGGAGTGTCATGGGTGAAGAACAGAGAGAGGGCTAATTATGTTGTTCTGCAAAGTATGAGAGTGAAAATAATGTCCAATGACACTAGAAAGATAATTTGAGGTCAAGTTGTGAGATAAGTTGTGAAGGGAGATTTCGAGCTTCAGTTTGGCAACTGATTGGATATGTGGGGTGAGGGAGAGTAAAGAGTCAGGGATAGTACTGAGATAATGAATCTAGGAGAATAAAAAGGTGGTCGTACCTTCAATAGAAATAGGAAAGTCTGGAATAGGTGAAGACACAGGAAGTGGGGAGGATAAGGAGTGCAGTTTTGGACATGCTGAGTTACCACACATGCAATCTGAAATGTCAAATAAGCAAAAGAAAATATGGGACTGAATTTCAGAGAGACAGGCTATAGAGATCTTGGGGTCATCTAAAGAAAGATAAAAATTAAATCCATAAGAGCTGATGAAATTTTAAAGAGAGAAAGGTGGAACCAACTTTGGAGATCTTTAAACAGAGGACCTAAATTCAAAACTTGCCCCTGCTACTTATTACCTTTATATCCTTCAATTAAGTCACCAAACCCCTCAGGGTCTCAATTTGCTCAATTGTAAAAGAATGGAGGTGGGAATGAAGATTCCCCTTTTAGCTCTTGCTCCCATTATGCAATAAAGTTTCTTGATTGGCAAATTGAAGATAGTAATACTTGCACTCTCTACGTTACAGGATTATCGTAAGGAATATGTTCTATAAACTAAAAAGTACCATATGATGATGAGTTAAGGTACAAGAGGTGTGGCTCTAAACCAAGCCAATATGTTTCTTAAGTCTAGTAAAACTGGCAATTTGCTGGCTTTCTCTTTCTAATTCAATCAAGTTTTGAAGGAGAGGTATGGAAGTACTTCTTAGAATATTACTCGGCTATTCCTGAGGGACCACAGTAGTGCAAAGATGAAAAATTTATGCCCATTGACCAACATAGGCTACTTTTTTCAATTAACAAAGATTTATGATATTCTGCTCTCAGCACTGTGGTAGGCATCATGAGAGATACAGGAGTACTGCCTATGTAGGAGGGTGCTAGCCAGAGTATAGAACAGTGATTCCAGGGATACTCAGACAGACAGGATCCCACCCACTCAACCACATGTGCTAAGCTAGTTCTTTCCCCAAGATGAAAGGAAGCTGTCCCCAGCACTCGAATGGTCCAAGGAGCTGGGGCTGAGGCCCTGTTTCCTAGAGACTTTCTGGTGGTGCAGATTCCTAG
Source organism: Potorous gilbertii (assembly GCA_028658325.1). NCBI lineage: Eukaryota > Metazoa > Chordata > Mammalia > Diprotodontia > Potoroidae > Potorous > Potorous gilbertii. Next base: position 163,566,062 of record CM053773.1, read on the forward strand.
TCACCTAAAGGTATAAAGGACTTGGTGGATGACTCAAGGCTTCAGCATTTCCTCCCCTGGTTAACCTGATGAAGATAACTCATATACCCAAGTAAAGGCTACATCTTTATTGAGTTTCCCTTCTAGTAAAGGAAGAAGGAGAAGAGGAAATCAAACTAAGGACCGAACCTTCATGATGGCTAGTCAAGGGGAAGGATGCAGGAAGCAAAAAACTTAGGAGGAGAGGTCAAAAAACTTAGGAATAATCACAGAATCTCAGATTTGCAAAGATCCTCAGAAGTCATCTAATATCTACTACCCAAATGAAGACCTTGTCTATGATATCCCAGAAAACAAGAAAGTAGGTATTGAACCAAAGGAAGACAGAATGGAAAAAAAGAAAAGGGTAGTCAATTGTATGAGATTCAGAGATTTAAGAAAAAAATACCATGGCCTTTAGCAATACTGTGGTAACCTTCAGAAGACCAATTTTCTTACGGTGGTGAAGTATGTAAGTACTTAAGCAGTAGGCCTATAAAGAAAGGCAAAAAATTTAGAAGTCCCTAACCTCAGGGACAAATTCTAAGGGCGGTTGAGGAGAGGGAAAATGTGTAAACAGTTAGGTGAACACAAGGTATGTAAAAGGAAGTGGAAAGTAATCAGAAAGAAGAAAACTGAAGGTACAGGGAAAAGTTTCTTACAAACTGCAGGACTTAAGTCAAATCTGGAAGCAAGACAGGGAATCTAGGAAGATGACATGAAGGGGAAGAGCACTCTAGGCATGGAAGACAGGAGTGGAGATAGTGTATCAGTAAACACTCCAACATACACAGAGGGGCTTGCTATCACAGGGTCTTAAGATCTGCATTCATAAAAGGAAAGGCAACTTTTGAGGAGTTAACAATCACTTTAATCAAGCACATGTGTCATTCTTTTAACCAAGCACATATATCATTCACCTAGTTCAGGAGAGTCAGCACTTTGATCTTCAAAGAAAATACAGAGAAATCAAAGATCAACAGACATGGCTTCCTCTGCCTGAATTCAACAGACAGTTTTAACTGTCTGACCATAGTTACCAGAAAGGGAAGCACTGATATTTGGGTTTTCCAAACTGGGGGGCTCCTCTAGGGGCTTCCCAGAGTCCTCATCTGACCAAACAAACACTTCCAGTCAGTAAGTCCCAAAATAATCAAGAGACATGGCTTCCCCTGCCTGCCCATAATTCAACAGACAGGTACAGTTGTCTGACCATAGTTACCAAAGAGGGAAGCATGACAACTGGGTTCTCAAAGCTGGGGGGCTCCTTCAAGTGGCTTCCCAGAGTTCTTATCTGGCACTCATACCTTCTTGCAAAAACTAAGCCCCAAAGTAAAACCTCAATTCAAGAATATTGATACCTTCTTTAGAGCCAGAGGACATCACAACCCTTGAGAACCATGACCTCATTAACAAAAGGCTTGAGCCTTCCCAGGAATCTTCCCTAATCACACTCCCCTTAATGGGCAGGCCCATCACCTTAAAATAATTAGCAATACAAATTCATATACTGTTTCTAGTTAAAGAAACTCTTGCTTCTGTACTTTATTCCTACTAAAGATTCTTAATTCATAAAGGCAAGACTCAATCAGAGGCACTTGATTATACTAAAACAGAAACAGCAAAAGATCCTGCTTTACCTGCCATTACAGCTGGGGGAAGGAAAGGGGAAGGGGAAGCAGAAGGAGAAGGGGAAGGAAAGGAATGGGAACGAAGAACAGTGCCTGCCTTGTGCCAAGAAGCAGCTTAAGAACTTTACAGATATTCTTTAATTTACTATTTTGATAAAGATAAGAGATGGAGTGCCATGTTCAAGAGACAGAAAATAGGCCAGTGTCACTGGATAATAGTCTGCAAAGGAGAGTAAAGGATAAGAACACTGGAAAGTTAATGACCATGCTATGAAGAGCTTTAATTGCCAAGAATACTTTGATTTACTTGAAGTAACAGGGAGTCACTGAAGCTCACGTTGCAGGGAAAGTGACTTGGACAAACATACATTTTGGAAAAAACACCTTGGCGGCTAAGTGTAAAATGGACTGGAGTAGGGAAAGACTTCAAGAACAGGACCCAGTTGGAAAACTATTTCATTAGTCCACAGGAAAGGTGAAAAGGGCATGAACCAAGGCTGTAGCTATATGACTAGAGAGGAGGGATCATGTAAGAGAAATCTTCTCTAGTTAAAACTGACCAGAATAACAGATTGGATACGTGGAGTGAGTCAGAGTGACGGGTGAAAGATGACAACAAAAGGAGAGTGTTGAATATAAGGAGAGTGCTGCCCTCAATACTAACGGGGAAACTCAGGAGTGAAGTTCACATTAATTCAATTCTGCATTTTATAAATAAGGAAAACTGAAGCCCAAAGAATAGAAGTCATTTGCAGGATCACCCAGGTAGTAGCAGTCACAATTTGACCTCTAATTTTTTTATTCCAAATCTAATACATTCTCCATTAAATCATGCTAATAATCAATTCCTGCCTCCATACTATGGGACTTCAACATACAGAATGATACTCAAATACCCTAGCTTTCAACTTTCTGAACTTACTCATTTCCTTTAAACTATTTCTTCTTTATTCCATCTCAACTACATGTGTCATATCCTTTATCTCGTCGTCACCCACACGTGTTCCATTTCCTCATTCACAAATGCTGAAATTCCATTATGTGATGATAATCTGTTGTCATTTCACTTCTCTCTACTATAACCCCCAATCCTGTTCCTGGTCCTCTTCGTGATCTCCAACCCCTCCAATCCTCATTTTTTCCCAGCCATTACCCCTAAATTAGCTGTACTCTCTTCCTTTCTTCATCTTCAGATCTTGTTGCACTAGTTAGAACAACCCTGAAACAGCCTTTTCTCTCAAGTTCCTGCTTCCTTATCCTTTCTCTGGCCCTACCCTGCCAAGTACCAGTTGATGTTTATTCCCATTATCCAATGCCTTTGCCGCTATTCACCAAACCTTGCTGTCTAGATCCACTACAAATTTGTTACATAATCTCAACTGTGCCCTCACTGCAGCAAGACAATTCTTTTTACTTCCATAATGGATTCATTAGCCACTCACAATGACTTTTCCAAACCATTTCATTGGTTTTTAAACTTCCCACAGTTACCCCTCCCACCACCCTCTCAGCTGAGAAACCACCTCATATTTCACTGGAAAAAAAAGTTAAGACCATTTGCTCAAAGTTCCTTCTTCTTCCCTCCCCACCCCCCCATCTCATACGATTCAAATGCTTTATCCAACTATCTCCTTGACTCCTGTCTCATATGAAGAGGTGGCCCTTCTCCCGGCCAAGGAAAACCACTCTATATGCACAAGTAATTTCATTCCATCCCAGAAAATTCTATCTATCATTCCCACTCTCTCACTACCCTTCAATTGCTGTCCACTGGCTATTTCTCTGCTGCCTGAAAACAAGCCCATTTCTCTTCCATCTTTAAAACCCTCCCACTTAAGCCATCCATCTGCATCAAGTTATTATTCTATATCTCATTTCCCTTTTATGGCTAAACTCTTTGACAGGCCATGTACAATCAGTGCTCTACTTCCTTTCCTCTCAATTTCTTTTAAATTCTTGCAATTGGACTTCTAATTTCATCATTCATTTAAAATTGTTCAATCCTAATTACCACTCATGTCTTAAGAGATAAATCTAATGGATATTACTCAATCCTCATTTTTATTTTTAAGTTTTTTTTTTAACATTTTAAATTATGCATTCCAAATCCTTTCCCTCCCTCCAGCTCCTGTTCCACCCATTAAGAAGGCAAGCAATTGAATATCAATGATACATGTGAAGTCATGCAAAACATACTTCTATGTTAGCTATTTTGGGGGAAAAAAGGAAGAAAAAGAAAGTTTTAAAAAGTTATACTTTCATTTACACTCAGGTTTCATCAGTTCTCTCTCTGGAGGTAGATAGTATTTTTCATCATGAATCCTTCAAAAATATCTTGGATCACTGTATTGGTCTGAGTAGCTGTGTCTTTCACAGCTGATCGTCATTACAACACTACCATTATTGTATACAAGGATTTCCCGGTTCTGCTCACTTAATTCTCCATCAATTCCTATAGATTTTCCCAGGATTTTCTGAAATAAACCCCCTCATGGCACAATAGCATTCCATCACAATCATACGTCATAACTTGTTCAGCCATTCCCCAATTAATGGGTATCCCCTTAATTTCCAATTCTTTGCCATTACACAAAGACCTGCTATATTTTTGGACACAGAGATCCGTTTCCTTTGTCTTTGATCTCTTTGTGATACAAATCTAATAGCAGTATTGCTGAATCAAAGGGTACGCACAGTTTGATAGACATTTGGGCATAGTTCCAAATCATTCTCCAGAATGGCTGGACTGGTTCACAACTCTACCAACAGTGAGTGCAGTAATGTACCTACTTTTCTACAAACCCTACAGCATTTGTCATTTTCCTTTTCCATAACATTAGCCAAATAGATAGATGTGAGATGGTACCTCAGAGGTTTTTTTATTTTCATTTCTCTAACCAATAGTGATGAAGGGCATTTTTAATATGATTATTGACAGTTTTGACTTCTTTTTTCTGAAAACTACCTAGTCATATCTGTTGATCATTTATCAACTACAGGAGAGCTTTTATTTATATAAATTTGATGCATTTCTCTACATATTTAAAAAAATGACCTCTTTATCAGATGAACTTGCCCTGAACATTTTTGGTATTACTTTATGCTACCCTCCACCACCTGAGCCCTTGTGGCATGCCAAAGGATTTAGGAAGGCCCAAGAAAAATGTGCAGGAAAACCAGAAATCCTTTGGCATTCCTGCAGGCCACAGGTTGTGCAGGCCTGTTTTACTCCCTAGAAAAATGCAGTTTTCCTGACCGTCAGTTTAATTAAGCCCAATTTTCCTTTTGTTTTTCCAAGATCATGATTACTATGTCTCCTTTTTTTTTTTAACACCAATTGAAATAGAACTGATCCAGCTCCTTATTTTAATTCGTGGGGTTGGGGGGTGGGGGATGGGGGTGTTTGTCTGTCCTTTGGTTTCAAGTTTGTCTCTTGTAAACAGTATATTATTGGATTCTGGTTTCTAATCCATTCTGCTATCTGCTTCCATTTTATCAGCAAATTCAACCAAATCACATTCACAGCTTTGAGTACTAACTGTTAATTTCCTTCTATCTCATGTTCTTCTGTTTATCCTCCTCTTCCCTTTTCCCTCAAAAGTCTGTTTTGCTTCTGAACATTGCCTCTCTTAATCCACCCTTTCTTTTATTACTCCCCTCACCTTCTCTTATCCCCTTCCCCATCCTGCTTCCCTGTTAAGTAAAATAGATTTATATACCAAACTGAGTGCATACATCTATTCCCTCTTTGAATCCATTCTAAAGAGATTAAGATTCCTACATTGCTATCACACACCCACCCTGCTTCTCCTGAGTCCTGTATTGTCTGAATGTTAAATTTTCTATTCAGCTCTGGTCTTTTCTTCAGTAATATTAGAAAGTCCTCTTTTACATTAAATATCCATTTCACCCCCTCAAGAATTATACACAGTTTTGGTGGATAGGCTATTCTTGATTGTAATCCTAGCTCCTTTACCTTCTGGAATATCATACTCCAAGCCCTTTGTTTATTTAAAGTGGAATCTGTTCAATCTGACTATGGTTCCATGATATTTGAATTGTTTCTTACTGGCTACATGCAATATTTTCAACTTGACCTGGCAGCTCTGGAATTTGATTACCATTTTCCTGGAAGTTTTCTTTTTGGGGATCTTTTTCAGTGATAATAGATTCTTTCCATTTCTATTTTACCCTCTAAAGCTAAGATATAAGGGTAATTTTCCCTGATAATTTCTTAAGAGATGATGCCTAGGGATGGGAGAGTACTGAAGGGAAGGAACTGAAAATCATGATGAAAATGAAGATACAATGTACCCACAAGTAACATGAAATAAAGTCAGGAGGAATGGAGTGAAAACAATTAGGGACTCAGGAAAGTTTTCTTGAAGGAAGGAACACTAGAACTCTGTTTTGTAAAAAGAGCAAAAAATGGAAACAAGGTGGATGCCTACAAATGGAGAATGACTTAATAAATCGGATACATAAATGGAATGGAATTATGATTATGAAGGATTCAGTGAAAGTTGGAAAGACCTGCATCAAATGATGAAGAGTGAAGATGAGAAAACAGCTTCCCCCACTTTGGGTCCGTCTCCATACAAGCATACAAGCAATTCAGCCTTCACCCCAAAACTTGAGGACACTCCTGAGACTGAGCTCTTCCATGGGACTGAACTCCTGAAAATATGGAAAGGAGAAAATCTTCCACACAAAACCCAAATCTTTGAGGAACTGACTAAAGGAATGAATTTTGAGAAATATGGGAAGAATTTTTTGAACTGATGCAGAGTTAAGGAGCAGAACCAGAACAATTTATATAGCAACAACAAAATTCTAAGGTAAAGCAACTTTGAAAACTTGATCAATGCAATGCCCAGTTTTCAAAGGACTGATAACAAAGCACACTATCTACCTCCTGATGAGAAGTGATGGGTTCAACATGCAGGATGAAACACATTTTTTGACATGTCATGTGTAGATCTGTTTGGCTTGACTGTGGTTATTTATCATGGTAGAATTTTTTTAATGCCAGGTAGGAACAATAAAAGTAACAATGATAAAAACTAATTTATATATTTGTCCAAATTAATTTATATATATTCAATGCCATCCCAACTAAATTGCCAAAAAAAATTTAATGAATTAGAAAAAAAAATAACAAAATGCATTTGGAAAAACAAAAAGTCAAGATTATCAAAGGAAATAATGGAAAAAAATGTAAAGGAAGGAAGTTTAGCAGTACAAGATCAACTATGAATGACTCAGGTCTTCTCAGAAACAATCCAAGACAAGTTCAAAGTACTCACAAAGGAAAATGCTATCCAAATCCAGATAAAGAACCGATAGACTCTGAATGTATACTGAATCATACTTTTTTTACTTACTTTATTCTTTCTCATGTTTTTCCCCCTTTTTATTCTGTTTCTTCTTTTACAACTATGACTAATATGAAAATATGTTTATCTGATAGCACATGTATAAACTATTTCCCTCTGCCTACTATTTTCAGAAGAGGAGAAGGGAGAGAAGGGAGGGAAGGAGAAACATTTGGAACTCAAAATTTTATAAAAATAAATACTAAAATTTTTCTTAACATGGAACTGGGGGAAAAATAAAATAATATTATAAACAGAAAAAAAGATGATGTCTAGGCTTTTTTTTTTTTTTTAAATCATGGCTTTCAAGTATCCCTATATTTCTTAAATTTTCACCACTCAACCTATTTTCCACCTGAGTTGCTATTCCAATTAATATTTCACATTTCTTCTATTTTTTTCATTCTTTTGACTTTGTTTTATTATTTCTCGGTGTGTTGTGGAGTCATTAACATCTACTTTCCCAGTTCTAATATGTTAATCTATTATTTTCTTCAGTGAGCATTTGTACTTCTTTTTTCATTTGACTGCTTCTGCTTTATAAGGAGTTCTTTTCTTCAGTGAATTTTTGTGCCTCTTTTACCATCTGGTCAATTCTGCTTTTTAAAGTGCTAATTTCTTCAGTATTTGTTTGTGCCTCTTTTATCGAGCTGCTAATTTTCTAAAGAATCTCTTTCCTTGCTTCACTCTCATTTCTTTTCCCAATTTTTCCTCTATCACTCTTATGTCTTTAACTCTTCCAAGAATGTGTTTCCAATTCGCATTTTTCTTTGAGGTTTGCTCTTTGCTGTTTTCATACTGTTGTCTTTGGCTGATTTCATGTGTCGGTCTTCCCTGTCACCATAGTAGCTTTTTCTAGTCAACGTTTTTGTTGTTTGGTCATTTCTCTAGACTATTTCTTGACTTTGAACTTTATGTTAATGTTGAGCTCTGTTCATCTGGAGGGAAGGAGGCACAATCCCATTTAAGCTTTTTCATACTGCTATTTTCAGAATTAGTTCAGGGTGGGAGAGAGGAAGAGGGTCCTGCAAGTTTTCAGTGCTACCAAGATGGTGTGATATGGAAAGAGGTTTGGTCATTGCTCTCCTGGCATGTACTCTACTCTTTACCTAGAACCTAGAACGGGTCCCTATCCCCTGCAGCCACAAGTACCATTCCTCCCCTCAACTCTAGAACTGTAATAAGGGCCTCTGATCCCTTGTAATTGACCTCAAGCACCCCTTGCCACCTGGAACTATAACCCAGAATTGCATATAGGGAATAGAATTGTCAGAGTTCCTACTCCTGATCCCAGTGTCAGATCAGGATCCCCTATAAGATATCAGATGTAATGTCAGCTGTCTGACCCCCTTACTGGCTCTGGGCTGAGAGACCCCCCTGTCTGATGTCACTGTCACAGGCACCGCCAATGCTCACCAGTGACTAGTGTTGCCACTATATGCACTTCACCAAAACTCCCACCCCAGTATCGCGGACCTCTTCTGCCACCCTCCTAAGCTGTTTTGGGCTGGAAAAATGTCTCACATTGACCTTTTGTGGGTTCTGCTGCCCAGAATTCAATTTGAGGCATTATTTTAAAGTTGTTTGCAGAGGAAATGTTGGGAGAGTTAAGCTGGGTTGCAGCTTCTACTCCACCATCCTGGTGTCACCTCAATTCTTATTCTTCTTGACCTTTCTGCAGGCTACTGATAACCTTCTCCTCCTTGATAGTGCTCCTTCTGGGTTCTCCTACCTATCAGATCACTCCTCTAGTCTCTTTTGCTAGAACTTCATATAGGTCACACCCTCTATCTGCTGGTATCCCATAGAGCTCTGTCCTGGGCCACCTTTCCTTGATGATCTCATTAGCTCTAATGGATTTAAGTATCAGCTCTATGTTAATGATTCTCAAATCTATCTATCCTATCCTAACTTCTCTACTAGCTACCAATCTGTGATTTCCAACAGCCTCTTCTTACACCTCAAACTGGACGTCCTGAAGACATCTGAAAGTCACCAAGTCCAAGACTAAACTCATCATCTTTCCCCCAAAACCTTTCCCTCTTCCTAATTTCCCTATTTTTGTTGAGGGCCTTACCATCCTCAGTAACCTGAGCTTATAACCTAGATGTCATCCTTCACTCTGACTTTTCTTAACCCCTCTGTTGCCAAGTGCTATAATTTTACCCATGCCACATATTTCATAAGCACTTCTGTTCCTTCTTACTTTTCTAACAGTGCACCATTCCAGTACAGGGCATTCACTTCACATCACAACTATTTCAACGGTCTGCTCAATGATCTCTCTGCCTCAAGCCTCTCCTCACTATGCTCCATCCTCTATTCAGCTATCAAAGTGATCTTACTACACTATGTCACCTATCCAATAAACTCCAATTGCTATAACTGTCCCCCTGATCAAATATAAACTCCTCTGTTCGGCTTTTAAATCTCTTTATACCTGGTCCCTTTCTACCTTTTCCAAACTTCTTACATCTTACTCTCTGTTCCTCCATAAGCATATTCTTCACTCCAGCGATACTGGTCTCCTTGCTGTTCCTCACAAAACACTCCTACCTTCAAATTCAGTACACTCTCACTAGTTGTGTTCTCTCCCTCCTCCTCTCCATGCAGCTTCTGCTGTTTCCTTTAAGTCTTAGTTGAACTCTCACCTTATGGACAACGTGTTTTTAAGTCCTCTTTATTCTTACCATTTTGCCTCCATGATTATATATAATCTATCCTGTATAAACTTTGTATGTATATGGTTGTTTACATATTGCAATATCTCATTAGACTATGTTTCTTCTAAGCAAATATGTTTTTTAACCTTTCTGGGTATGTCCAGCACATAACACAGTATCTAGCACTTAGCTGGTCTAAATAAAAGCTGGCTGACTTGACCTTTAGAAGTTTAGAAACAAAAACTCTCTGTAAAATAATTCTTTCTACATCTTGCTAAATTGCAAAGAAAAATAACGCCAAATATGTGTAAAGAGACTCTAAGTAATGTTAGGTGCAATGGTGAGTCACAAGTCACCATCTCTGTCCTCAAGAACCTCTTAACCTAATTGTGGCAATAAGGCATAAATGCATGGAATTGTAAATTATTGGAGCCAGAGGACACCTGGGACACACTCTAGGGAAAGCAAACGATGCAGGATAGCAAAAAGAATGAAGACAGAAATGAAAGACCTAGATTCACATCCTGGTTCTGATGTCTGTTACCCTGTATAACCTTAGGCAAGTCAAAGAACCTTTCTAGGCTTTCATTTCCCCATCTATAAAACCAGGATATGGGACGAGATCATTTCTGAGGTCCCTTTTAGTCCTAGCATCATGTTATTAAGTGTCAGAGCCAGATATGAGCACTCTTTCGGAGCCTTTTCTCATGAATGCAGAATGTTGCATACACATTCAGACTTGTCTGTTCTTGTGTTAATTTTGCTTTGGTTTGATTTTTTTGGTTACAAAGGTAAGGGTTGAGGGGAGAGATGGACTACAGGAAAATAGAAGAAAAAAAGAAATCAACAAAAGATTAAAATAAAAACAAATATGAGGACATAGTCTGCAACTCATAATTACCAATTATCTTGTAATCAAGAACAAACTTGTTAATTTTAACAATAAAATCTTGATTCTTGACAATAAAACTGCAAGTAGGACATGGATTTACAGATTGTAAACCACTTTATAGGTATAATAACATTAATAACAACAGCAGATATTTCTACAGCACTCACTATATGCAAGGCACTACGCGAAGTGCTAGACAAGCTTTATCTTCACAACAACTCTGGGTGTTAGGTGCTACTATTATCTGAGACAAACACAGGCTAAGTGGCTTGCACAAGATCACCGAGTGAGTACATACTGAAGATTAGGCCCAAAGCTCTAGGCACGACACTATCTAGCTGCCAACATGATTGTCTGTATTCTCCTACTGTGTCTAGCGTGATTTGTCTTCTGTTGATTTGTGCACATACTGTATCTGTCTAGTAGAATGCAAGCTCCTTAAGACAAGGACTATTTTCTTTTTGTCTTTGCATATCAATGTGTGTGCCTTACGCATAGTGCTCAATAAAGAGCTTAACAGATGTCTGTTAAAAGGAATACATAGTGAATGTTCAATTTAAAAAAATAGAACTGATGGCCAGCAGTTGAAGATCTGTCCTCGTGATGAAGAAACACCTTTACTGTGTATGGAGAACAACTTACTGTAAACATATGATTGAAATGTAGATAGAAATGTAGAAATTGAAAGATACAATAACACAGCAAGAGATTTATCTAGATCTAGACCAGGGTGGAGAACCTGTGATCACACTCTTTGGATTGAATCAAAGGACTGCACTTGAGGACCCAGAGGGTCATATGTGACCTTGAGGATGCAGATTCCCCACCCCTGATCTAGACAAATAAATCAAAAATTATTTATTAAGAGCCTACTGTGCTCCGGGTTCTGTCAGGATACAAAGACCAAAAAATACAATAATTCTTAACATTCAGCTGTATTTTCAAAGAAATGAACAAGCTTAAACCAAATAATTACAATAAATAAGACCACATCATAACTGGAGTCTATCTCTGTTTGTTTTCTTTGATCTATCCAGCATAAACAAGGAAAACAGGAAAGACACTTGCAACAATACTATCAAAACAAAACCAACAAAAGACCCCAATCTCTCTTTTCTTCTCTCCAATTAAATCCAATAAGGAAAACCTTGAGGGGGGAAATGGTCTTAAACTGCTGTAGCATAATCTTTGTTCAATTAAAGGTTGACTTGTGGAGACAATGACAGCTCCTCCAAAGGTTGCATCTTTTGAGCAATATACAGCTGGATCAAAAAACACCATCAGGAAGAAGTCACATCATTTTACTGATCAATAAATTCAATTTTACTGTGCACAGTACCTTCCCCAAAGCTTTATATGAGATTACCCTTTTTAACATAATCTCATTAGCTTTTCTCTATCCCCAAGATGTGGGCAGTGACAAGTATTATTACAGCTGGGTTTTTACTCTTTCAAGAGAATACTTCATATAGTCCAGTACAAATTGTGGGTTGAGAAACAGTATGCTAATACAAAGAATGAACCTTTCGATACTTAGGACCTAACAATTATGAATTTTTAGCTCAACAACAAAAAAAGGATTCATTTTTGTATGGTGGGACAATATATTCATGTGTATATGCATGTATTGCAAATATACACATAGTCATTCACATATATAAACATAAATACAAAGATACTGTAAATCTTAACTATAACCATTATTATGTAGTTAACTAATACTTCTGGAGATTTTATAATTTGGTTATATTTTTACAGTCAAATACTGTGCAAGTACCTTAACAGCAAAAGGATAAATGGGAAAAATGTATTTAGTGAAGGAAAATCATCATAGTTCCATGTTTCATCTTTTACTTATCATCTATCCTTTATCAATATCCAACTTATCACCTGAGTACTATTATAAGCCAAAGACAGTACAGTGCAGTAAATAGAGTGCAGCACTTTGAGGTGGGAGCTCTATTTCTAGTTACTAGCTGGGTGATCCAAGTCAAGTAATCTAATATGCCTTAGTTAATAAGACAAATTTCCTCTTCTGTCAAATGGAGATAATTATACTTGCACTTACTTTATGGGACCATAATAAGAAAAGCATTTTATAAACTTTATTAAGTGTTCTGTAAATTACAGTTATTTTGTCATTTCTATTGTTAATGTTAAAAAAGAGAAAACTCTTAACATAACCACACAGGATTACAAAGACCTGAATTATGAATGTCCCTTATATTCCTTGGCTGGGACTCACTTTCTGTAATGTCTCAGCCTACAGCTTCTGAGGGTTCTTAAGACTTGTATTCCTAGGAGGTCAGGGTCAAGAGGCAGAGTTAGTGAAAGCCCAGGAGAGGACAGATCCTTATTGCTCTGTCTTCTGGCTTCAATACAGAATGACGTATAGCTTCAGGATCTCTTAATGGGGAAATCCCTTTGAAAAGAAGCCCACATTCAGAGAAGGTTGTTATGTCTCTATTCCCAACATACCAACAAGAGACTTCAGAAAATTTCCCATTAGGTGTGACCTAGGAGTCTCTTCCTCCTTCTTACGGTTGATGTATCTCACTTTTAGTGGGAGAGCTCATTCACTCTCTACCTTGTCTAGTATGTTATCATTTGCATAACTTCTCTGATTTCTGTTTGCTACCAGATTGAATTAAACAGGGTTCTTTGTTATTCACTATGGGTGATGCTTTTTATGTAACATGTGGAAAGAGAAGTAAGACTGAGCACAGAGCTTGAAGCACTGCTTTTCCCATTAAAGGGATGGCACTAGAAGTGCAGTTTAAACTTAAAAAATATTTTCTCTGGACTAACCATATTTAGGTAGTATATAGAAATAATTCTACCATGGCACGCTCTCTCAGAGCAGAGCAGAGTGGCTACCCTTGTAAGGCCAATTCTCTCCTTCCTTTCTGGAAAAAAATCCAAGTCTCACTGGAGGAAACTAGAGTGTGTGTGTATATGTGTGTGTTTTAACATTTCCCCATGAGCAACGTCTAGACAAATTCATGTGAACACACATGACCTTCATGGGTAACATCCTACAGAATGATTCTGTGATCATGTAATATATAGATAGATAGACAGATATAGATATATAAATATATAAATGTCTCATCTCCCAATGTGTGTGTAATCTATATTTTGTACCTTCTTTAGCATGTAAATCTGTGCTCTCTACTAAATAAAGATTTCTTGAAATGAATTAAATATTCTACCACAAAATTCCAGCCAGTTTTCATAATACAGAATACTTCAAGGATTCATAACTTCATCAGTGTGGGTATTCACACCATTGATGCAAGCTGCATCCTGTTAAGCACCACAGTAAATGATGTTCATGATTTGCTATGGCCAACCTGATGATCAGTCCCTCCATACTTAGCAAGTTTGTTCCTCTGACAAAAGACAACATGCATCACTCAAAATCTTTCCTATTTGAAACCTAGTTTGGTAGAACTTGCTTTTGAGCTCCACTGGCCCAGACTTCAAGAATCCAGCATTGTCTCCATGCCAGACAGGGCACTAGAGGAAGACTTGAGTAGAGCAGTTCCCAGAGAAACAGTTTGGTGTTAGATTGCACTGCACAATAAGTAGTATAGTCCAGCTACAGTCAGGGTTAAATGGACTCCTATCTTGCATGTAACTCTTAAGTACTACTTATACCACTGACTCTAAAAACATGCTTGAACAACTAATTTTCAAAATACCTATTTTGAAAATGGGAAAGACCATAGAAACTAGGAGCTCAGAGGCAAGAAGAAGCAAGTTACTACCTTCCACCCAAGCATCCTGGTTTCTTATCCAGATGAAATCAAGTTTTATGTACTATGAACAGAGCCAATGGCAGCTATCTCATTTTCTCTACTCAGCTGCCTCACCATCTAGCTGGCAATAAATCGGGGGTCACAGAGATCACCCTGATTCACTGAATCCTAGGAAGAGAAACAACTTGATCATTCTTCACTAGCCATAAATCATTAGACTCAGGAGCATGTGCAAATATGCTCAAAAATAAAGGACTATCACATTACCAGACCACTAAATTATTCTATTGACATATTGTAATCTGAAATGAACTCCAGTTTCCTCTTCTTCTGTAAATGTAAATCATTCTCTCTGATTTGACACTTATTTTTTTATTGAATTTGTTAACTTTACGGAGAGTTCATTAACAAAAGCAAAGAACTGTACGAACCAGTCTGTCCTAAGCCCAATCTCTTCACAAACATGAGGGAGATAACCAAGGTGAAAGCTGCGAGACCCTCCCAGACGGACTTGTTTCCTAGGGGTTTATTACCCCTAGGTGATCATCACCACTATCATCGTTATTTGCTTACTTCTTAAAAGTAATTTTTCCTAATGAACAGTATTTGAATTATATGAACTTTGGTTTCCTCTGCTATAAAACGAGGGGCTTGGGAAGTATTTTCTCTAAGGTCTCTATCCATTTGCATTTTCTGGGAAATCCATGATAGCTGGCAATTTTCAAATAACAAGACATATATTCTAACTTAAAGTGGGGTTCTTAATTTTTTTGTGTCATAGTCTTCATTGGCAGTGTGTTGAAGCCTATGGGCTCCTTAAAAGTACAAAATAAAATATCTAAGATTACAAAGAACAGTAATTATGTTGAAATGCAATTATAAAAAAGTAATAAAGTTCAAGGACTCCAGGGAAAGAACTCATAAATTAATGTACAGTGGACTGAGGAAGCTATCTGCATAGGAAGAAAAAAATAAGTATGTAAAGAAGAACATCACCCGAAAAGGACCAAACATATAGTAGGCATTTAGAAAATGCTTATAGATTGACTGACAAAACTATTAAGAGCAGTTCATCAGGTAAACAACATAGTCTATCAATATAATTTAATGTATTCCATTAAGATATTTTAGACTGGCACTGCAGAAAAATAGTGAACAAAAACCTAGAATGACAGAAGGAAGAGGAGAGAAATTTGGATTGTATAGGAGAAATTATAAGGGTTTTTCAATAATTCCAAGCTGTTGATTGCTGCAAAAAGTCCATCTTTTTAATAACAATATTCTTCCAAAGAGGCCATATGGATGAAAAATCACAAAATGCTATACTCTCAAAAGGTTCAAAAGTGCAGGTGACCAAAAAGGCAATGAAATAATTCATAATATATAGGCAGGTGAGAGGGGGTCACATGATTGCAAAATATTTCCAACTTTTCTTTACCTTCCAGAACTACTACAGAGAATTTACTATGGTCAGAAAGGGAAATAGGTCAGTCATGCAATAACAGCAAGGGATGAGAGATGGACAGTTCAACCTCTGCATTAATGTCCTTGAATTAATTAATTAATGTCCTGAAAGAACCAAAGGAAAGCCTCCAACACATGCAGTGAATAACCTAAGGAAAATCCTCAGGAAAGATAAAAATCACATATGATGAGGCATGGAAATATTGCAATCTTCAGTAGTCAAAATATGTACATTGATGAAATAATGGATTCACTGAATTATGGAAGTACAATATATGACTTTAAAACATGAAATTTTTAGGACGGGTTGGTAATTGGAGACAGATACTTTTCAGACTGATAGGGTATGTGTTTTGGTTAAAAAAAAATTAATGGGGGTGGAGCCAAAATGGCAGAGTAGGATGGACCTGCTCTAGCTCTCTGCCCATAGCCCTTAAAATACCTGCAAAAAATGACTCTAAATAAATTCTAGAGCAGCAGACACCACAAAATGACAGTGAAATAGATGTCCAGCCCAAGATAGCCTGGAAGGCCAACAGGAAAGGTCTATCACACTGGGCTCAGAGTCGAGCACAGTCCATCCTGGGCCCTGCCACATGGAAAGGACTGGAGCAGGCTTCAAGGAGCTGAATCACGGGTAGCTGCTGCAGGTCGCAGATTTCTCAACCACAAACACCAAAGACAGTTTCAAGCATCAGTAAGAAAGCTCTTTCATCTGGGTGAGAGGGGAGAGCTGTCCAGCCCCCAGCCTTGGGCCCAGGGCAGCAGCCACTGTGGCAGCAGCATACGTGTTTGGAGCCCTTGACCTAAAGACTATGGGGGAATCAAGCAGGGTGAGGAGGAGTGCTGGCATGGTGGAACTGGTGGTGGCTATGAAGAGGGAATCCTAATCACAGTTCCAGGGCAAAAAAGAGTGCTCACAGATCAAAGCTCAGGCCAGGAGAAGAGAAAACTCTCCCTTAATTGTGCCACCTTAGAGGAACTGAGAACATACAGGTCCCTAGAGCATACCTTCCACTTGACAAAGGATTCAAAAGTCAAGTAACTGGCTGGGAAAATGCCCAAAAAAGGGGAAAAAAATAAGACCATAGAATATTACTTTCTTGGTGAAAAGGTATTTTCTTTCATCCTATCAGATGAGGAAGAGCAAAGCATACCATCAGACAAAGATAGCACGGTCAAGGCTTCTACATCCAAAGCCTCTAAAAAAAATATGCAATGGTCTCAAAGCCATGGAAGAGTTCAAAAAGACTTCTCTAAATCAAGCAAGAAAGATGGAGAAAAAATTGGGAAGAAAAATGAGAGCAATTCAAGAAAATCATGAGAAGCAAGTCAACAGCTTGCTAAAGGAGACCCCAAAAATGCTGAAGAAAATGACGTCTTTAAAAATAGACTAACCCAAATGGCAAAAGAGGCCCAAAAAGGCAATGAGAAGAATATTTTAAAAAAGCAGAATTGGCCAAATGGAAAAGGAGATTCAAAAGCTTACTGAAGAAAACAGTTCTTTAAAAATTAGAATGGAGCAGATGGAAGCTAATGACTTTTATGAGAAACCAAGAAATTATAAAACAAAATCAAAAGAATGAAAAAACAGAAGACAATGTGAAATATCTCATTGGAAAAACAAATGACCTGGAAAATAGAGAATCCAAAAATTGCTGGTCTACATAAAAACCATGATCAAAACAACAGCCCAGACTTCATCTTCTAAGAAATTATCAAAGAAAACTGCCCTGATATTCTAGAACCAGAAGGTAAAATAGAAATGGAAAGAATTTACTCATCACCTCCTGAAAGATATCCCAAAAGAAAAACTCCTAGGAATATTGCAGCTAAATTCCAGAGTTCCCAGGTCAAGGAGAAAATATTACAAGCGGCCAGAACGAAACAATTCAAGTATTATGGAAACACAATCAGGATAACACAAGATCTAGCAGCTTCTACAGTAAGGGATCAAAGGGACTGGAATATGATATTTCAGAGGTCAAAGGACATAGGATTCAAACCAAGAATCACCTATTCAGCAAAACTGAGTATAATACTTCAGGGGAAAAAGCGGAATTTCAGTGAAACAAAGGATTTCCAAGCATTTTTGTTGAAAAAATCAGAGATAAATTTTGACTTTCAAATACAGGAAATATATTTCATGGAAATAAGTAGATGTTTTCTTTCTTATTTCTCCTTACTATTTTATACATGCAAGTAAACCATGCAGAAAATAGGGGCAGAGAAATAAGAACTCAAACTGCCAGCACTAGAGATTGAGTGAAATATGGGTTATAACGTATTAGCATACTGGAGTCATAATGTATTGTCATGGTGACAATACATTATGACTCCAGTATGCTAATATGTTATAATAGAAGGGACCACAAAATGAGTGGGGAAAGCGATAATCAGAAGCAAATATTATTGTGGGAGGACAGGTCAAGGGAGAGAACGGAATAATTGGAGGGCAGGAGAGGACAGAGGGAAATGTGGTTTGTCTTTTGCAATATAACTATTATGGAAGTGTTTTGCATTGTTATATATGTATGACCTATAATGAATTGCTTGTTTTCTCAATGAGGGTGGGTGGAGAGGGAGGAAGGGACATTATTAGGAAAGCTAATAGGAGTGTACATAAAGGACACAGGTGTGAGTTGAATATGATAGAATATCTAAAAAAATACAATTAGGGGGTGAGAAAGAGGAATGCACTAGGAGAAGAAGAAAGGGAGAGGCAGAATGGGGTAAATTATCTCACACAGTTATAGCACAAAAGATCTATTACAATGGAGGGGAATATGGGGGGCAGAGATGCGGGGAGCATGTGAACCTTACTCTAATTGGAATTGGCTCTAAGAGGGAATAACATACACATTCAATTGAGTATAGAAATCTATGTTACCCTACAGTAAAGTAGGAGGGGAAAGGAATAAGAGAAGGAGGTAGGCTGACAGAAGAGAGGAAAGACTGAAGGAGGTGACAGTCAGAAGAAAAACACTTTTGAGGATGGTCAAGGTGAAAGGGAGAGAGTAGGACAAATATAGGGAGGGTGGGGAACAGGATGGAAGGAAATTATTAGTAATCCTAAGTGCGAAAAAAATTTTCAGCAAGTTTCTCTGATAAAAGACTCATTTCTCAAATATACAGAGAATTGAGTTAACGTTATAAAAATAAGAGCCATTCCCCAACTGATAAGTGATCAAAGGATCTGAATAGGCAGTTTCAAGATAAAGTAATCAAAGCTTTCTCTAGTTATATGAAAAAATGTTTCAAATCACTATTGATTGATTGGAGAAATGAAAGTTAAAATAACTCTGAGATACTAATTAGGCAGAAAAGGAAAATGATAAATGCTGAAGGGTATGTAGGGAAACTTAGATATTAATAATGCATTATCAGTGGAGTTGTGAACCGATTCAATACATAGAACTGATTGTTTTATTCCTGTACAAAAAATTACAAGAGCCATCTTCAGGGCCAGTGAGGTATCTCAGACCAAGAAGAAAGAAATAACACAGAAAGAGATGGTGTCAGATCCAAAGTGGTGGGAATGACTGAGCACACTCGCAAGACAGTTACCATAAGTTTTTATTGTTCTTTTTATGTTGCATGGAAGGGTCCATAGGTTTGAAAATTATTTAAAAATTTGGTAGTTGGAGAGACTTGAGAAGTTAGAATGGTGGAATAGCAAAAAATATAAGCTACACACACACACACACACACGAGTCTCCCACAATTCCTTCAAACAGATCCATAAAACACATCAGCAAGGGAAAAAGAATTAACATTTAGATAGCACCTACTATGTGCTATATTCATATGTGCTATATGTTAAGCCCTTTATAAATATAATCTCAATTACATTCTCATCAGAAAAAACAAACAGCTAATCATTTTTCCAACAAAGGTCAACATAGAGAGACATGACAGAAAGGGTTTTTGGACACTAAACAAGGCCTACACTTGTTTAGAATATAGGAACTGGTACCAACTGGTAGATCCGTTGCTTACTACTCAATTCCAAATCACTGACCTAGGATAGATGGACGAGAGGACCTGTGCCTTGTATTCCAGGGTAAGGAATGATCTGAAGGCCCTATCCTGTGTACCTAGCAAGAAGCAAGTTTAGAAGGCAGTAACAGTTATGTGGCTTTAAGGTCAGGAGAGAAGCCTGCAGAGGAATAACCAGCCCAGGAATACCAGACCAAAAAGAAGCCTACAATTCTATCACTCTGAACAGGCAGTTTCTAGTTGTCTGAGAGGACCTAAGGACTACAAACAACTTGCTGGATCTCTAAATATCGCATGCCCACAGTTGTGCTGCTCAGACCCACTGTACAGAGCTCAGACAGGGGAGAAATAATTAGACTTTGTGCTAGACGGATCCATTTTGGGAGTTCATGAAAGTTGTCAAGTCTCTAGTGTGAGCTACCTCCGAAACACTAAATGAATATGATTCTCAATACCCCCAAGAAAGCAGCAGCAGAAGGACCATGCCCTCCAGAAGTGTGGAGATCCCAGCCTTAACAAAGTCTGAGGTCAGAAGGTAGTCTAAGTCCAACATAAAAAGTTATGGTGACAGGGACGTTCAAGACACAAACCCAAAAGAAGAGAATGAATGTGAAACATCTACAAACAAAATCTCAAAGAAAACACAGGTTGGGCACAATTTCAACCAGAAATCTTGGAAGAGGAGAAGCAAGAGTTTTGTTGTATTTTTTAAGAGTTAAAAAAAGTTTTAAAAAGAAATAAATGAAATGAGAGGGCTTGAGATTTTAAAAAATGAAAAGAAATTAGTTCCATGAAAAAAAAAGAATTAGAAAAGTAATTCACAGTTTAAAAGAAGAGGAAAAAAACCTTGAGCAAGCAAAAACCTCTCTTTAAATTGTAATGTCACAAACAGCCAAATATATCATAAGACATCAAGAAGTACTAAAACAGTAAAAAAAAAAAAAAACTGAAAAAAGGAAAGAAAATTTAAGATACCTCATAGTAAAAACAAATAATGTGGAAAGCAGATGAGGAAATATCAAAAGCTATGTTTTTTTAAGGCCTAGATATCATATTTCAAGAAATTATAAAGCTGTCCAGATCTCTTCGAATCAGAAAGCAAAGCTGAAACAGGAAGAATTCACCAGTCGCTTCCAGGAAAAAAAAACCCAAAATGACAACTCTCCAGAACATTATAGCCAAAACTCAGAGTTTTCGGGCACAGAAAAATATTACAAGCAGCCAGAAAGAAAGAATTTACTTGGTATAGTAAGTACTAAGTTACCATCAAGTACACAGTCAGGATCACAAGTGACCTGGCTACCAATATTATAATGGAGTGTAGAGCTTGAAATACAATATTCCAGAAGGTAAAGGATATAGACTTAAAATCAAAAAACAACTCAAAACCAAGTATCATTTAACAGGAAAAAAATAGATCTTTAATGAAATAGAAGACTTCCATGCATTCCTGATGAAAAGACCTAAACTGCATAGAAAATTGTGCAAAAAAGTCAAGAGAAACAAAAAAGGGCAACACAAATGAATAACCATAAGATACTAAACAAGGATAACCTGTTAAACTGCTCACATTCAAATATAATGAAATAATACATGCATTCCCTCTGAATTCTATCATTATCAGGAGTCAGGGAGAGGCAAATTATACAGTGGGCCTCTGAGGATTCTATTATGGTTTGATGATGGGGATCGGGGGAAGGGAGGAGGGTAGAGACAAATAGCAGGGCAAATTATCACACATAATCAGGGTGTGCATGCGTAAGTTTATACCATCAAAGAGGAAAGAGTGGGACAAACAGGTACCACTTAAACCTTACTCTCATACATAGTGGTCAAAGGAGAGGACACATACATACACACACACACATAAAACACACACATACAGATTTGGGAAATACATTTCACTCAACAGGAGAGGGGGGAAAAGGAGATGGGGAAGAGACAGACTGAGAGACAGATTAGTCGTAAGCAAAAGAAACCCTAAGGACGTGTAAAAACAATTATACAAGTTCTTTTTGTGGTGACAAAGAACTGAAAACTGAGGAGGTGATCATTAATTGAGGAATGGCAGAACAAGTCATGATATACAAACATGATGGAATACTATTGTACTGTAAGACATGAGGAAGGGGACAGTTTCAGAGAAACATGGTAAGGCTTATATGAATTGATCCCAAGGGAAATAAGCAGAACCAAGAGAAAATTTATGGCAATATTATATAAGACAACTTTAAAAGACTTAGAAATAGTGATCCATATAACAACCAATCTTGATTCTGGAGGACATGATAAAACACACCACTTACCTTCTTCCTGATGGAGAGATAAAGGACTCAGAGTACAGAATGAGATTTTTTTTTTTGACATGGTCAATGCAGAAATACGTTTTGCTTGACAATATACATTTGTAACAAGTATTCTGTTTTTATTTCTCAGTTGAAGGTATGGGGGAATGAATTGGAGAAGAAGAAAACAGATTCTTGCTGACTGAAAAAAATTTTAAATAAAATGAGGGAATTGGACAAAAAAAAATAAAATAATATTAAATCTAAACTTGAATTCCTAAAACAATAAAAAACTGTAAAACCATTTCAGGGAGTTATCAACATCTTCAAATCACACCGTACTCAAAAGAGACCTCATAGGATATCTAAGATATTAAACTTTCAATACTCTGAGAGAAGTGATTAATTTCTATCATATTACTAACCAATTACTAAATTAGCACTAAGGTTTTTTCCCTTATTTTCTCATTCCAAGACCAGCCCCACAGGTCCTTCAAGCCAGTTCCTGAAGGACAAGACTGACAGATGAGACTGCCCAATCCTCCTGAACGTGCTCCTTAATTTTGGGCAGGACCTCACCCAACTGGAAGACCTTCTCCTGTTTAGAGGGTAAACAGAGTCTAATCTAAGTGAGTTCCAGCCCCAAAGCATGAAATCTCTCCTTGCAACCCTCCACTGAAGTTTAGAGCAACCCAGTTCATGAAGAAGAAAACCAATCAGAGTGGTCTGGGTAGAGATGGATTCCTTTGTCCAGATTGTGGGAAGTCACTGAGTTTCACGATCAAGCCATGTTCTCAGCAGGCGGGGGCTGAGGGCTCTCAGCCCACCTCCCATTTGAAAGTCCACTCCCTCCTGAACTTTTGATCTTTACCTGTCAGAAGCCCCCCCCCCTTTCTAAAAGTATATTAAGGCATTCAGTTTCTCCATTAGTGAGAACCACTCTCAATCATTCAATTTATAATTAGCTATCTCAATTAATAAATTGATCTTTAATTACCCAGAAATTCTGTCTCCTGGGTTTTTCATTCATCTCACTAAGAAATAGAATGTGTAAGGCCCACTTTCTCATTCTTGACTTAAGTACGGGAACTTTCCCTGTCCCAAAAGGATGAATTCTCTGCCTGTCCAAATCATCTTCAAAGCTAAGTGCAGATATCACCACTTCCATGAAACATTTCCCCAAGTTCTAATCTTACTCTACCCACCTTGTCTGGGACAAGTAATCTTTTCCTCAAATTTCCCAGACTAATTTCTTTATCTGAATCTCTCCTTTATCCCAGGCTACTTTATGCCATATTCATCTGTATAAACGCACCTACCCTCAATTCATCCCTTAACCCCTCAAGTACCTTTTGAGTTCCTTGAGTACAGACTGAATCACTTTTCTTCTTTGTATACCATGGCCTCAGCCTAGTGCTTTTTTCATAGAGGCACTTAATAAATATTTTGTGAAATGAATTACATTCAACTTTGCCAACATATTTATTCAATATGATAACATACTTATTTGTGTCTTATTCCACATACTGGGCTCCCACCCAAAGAACTCAAAGTTCTTTGAGCTGAGGGGCTATATTGCTTTCTGGTTTTATATCCTAAGGATATGTCTGAGATGGCATATGGTAGGCATTTAATAGATGCTTGTGAACTTAATTTAATTAAATTACAATCCTAAGCAGCTGGGGGAAGTATAGTTTCTACATACACAAAAATACCCCTCACATAGCATCAAGGTTAGTGCTAAATAAAATGCCTGCAATTTCACTTTCACAACTTATTCTTCCTTCAGTAATATCCCAAAAGTCACTCAGTGTCTTTATGTTTTATCCATTTTCCCCATCAAGAGGCTATACATATGTAGCAGAGTAAGCCATGGACTTAGGCAGTGTGAAGACCTGTACTGGGGAAAACACTGTCATTTTACACAAATTATTTATGCCCCAGTTTTCTCCTTTGTAACATGGAGGAGTTAATAATCACTGTACTAACAGTAACAGCAATACCATAAGGAGGACCGACTGCAGAACCCTTCACTGCTCTGATCAAGACAATGATCCATGACAATTCCAAAAGACTAACGCTGGAAAACACTTTCCACCACCAGATAACAAATTGATGAATCTGTAGTCCAGGTTAAAACTATCTTTTTTTACTTTATTTTTCTTGGGGTTTTTTGTGTGTTTTGTTTCACCAAATGGCTAATATGGAAATATGTTTTGCATGACTTCACACATATAATCACTATCATATTGCTTGCCTTCTCCAGGGGTTGGGAGGGGCAGGAGGCAGGGAGAGAATCTGCAACTCAAAATTTTAAAAAATGAATGTTAAAAAAATTTAATGTAATTGGGAAATAGTTAATGAAATAGAGAAAAATAACTGCTATATCACAGGATTGCTATAAGGAAAAAATGATAGTATAAATAGAAATCACTGGTTGTTGTCCTGTTATTTTCCATTACATCCAATTTTTTGGATCCCATCTGGGACTTTCTCGGCAAAGGTGCTGGAGTGGTTTGCTATTTCCTTCTCCAGATCATTTTACAGATGAAGAAACTGAGGCCAACAAGATTAAATGACTTCTCCAAGGTCACATGGCTGAGACCAGATTTAATCTCAGGTCTTCCCGACACCAGGCCTGGCACTCCATCCACTACACCATCTGCCTGTCCCAAAAGCTATCAGCATTATGGGATAATTAGTTTTGCAAATATTTTTATTAATGTGTAATGACCTTCAAATTCATGTGCATTGAATGAACATATCCAAAACAAATACTAAGCATCTTTATAAGTCAATTAGATCAGGAAGGTGGAAAGGATTTTGCAAGGTCTATAAAGCACAAACAATCATCCTCCAAAAGCCTTCAAATTATTTGTTTGAAGTTTAATCTAAAGTAATACCTCATGCCTTTCCCTTCAACAAGAAAAAAAGAATATGAATCAATATGATTTGTTGCATTTGGTGGTGTGGGGTGGAAGGTGAAGAACAGTTATCTGTCAAGAACGCAAGCATTAGCCTTCTTGCAATCATGAAATAATAAATAAAGATTTAAGTACAACAAATTCCCTCTAAAATGACTGACTGCAAATAAAAACAGTAATCACATTAAAACAGGAACTCTGGTTTATGTGAGCTTTTCTATGACTTACTATAGCAGTCCACTTCAGGGAACAATAAACCAGAAAATTAAGAGTGTGATTATTCAGCAGTTCATTATAATGCAAGAGCCCAATGCATTTAGTATCATTTTACACAAAGGAAATAAGTATTTAACAAACACATCCATTGTATGTCATAATGGATACTCATGAAATATATGGGCATTTTACTATTTAAATATTAATCAACTTTTTAAAATAAGCACATTGGCTATCAAATAGCTCACAGTTCCTTTCATTCATTGAAAAGAAAAACCATCAAAATATGTTCTATCAGCAACCTCTTGTGGCCAAAAATCAGTGCTACACTGCTTATTTATTGGAATTGCCAGGAGATAAAATTCATAAAATTATGTATCTTCTATATGTGAAAAGGACACTATTTCCTTTAGGTCAGTGGGACCTGAACTCTGAGCTGGGGTTTTTTTGGATTTTTTGGTGTTTTTTTTAAGAGTAAGGAATGCATTTACAACAAGTTATCCATTATAACAAAAGACACCCTTAAACTAAGCCAAACACACACACACACACACACACACACACACACACACGAGATCGTGATAGCATTTAGAACTAGAAGAAATATAGATCATCTAAGTCACTGCCTTTATTTTACAGATTAGGAAACTGAAGCCCAGAATGGTTAAAAAAAAAAACAAAACTTGCCCAAAGTTATTGTCACAGCCAGTACATAAGAATGAAAGGATTCAAACTCAGAAATCTGGGTTTGAATTTGTCCTCAAATCCAGTCTGCTTTCCACTCCCCATGTGTGACATCTTGTTTTGTTTCTCACTGCAGCCAACAGTACCTGCTTGGGAGAGGGCTAGAGCCCAAGGTACAATCAATAACGACGAGAGGGAAGCTAATGGGACAGACCCAGGCATCTGTGAACTGGAGCTCATGAATGCCATGATCTAACACAAGAACTAATTCGTTACGTTTTCAATTAATTCTGTATTTTAAAGTTAGTCTAAGAATCTGTCACATGGACATAATTAGTGTTTTAATCATAACTCTATAATAACTTATGAAAAAGTTTCCAAGAATACTTTAGAAACAGAAAAAAAATCATACTCTATGAATCATCAATATATGAAGACTCATCTAATGTGAAGTAAAATAAAATGTTTAAAAAGACAGTAGGGACATACAACATCCCAAAGGTCTATCTAGTTGAGAGTGGTTGCTTTCTAAGTCCTCAAGGGCAGCCCTTTGACTGAATCCAAACTTCACAGAAGAAATACTTTTATTAACCCTAAACTTCAGACCACTAGATCACTAGGGCCAAGAGCAGAACGGCCACCCTCTCCTCCTGGCATCTTTCCCCCATTGGTTTCCTGGATGCTGCTATTGCCAGCTTCCTCTCCTAATTGTTCTTCTTAGTCTTTCCGTTAATGTTTCATGATCCACCTACTGGCCTCAAAGCACAAGTGTTAACCAAAGTTCTGTATTACCTCCTCTTGCTCCTCTTCCTCCTCATTCCTCTCCTCTCCTCCCCTTCTCTCTCCTCCCCTCCCGTTTCCTCCCCTCCTCCCCGCAAGCTCTCATCCATGCCTGGAATGCACTTTGTCTTCTCTGCTTAATACATTTTACCAGAAATATATCATTGAGGAGGGAAATTACCAATATACATCCAAAGAGAATGGATGCTACATAAAATCATAGATTCAGAATTATAAGGGACTCTGTCAAGTTATGTTATCCAGTCTCTACTCTGAAAGCTACTCTTCAACATCTTGATGAATAGCTATTTAGCCTCCACCCAAATATCTCCAGTGACAAAGAACTCATTATACCCTGATATACTTCATCCATTTTTAGATAGTTCCACTTCTTGGGAAATTAAAAGACGCTGCTTTAATACTACCATATATAATCTGCATGCTCAGATAAAGCAGGGTAATAACACAGCATGAATGCATTGAGAAAAATCTATTCTCTTCTGATACTTGTCAAGCTAAGCACTTTGACCTAAAATGTCCACAACCAACAAAAGAAACACATAGAAAAAAATTAGTTAATGAGGATTTCAGAAAATACTAATATTGTTGGCTACTTGTAGCATAATTATCAGAAAGAACTGGACATTTTTTGCTATATGGGATAACTCTCAGGGGGAAGAAGGAGGAACATGGGGGAAACAGATGATGATACATCATAATCAATAAATACTTATTTTAAGAAAAAGAAAAACTGGGGATGGAAGGGATAGTGGAGGCAGAGAGACTTTTTTTATTGTAATAGCTGTGATAGATTTGCAAAAATCATCCACTCTTACTCAATTCCCTCATGCCCAATTAAGTGAACAATGGGGCAGAATTGAGGTTGGAAATAAACAAAAGTACCAAAAAGGAATCAAACCAGTGGTCTAGATTCAGTGGTCTTCTTAGTCCTAGCAAACTGACTGGACTGAAGAGTCACAAACAACCCAGAGTTCCAACCACCCATTTAAGCTCTTTGAATTAACATAGTTTAATCTGCTAGTCTTCATAGGTCTATGGATGAAGGTTATGTCCAGTTTTGATATAGGGAAAACAAAATTTTAACTAATCTAGTCAGATGTGAAGTCAACCTCAATTTCAGGTAATGAGGTAGACACCAATTTTGCTGCCTAATCTTCCTGTCCACCTGGACCAAATACTGGATGAAATAAGTAGCAAAGAGCACTAACTATAGCAACTGCTGGTAACCATAGTTCCATCTCCAAACAGCAACTAATTTCTGATCTAACTAGAGTCAAAATAAAGAGGAGGCCGATATTGATGGGGCTGATAAATCAAAGAATAAAAAAAAGATGAAAAAAATTGCATCCACAAATTCCCTCATAGATTTCTTCAGATAAACCAAGTAATGAGTATATCAGAGAACACTAATAATACAGACTATTAGCAGCCAACTCAGAGTAAAGAAATGGGAAGTGAAAGTGTTCGTGGAGTCAGATGCTACCTATAAAAAATCTGATCATACTGACCATGGGCTGATTTTTTTTAAGGCTATTCAGTTTAGTTAAACCTTTTGGCTTTTTCTTTCAGTTATTAAACTAGCATGGAGTTCCCCTATTCCTGTCTACCCTAAATACCACTACCAGACCAACCTTCCTAATTTACAGCTCTGATTACTTCCCTGCTCAAAATCATCCAAATATTTTCTATTAGCTACTGAATAAATTTCAATGTCCTTGCTGTTGTTATTCAAAAATCACAGTCAGGCTCTAACTTACATGTCCCAACTAACACATTCTCCTCCTTCATATACTCTAAAATCCTGCTGAACTGAACTAGTATTCCTCAAATTCATCCTTCCCTTTTCTACTTCCAAATATCTGCTCATATCATCCACTTTACCTGGAATACACTCCTCCCAGACAAAAGTAATCACTCACTCTTTATGTCTTATTTTGCTTTGTGAGTACTGCTTCTATAGTTTTCATAAAATCACTTAAAAGTCACCTGATAGCATTTAACCAACCCATACCTAGCTAAAGTCATTTCAACAGCATCTCTAACAAGTGCTCCCCCAATCTGTTTGAAGACTTTCTGTAAGAAGGAATCTTTATCTCTGAAAGAAAACTCTTCAATTTATCAACAGTTAAAATTATTAAGGTATTTTCCTTATATCAAGACTAAATCACTACTGTCCACTACTCCTAGTTCTGTCTTTTGGGTCCATGCAGCATAAATCTAACCTATGATCCCTTTGGCAACCCTTCAAAGGGTAAAGACAGTTCACCCAATCATGTCTTCTTCTCTTCCCCAGGCTAAATACCCTCAATTCTTTCAAATGATCCTCAAATGGTAGGTTCTTCAGGCCTTTCACCATCTGATCACCTGTTCTAAACACACTCCAACTCATGTGTCCCTTCTAAATTGTGGTGCCTAGAACCATACAAGTAGTCCAGATACAATCTGACTCAAAACTTTGATCCCTCCCTCGTTCTGGACACTATGCTTCTCTTAAGGCAGGCTAAGAGAGAATTAGCTTTTTTAGCTGCCATATCACATTGTTGACTTAGTTTTCAGTCTGCTAAAACTCCAAAACTGTCAGGTCTCACCTCCCACAACTTATATTTGAGTAGCTGATTCAAGTAAACCAAACTTAGAACTTTACATTATTCCCTATAAAATTTTACAGAGAGAGAAAAACTGAAGCCTAGGGAGGTTAACTAACTGACCCAAGTTCACAGAGATAGTAAATATCAGAGGCAGCATTTCAATCATCCTCTGCCTGAAAAGCCAGCAAACTTTTTGAATCATACTGTCTGGTGGCATCCCCCTAGACCCAGACAAAATATGCCCCAGAGCAGGTTCCCCACCCCTGTCCTACAGTAATGGTTCTCAACCTATTTTTCAAAAAACTTACTGAGGAATCAAGAAATTTTTGTTTATGTGGGCTATGTTTATCAGTATTAACTATGTTATAAATTAAAACATCTTAGCATTACTATGAAAATAGCTTTGGGGAGAGAATTCTGGGAAAATGGTAGATAGGTCAGAAAATTCCAAATACTCAAGATTTTCTTCCACAAAAGAGGTAAAAGGCACCTTAGGGTGAACAAAGTGTGGGTGAAGATAAATAAGAATAGGGGCACAACCTGGGTCTTCCTGGGACAATTTGAGAAGATCAGAAGAAAAATCCCAGGACAAGGTTTGATCCCAGGAAAAAGTAAACGCCTCCAGGCTGGCCTCCATTTTAACAACTGGCAGCAAGCCCTAGGATTAGTTGGTTTGAGAGGCTGCCCAGGCCCCAGTCGCAGGAACTTTCACCCCCAGGATGGTGAGGGGTATTGAGTGTTTGAGACCCAGAAGATTGAGGAACATCTGCTAATATGGAACACCAGACCCAGCTGTGCTACCCAGAGCAGTGTGAGTGAGAAGGAACACTAGTGCACAGTGAGTGCAGAAGCAGTGAGACAGAGAAGTGGTTTGGGGCACTTACAGGAGGTAGGAGGTTTGGTTTTGGTTCTAGGGTAGAGAGGAAAACTGAAGATCTGGGGCAACAGGCACCATTTCCCATACCCCAAGGTTAGAGGTGATTACAAAAATTAAACTATTACTACAAAAAATGCACAGGCAAAGGAGAAAGAATCCAACCATAGAAAGCTATTATGGGAACAGAAATGACCAAGGTTCATCTTCAGAGGAAGATACTGAAGTGAAGACACCTCCAAAGAGTAACATCACATGGTCACCTGGCCAAAAGGAATTCATAGAAAATCTTAAAAAAGATTTAAGAATTCAAATGACAGAGATGAGGGAAAAACTAAACAAAAAAAAAGAATAATCCAAGAAAAACAAGAAGGCAATAAAAGGAAAATCAACCAAATAGAAAAGGAGATCCAGAATCTCAAGAAAGGAAATGTCACCTTAAAAATTGGAATTGGGCAAAGTGAAGCCAGCAAAATTATAAGAGATCAAGAAATAATCAAAATATGAGTAATGAAAAAAAAGAAGAGAAAGCAAAATATCTTATAAGAAAAACAACAGATTTGGAGAATAGATCAAGAAGAGACAATATAAAAATAATCGGACTGATAGTTATGATGAAAAAACGTATCTTGATGTGATAATGCAATCAAAAATTAAAGAAAATTGTCTTGAAG
The DNA here is from genome assembly GCA_028658325.1 of Potorous gilbertii. NCBI lineage: Eukaryota > Metazoa > Chordata > Mammalia > Diprotodontia > Potoroidae > Potorous > Potorous gilbertii. Next base: position 163,596,911 of record CM053773.1, read on the forward strand.
CGTTAGAATACGGGGGAAAGTAGAAAAAGAAAAAACCCATCAATTACCACTTAAAAGAGATCCTAAGAGGAAAACTCACGGGAATACCATAGTCAAATTCCAAAACCCCACCTCAAGGATAAAATATTAAAAGCATCAAGATAAAAACAATTTAAATATGGTGGTGCCAGAATTAGACTCACACAAAACCTATCAGCAGAGACATTGAAGGAACTCAGGTCCTGGAATACAATTTATTGAGGAGTAAAAGAACTAGGGCTCTAGCCAAAAAATATTATACCTTGTAAAGTATTATCCCGAATGAAAAAAAAAACTGACATTTGATAAACTCTCAGACTTTCAAGACTTTGTTAAAAAAAAAAAAACCACTTAAGCTTAATGGAAGATTCGACATATAAGAACCAAGAGAAATACAAGGTACCTACCAAAGACTGGATTATAAGGGATTCATAAGGACAGACTCTTTACTTTTACATATGAATTTTAAAAGTAAAACCATTTAGGAACAGCTAAAAAGAGTAATTTTTGTTTACAGATGAGGTGCAAGAGGAAGGACTGATACAGAGGAATTAGATAGAGGAGGAGGGCTTTTAGTTCTGGTAACCTACTTTCATCAGGAATGGGTTTAAGACGGAACAATACATATATATTTAGAAGAGTATAAAAGTCTTCTAAATAAAGAAGAAATAAAATGGTAGGGCATGGACTGGGGGAGAGAGGACAAGGGAGGGATCTTTAGAGGGGAGAATGAGCAAATAGGTAAAAGGGGGGTACAAAAGGTTGTTAAGATTTATGGGAATGGGGGAATGGGGAGGTATCCTTGGAGGGGGGTAGGCAAGTAATAGGAAGGCAAGGTCATGGGTAGAAGTAAAGTAAAGGAGGCTGGAGTGATAGGAAACAAGAGATAGGTACAAACATAAAAACAACGATCAGGGGTAGAATGTGTTTGGGAAAGTATATGTCTATATATGCATGTATATATGCATATATCTATAGCTATGAAAAAGGCATTTGACTTTATTGTGGCCTGCTGGAGGGGTGGGGGAGGGAAAGAAAGGAACAAAGTAAAAAGTACACAGCAAAGAGCAACTCACAATGAAGCAAAGATGAAAATTCTCAATACAACATGTATCATTTGTTTACACAGTCTTTCTTGAAATTAAAATTTATTGTTACATATTTTGAATCCTCTCTTTTGTTCTGCTATGCACATGATATGTGTTTTTTCTAACTTTGTATTTAAGTTCCAATATTTAAGTTTATGAGATGTTTTTGTTTCTTTTCTCTATTCTCTATTCATGTTCTGGAGTTTGTCTAAATATTTTTTTAATTTAAAAAAATAGTTTTGACCTTGTGGGTCTCCTGATAGGGTCTCAGAAACTCCCAGACCACACTTTGTGAACCATTGTTCTTGAGTACTGAAAGAACGGGCAGATTGCTATTGGTGATTTGGATAGATAAGTGATGGGATAGGATTAGAGAAAGGCAAAAAGATTGTCACCATTTTTAGAGTTGGTGAATAGGCTCATTGGATAGTCTGGGTCTGGAATCCGGCCCAAGTTCAAATCCAGCACCAAGACCCTTCATCGTTGTATGAACTTGGGCAAGTCCCTTGACCTCTATTTGCCTCAGTTACTTCGTCTGTAAAAATGAGGGTAATAACATAACCTATGCCCCAGGATTACTGTGAGCACAAGGTGAGGACTCAACATGCTCGCTGGCGCATGGGAGGTACGACATAAATTCTAGCTTTGTTTTCCCTGAAAGGTGAGGAGGGATAAAGAGTAAAACTGGAAACCAGAAGAGGCAGCTAAATTCTAGAACACAACTGTTCCCATTCTATTTGTATGATATCCTGTCTGATATTGCACAGCAGTAAAAAGCAAAACAAAAGAAGAGAAAAGGACTGAGGTCATTCAGAAAGCTCAACATCTGCCAGCTGTCCGACCATCGTCTCTCTGAATCCATTTCCTCATTTGTAAAAAAAGAATAATAAACTATCTCAAAGGGCTGCTGTAAGGAAAGTGCTTTCTAAACCTTAAAGTATCACATAAATGGAGACTGTGTATCTACCAAACTGAGCCTCAAACAAGCAATCTGAAGGCCAAATGCTATCTATCTGGCCCCACCCTACAGCCCATTGGAGATTTTCAGCCAAGGGAATGTTACCTTATACACTATCCCACAGCAACTAGCCAACTAACTGACTTGCTTCCAGCTGTCATGACAGTACACTGTGCTCTAAACTTGTAACTGTGCTTGTAAAAATTGCTCGGGTCCACACAGGTGAATTTTGGATCCTGTGGCCCTCTATGAAAAAACAGATCCAGCTTTACCAAACGATCAGCTTCTTTTGGTGACAGATTATATCATCATTATTTTGAAGGAAAAAAAGTAACTATCTTTGTATATATCAACCAAAACTAGCACAAAGATGATTTAATAAACATCTGAATTAGAGGTTATATATTTTCATTTGTCTTCTTCTTGGAAAAAAAAATGCAAACTTATAATTATGTCATACTTTGTTTTGTACATTTAATTCAAATGAAAAACATAAAAGGCTTGAACTATTTTTAGAAGTGCAACATGCTCTGTTTCTATATAGCTAATTGCTAAATAATATTTTCCACAAGGATTATCTCTGTATCAAAACTAAGTGCACTAATTTTGCCTTAGGTCATTTTAATGGTGGTAGAAACTTGCATTTAAAGATATATATTAAACTAATTATTGAAAACAATGGTGAAGTGCCAATAAAAACACAACACTCATAATGAATGAGTTTGAAATAAAACAACATATATAATAAAATGCTGATGAACACGCCGACTCTTACAGCTCACAAAGTTAACATTTTTATTAAATGCAGCAAACAACTCCTATGGGCTTTTCTTTCCTAAAAGTGGGTTAACAAAATAAAATGAAAAATGCTTACTATCAGCAATAATTAAAGCTGGGCCAACAGTTGCATTATAATTTTATGCATACACATTTCTTGCAAGCTGAAACTTGTCATAATTATTTAAAGTGTTATGTTGAAACACTGAAAATAAGAACTCAGAGCAATATTAACATTCAAGACAAACATCATGAAGAGGAAACTAAGCTATTTCCTGAAAACAGCAAGAAAAAAAAGCAAAAATAAAGAGAAAAAAATGAAGCAAACAGACCCTATAATTTCATTTGACAACAACATTATTAGGTTCTTTTACAAGAGAACAATTGTAACAAAAGCTCTATGGGTGAAAGCTGGCTCATTGTTCAGAGGAGAGGGTAATATAAGATTTGGCCATTTACAGATAATAAAGACAGCAGAAACATAAATATAACATTCCTGACCAAAATCAGAAGAAATTTCAAAAACTTTTACTATTTACATGTTGTTAACCATGATATATTTTTTTAAATCAAGCACCTTGTCTCATATATATATATATATATATATATGTGTGTGTGTGTATATATATATATATGTATGTATACATATATATATATATATATATATATATATATATATGAAGCAAGATGCTTGAGATAGAAAGATAGACAACACATATTTGGAAAGGGGGTGCAAATGAGCCTTTTTCACTCTACTCAATTTGAATTCACATTTTAGAAGTTTGTATGATAGTATGCCCATATTCAAGAATTTGTATCTACTTCCATTTTTTTTCCTGTAATTAACACAGCCATTAAGAAAACCAGTATAGAAGGCGTATACAATTAACTCATCTGAGTAAAGAAAAGATTCAAGACCTAGTTTAAAATCCAAGCTCTGCCACAACTGTATGACTTGGGGTATATCACCTAGCCTCTTGGTCTGAATTTTCTCATCTCTAAAATGAAGGCATCTGACTAGATGTTTAAATTACTCTAAACCCTATGATCCTAGAAGGAATGATTCTTAAAGGACAGAAAGTGACGATGCCATTGATGATGATGACAATGATAACAGCTGACATTTGTAGACTACTTTACGATTCACAAAACTCATTCTTCATGAACAATCTGACTTAAATGTTCACTACTTAACAGAAAGTGCTATCTCCAACATCATCAACAGCCTCTTTGCCACTAAATCTTTCCACAGTATTTAACATGTTTGACTACGACTCCTCCCCTTCCCTTTCTAGATATTCTTTTTTTCCTGCTTTATGGCTCCCTATGTAACTAATACTTCTTAGTATCCTTTGCTGGGGTCATTGTCCAATTCCCCGATGATATCTAAGTATCTCTCCTCTTATTTCTTTATACTCTTTCTTGGTAATCTCATTAGCTCCCATGGATTCAAGTATCCTCTTCATGCAAATAATGCCAAAATCGATACAATCAATTCTCACATCACTCCTAAGCTCCAGTGTCACAAATGCCTACTGGATATCTCTGCCTGGATGCCCCATAGCATATTAAACCCAACAAGTACAAACAGAATTCATGATCTCTCCCCAGAACCATACTTTCTCCTAGCTTCCTTCTACTGTTTGAAGGCCCTACCATTCTTCTCCTCAACCTGATTCATAACCTTGCAGTCATGCTGTACCCTTCACTCTTGTTCACACTAACACACATACAATTAGCTGCCAAGCCTTATCAATTACATTTCCTCATCATCTCTCCCATCCATTGCTTGTCTCCTCACATCACAACCACCCTAGTCTAGAGTCTTATCACATCTCACCTGGGCTATTGAAATAGACTACTACTTCTTCTCCCTGCTCTCACCCTCTCTTCTGTTCAATCTACCTTCCAAATAGCTAGCTAAATTATACTCAGAAAGTAAAGTTATGATCGTGTCCAGCAATGTGCAAGAGCCAGCTGAAATTGACTCTCAAGCCAATTGTTAAATTTTCAATTTGAGTATTTACACACACTCAGATACACACACATACACAGAGATTATTTTCATCCCTATTTTATTTACAAAGTTGGTCCAGGAATCAATCACATGAGATAATGTATATAGAGCACTCCATTAAGCTGAAAGCAATATATAAATGTCACTATTCAGTTGAATATGTTTCTCAAGGTCAAAGACTATTTCTCGTCTTTGCAAAACTAGGATCTAAAAGGGTAACTTTGCATGTGCCCTTTAAGGCACACAGTAGGCACCTAATAAATTTTGTTGAACTGATTTAAAAACAATATCAGAAAATCTAAAGTTCTAACAAATAAAGACTCAGAAAGAATGGTACAGATAACAAAACAAGTTTTTAAATCTATAGCTGAAGCAGGAGGTAGGTAGGAACAGATTCACCACTTGGGGTATAATGTTAAGACATAGTAGAGGGAAAAAAGAAGTAAACAAATTACAACATTTGAATTGGAAAAGATCTTCATCATCACCTTGTCTAGTCTGCTCCCCCATCTGCTGGATTAACACTTCCTTTTTGTTATTTATTTATTTAGTTAGTAAGTTTTAGTTTGCAATAATCACTTTTGTAAGATTTTGAGTTCTATATTTCCCTCCTGCCACCTCCCCAAGAAGGCATGAAATCTGCTACAGGCTATACATATACAATCATATTAAACATGTTTCTACAATTAGTCATATGAAAGAAGAATTAGAACAAAACAAAAAAACCACGAGACAGAAAAAACAAAAAACAACCAAAATAGAGAAAATAATACACTTCAATTTGCATTCAGACTCCATAGTTCTTTCTCTGGATGTAGATAGCATTTTCCATCATGAATCTCTTAGAACTGATTTAGATCACTGCATTGCTGAGAAGAGCTAAGTCTGTACAATGCTAATATTGTTACATACAATGCTGATATTGTTATATATAATGTTTTCCTGGTTCTGCTCATTTCACTCAGCATCAGTTCAGCACAGTCTTTCCAGGTTTTTCTGACATCCACATGATCATCATTTCTCATAGAACAATAGTATTCCATTACATTCATATATCACAACTTGCTTAACCATTCCCCAATTGATGGGCATCACATCAATTTCCAATTCCTTGCCACCACAAAAGAGCTGCTGTATTTTTGTACATGTGGGCATTTTTCCCATTTGTATAATCTTTTTGGGATACAGATCTGGTAGTGGTATTGCTGGATCAAAGGCTATGTATATTTTTATAGCCCTTTGGGCTATTACAATTGCTCTCCAGAATGGTTGCATCACTTTACAACTCCACCAAAAATTCATTAGTGTTCCAATTTTCCCACATCTTCTCCCACATTTATCATCTCCCTGTTTTGTCATGTTAGCCAACCTGATAGATGTGATGTGGTACCTCACAGTTGTTTTAATTTGCATTTCTCGGATCAATAGTGATCTAAGGCATTTTTTTCAAATGACTAGAGACAGTTTTAATTTCTATATCTGAAAACTGCCTGTTCATATCCTTTAACCATTTATCAATCAGGGAATAACTTGTGTTCTTATAAATTTGACTCAGTTCTCTATATATTTTAGAGATGAGACTTTTATGAGAGACACTGGCTGTAAAAGTTGATTCCCATCTTTCTGCTTCCTTTCCAATCTTGGGCGCATTGGCTTTGTTTGTACAAAAACTGTTTAATTTAATTTTATCAAAATTTTCCATTTTGCATTTCTTAATGTTTTCTATTTCTTATTTGTTCATAAATTCTTCCATTCTCCACAGATCTGACAAGTAAACTAACTATTCCTTGATTTCCTAATTTGCTTGTATTATCACTTTTTATGTCTAGATCATGCATCCATTTTGACCTTATCTTAGTATATAGTATAAGATATGGTCTATGCCTGGTTTCTGCAGTACTATTTTCCAGTTTTCCCAGAAATTTTTGTCAAATAGTGAGTTCTTATTTCATAATGTTGGAGTCTTGGGGTTTATCATTGTCTTGAAAAAAAATTCACAGGAAAAATACTTACCAAATTTACCAAGGGCTCAAAGCTCAGAGGGATAGCCAATATAGAACATACGATAATTTGAAGAGTAAGAGAGTCACTAAGACAGTACCTGGAAAATAATAGGATCTTAACAAATGCATCATGGTGATTAATTTATTAATTGGTACTATATTCCAGACATGGTTCTAGGTGCTAGAGATATAAAGACAAAAACTGAATAAATGGGGGGAGGAGGGGTTGTCTCATAAAACATATAAATCAACAAAGAGTAATTACCTGGAGGAGGAAGAGATTAACACTCAGAAGATAATCAGGAAGAGGCTCAAAGGCAGGTAGGATTTGAGCTGGGCTTTGAAGGGAAGCAGGCATTCAGAGGAGGATTTAAAGAAGTACATTCTAGGCATGGGGAGCAGTGTGCAAAGGTATGGAGATGATATCTAGTAGATACAGAAATATACACAATGGTCAGTGTCTGGAACCTCAGCTTGCCTTCCACTACTAATAAGAACCACTTCTGTTTGAGTGTTTTAATCTTTATAAATTCTTACATATGTTAAAAGAAAGTTAATCTCTAGGTCACTAAACTAGGTCACTAAACAGTTTAAATAACTTAACCATCTTATGAGAGGGATGGAGGGAGGGAAAAGCTTTGCTGATTTGGGGCAAACAAAAGATATACCAAGCAAAGATAAAAAACGGTACTCCGAATCATAGGAATTAGGGCTGGAAAGGACCTTGAATTACCTAGCCCAACCTCTTCATTTTGTAGATGAGGAAACAGGACCAGTAGGGTTAAACGCCTTACTAAAGTAATATGGGTATTAAGTCACAAAGACACGTTTTAAATCCCAGAAAGCTATTGTAATTGTAGGCTACAAAGAGAAGGGGAAACAAACACAAGCAGAAGCACAGCATCTAGGAATGCACTTGTAAGATCACATCTGGGATTCTGAATTTGCTTCTAGCTGCCATCACTTAGGAGAAAAGTTGGGCAGCTGGAGCAGAGGCTGGCACACTTTAGCTTGAATGAGCATTTTCGAGTTGGAGAGTGCCCAGAATAGGTCAACCAGGATGATAAAGAGCTTCAAGAAAATGCCTTATGAAGACTGATTATCGGTACTGGTAACATTTATCTACAGAAGAGAAGACAAAGAGTGAACATTACAATTTTCTTTTTTACTTTAAAGACTCTCTCATACATGATGGATTAGAATTGTTCTGATTGTCTGAAGAGGCTAGAACTAAGGGTAATGGGTACAAGTGCAAAAAGGCAAATTAAGACTTGATAGAAGGAAAACATTCCTAAGAATTAGAGCTACCCAAAGTGAATCCCACAATGCAGTAAAGTACTTTTCAGGTATTATAGAGGGTATTCTTATTCAGGAATAAGTTGGTCTAGATCTTCTGAGGTCCCTTCCAATGCCGAGATTCTGTAATACAAGGCAGAATTAAGATTCAAAGAATCATTGACTTGGGTTTGGAAAGGTAAATCAGCTTAATTTTCAACCAAAATCATAAATTCCACAAGTTTGCCAACAAGTGTTCGTCTATACTATGCTTGAACAACACTACTTAAAGGAAATATTACCTCCTAACAGCCCATTCCATTTTTAGATAGCAAACTGAGACCAAGAATCACAAAAAAACAACTCTCTAAAAGAACTTAAGATAAATGTAAAAAACACAAATAAGATTAAAATTTAAAATGTATATTTTATCTATCATTAGATCTGAAATGCTATTAGTTATAAAATGTTCTAAATATTATCCTACTTCTCCTGAAAGACTTGAAATTCAATTCTAATTGATTCTCTCTCTCTCTCTCTCTCTCTCTCTCTCTCTCTCTCTCTCTCTCTCTCTCTCTCTCTCTCTCTCTCTCATCACACACACACAGAGCATCATGGCCCAGCACTTCTCCAATATTCTCATCGGGTTGGGGATTTTTAACCTTTCCAATATATAGACAACAGAACCTCTCTTTTTTTTTTCAAAGTAAGACTTTGGATGTTGTTTATCTCTAGCTAGAACAAAACAGAGTAGAAGTTGAAAGTCTTGAGAAGCAGAGAGGTAACACCTCTTCCCATCTTTTGTTTAACGTCAGTGATATCTTTAGCTTTCCTCCTCAGTCTCAGCAAACACCTTCATAGAGGCCCCACTCAGGGCCACTCCTGCTGCTGGCGCCAGCTTCTGCCCCCCATGCTCTACCATCCAGAAGAATTCTGCAGGTTTCATAACAGCTACTAACCTCAGAAAACCCTCTGATAATCGGAGGTTTCAAATCTCCTTCATCTCAGTTCTCAGCCTCTGCAAGCAGCTCAGTTCAGGCCAGTCAAGCCTAGCCTAGCCTAATCTCTTCCAAATCCCTATTATAGGCTCAGATCCCTGTAAAGACATGTTAAGCTTTTATGGTTTGAATTCTGACTTCCCAGGAATATTTTTTTAATTAATAATATTTTGCTTTGAAAATACCAATCCCTCTGCAAACACCATCTTATACCTAGTCCACTGCTTTGTAAGAAAATAGGCACTTAATAAATAAATGATTGATTCAATTGGATCTGTTTTGAAAATGTTGTTTCCTTCTACCAATAGTGAAGAAATTCCTTTACTCAATCAATGCAAATCCAAAACTGTTCTGCAACATCGTCTTAAAGCATTGCCCTGGGTACCCAGAAGGCCTGGCCACTCAGTGTATGTCAGAGGCAAGACTTGCACTCAAGGGTAAAGTTCATTCTATGTTCACTATGTTATGTTGCCTCACTTTTACTTAGGAATAAGTAAAATTCAACTTTTACTTAAGAAATTTTCTTTTCCTTTTTTGGGGGAGGCAATTGGATTATATGACTTGCCCAGGGTCACACAACTAGTATCTGAGGCCAGATTTGAACCAGTCCTCCCAACTCCAGGGCTGGTATTCTATCTACTGCACCACCTAGTTGCCCCACTACTTGGAAAATTTTCAAAAAGAAATTATGTTGAGTTAGTGATAATTGGTCTAACAAATATCTACAAAATAAACAAAACTGCCTTTTATTGAGTTCTATCACTATGGAGAAATTTAACAAAATCTTTTAAGTCATATAACCCAACCTCCTTCCTACCTAACGGGAATATCCTTCAAATCACTCATACTGGAAAGAGTGCTAGCCCCGGAATCATTTGATTCCCAGTCTAAAAGAGCACCCACCTCTGCTACTAACTACCTGTGTGGTCTTAAGCAAGTCACTTAACTTCTCTTGACCTTAATTTCTCCTTCAATAAAATAAGTAGGCTTGATGACCTGCCATCTGAGTCCTTTCCAACTCTAGTCCTATTATCCTATGAACAACCCTCTACGGTTGTCATAATTTCTGCTTGAAAAATTCCTGTAAAGGTCAACTTACCATATTCCAATGTCAAGCACCTCTAATTATAAGGAAGTTCTCTCTTTTGGGGCAATAAATTCGCCCCCTGTAATTCCCATTTTAGTGCTACCAATTCTACCTTATGGGGCCAAGAAGAATAAATGGAATCCTTTCTTCTACAAGACAGGTCTTTAAATATTTGAAGACAGTGACTAGGTCAGTGAAGATGTGGGAGAAAGAACTGAGGAGTGGAAAGACAGAAGGCCACAGTGAGAACAAAGAACAGGTTAAGGGGTAATTAGGCAAAGGGGAAGATGGAATGATAATATATTACAGTCAAATAAAGGAATTTCAGAGTTCATGAAAATGGAAGTAAAACAAACATACACAGATGATGGGAAGAGACGGGTATAATGATTTCTATGTGTAGCTGAGGTGGACTGCAGTCTACCCAGGTCACGGGAACTGAGTAGACTGAAGAGGCAAGAAGTTGGAGTCCTTGCTTATAGTTGTTCAAGTTGTGTCTGTCTCTTTGGGACACCACTTGGGAGTTGTCTTGGCAAAGATCCTTGAGTGGTCTTGCCATTTCCTACTCCAGATTATTTTAGATAGGAAGAACCTGAGGCAATCAGGGTTATTAAGTGATTTGCCAAGGGTCACACTGCTAAGGAGTATCTGAGGCCAGATTTGAACTCAGGAAAATGAATCTTCTCAACTCCAGGCCTGGTGCTCAATCCACTGTACCACCTAGCTGCTCCTTAAAGTCCTTGGAGAGATAATCAATATGTATGTTATTTCTCCTGTTTTTGCTTTTCTTTGTATCCCTAGTTCTAAGCATTTCTGATTGTTACATATCTAGACTGGGCAAACTACTTGACCTCTCAGTATTTCCAGGCAATCTATGACTCTGTAAATTACAGGTGAGTGGAAACTCCCTACAAGGATGAAATAACAGGTCCAGATTCACCACTCCATGCCCATCTACTCACCCCTCCTCTCCCTCCCCCCCAAAAAATCTACCTAATAAGAACCAGTTAGCAACTCAGGTCATTCTAAAGATCCACTAGGGGGAGATAAGAGGTAGATTTTCATTCAGTTTATACAACTGAATAAATGATTTTTTAACACTCAGTAATTTTAAATTTGAAGTTGAGGAGGAAGATGACATAGGGAGCTTTATCAGTTTCAGACTAATTTATGTATTTATTGGGGGGAAAATAAGAAATATCCCTAGGCATTTACCTGAACATGAAGAAACATCATTCACTCTGCCTGCTCTAAAGAAGCCGCACTGACTGACTTATGTAACTCACACTTCATTTTTTTTAATTAACATGAGTCTTTAAATGCTCATATGATGAACATCAAACATTTAAAAAATAGAAAACAGAAAATATTTTTCTCAGATGTCCTTTCTACATCTAGAAAATAGGAGATATCTGAAAAATAAAATAACCTGAATATCATGAAAGCCTGGTGTTAGAAGAGGACCGGATGCCAGTATACTGTTACTTCCGGTTAGATTTTAAGGTCAAAGAAGACAGTCATAGGTCACTGAACCGGTAAGAAAAGGAGATTTACTTGTCCTTAACATACTATACAACGAGGATACAAAGGCACTTAGTTTCTAAAGATATGGTCCCCTCCCTCTCACACTACCCCCATCTTCATAAAGAACTGAATCTCATCAGGATACAATGAATTGAATGGCCCTCAAAGTCAGAGGAGCCAGAGTCTACCTGAGAATTTTCATGCCCTTAGGTAACCAGGAAGCTATGGACAAGGAAGTCAGGGGCCAAACAGGCACCAGTAATAGCTCCTTTAACTTTAAGGGAAAATTACTCTCTGGGGGCTGGGGAACCCTGAAGGATATTGGTCCCTATCACACTTGATATTTTCATATATAACACCATGGGAGATAAAATGGTTCCCAGTAAATGTGTCCCAGTCAAAAAAGTGTACAGTAATAGTTCTAATGTATGCCTTAGAGGCTCTAACTCTACACTAATTCACAATATCACTTCAGGAAGGCTACTTAAACTCTCTACCCATCATTTTGTGTAATGAGCTAATTAGATCATCTCCAAGTTCCAAATTCTGCTTCTAATTTCTATTATTACAATATATTTCAGTGCATTTCAGAAACTAACCCTTTAAAAGGTACAGCCTATTCCATCCCACAGATAAGGAAAAACAAGTTTGGAAAGACCAACTGACCCAACATGTAAACAGAGCCAGAAACACAACCTAAACCTCTGCAGCACTAATAGGGAATTTATTAACTTTGGTGGCTCCAGAGGGCAAAACTAAGCCAATGGGTGGAAAATATAAATTGGCAGATTTCAGTTCAATATAAAGGAGAGCTTCTTCCTCAAAAGACATTGCGAGAGAAAAACTTGAAAAGAAAGATTATTCAAAAAAATTAATGCAAATGCAAAAATTACAAAAGCAGCAGCTGCAGAGCAAATCCAGCATGGAGACCACCCGCCTCCTCAGCTCCCCACAGCCACTTCCATTTCCACTGCCATGAGATTGAAGCCAGGTGGTTCCACTGGCTTCCCTTTCTCCTTCTACCCACTAAATATGGGCATAGCCCCACAGTTCATCTTCAGTCCTAGGTTCTTTTCTATAAATTCTCCCTCAAAGATCTGGCTCATCAATTCTCACTGCCAATGACTCCCAAATCTACATGTCCAATTCTGAAGACCCTTCTCCTAAGCTCCAGTTCCACATTTCCAACTGTCTGGTGGACATTTTTACCTGAATATCTAACTGCTGCTTCTAAGACAACATGTATCAAAAACTGAACTTCCTGGGTTTTTTTTTTTTCCAGAAAACCAGCTCTTCTTCCTGACTTCCTTACATCTCTTAATATACCAGTATACCCTTTACTACCCAAGCTCAAAACTCTGAATTCATCTTTAAATTCATTCTCTTTCTCCCCACTATATATGCAGTCTGGTACCTGGTTCTATCAATCACTTCTTCATGTTTCTCCCATCTAGCCCTTTCTTTTCATTCCTACTGCTATAAAGAGGGACAATAAGGCAGACACTCAAGAGTTAGCATGAATGCCTTTTTCAGGGTAGTCAAATGTAAGGAACAGACAACTAAAATAAACTCTTCTGGGAGCACTTGTTCTTCAGTCATCTTTCAGTCACATTTGACTCTCTGTGACCCCATTTAGGATATTCCTGGCAAAGATACTGGAGTGGTTTACCACTTCCTTCTCCAGCTCACTTTATAGATAAGGGACTAAGGCAAGCAAGGGTAAATGACTTGACCAGGGCCACACAGTCAGCATCTGAGGCCAGATTTGAACTCAGCAAGGTGAGTCTTCCTGATTTTAGATCTGGCATTCTGTCCACTGTGCCCACCTAGTTGCCCACCTTGAAGCACTTAGAATGACACTTATCAGTGAAACACCATGGGTGACAAGGGGACAGAACAGACCAGGAACAACTAGAACCCAGAGGGTTAAGTCTACTTAGCGAGGCAACTAGCACACAGAAGGGAGGGGAACACGACAGGGCCTCCCCATGCAGGGCTATTTCTACTACAGCAAGTGGAAACTGACAGTGATGATGACAGTAATGATGATGGTCATCAAGATTTCACAAAACACTTTCTATGTATTACCTCATTGGACAGTGCTGGGCTTAGAATCAGGGAGGCCTGCATTCAAATTCCACCTCAGACGTGTACCAGTCGTGAGATGCTGGGGAGTCACTCATCCTTTGAACCTCAGTATCCTCATTGACAAAATGTTAAGAATAACCACAGCTACCCCAAAGGGTGTTATGAAAATCAAATGAGACAATGTAAGCATTCCGTAAACCTTAAACACTGCGTTATATTTGGCTGTTACGATTGTTATGAAACATAAAGGAAAAAAGAAGACACCATTACTCGTGCTCCTGGTCACACATAGGTTGGTTTAGGTACATTGTTTTTAAACTTATCTAACAGGGATCTAGAGATAATGATCTGAGAGACTTTATAGCTGTGAAAACTGCATTTCGTTAAGATTCACGAAATGGTATCTTATCAATTAATATTTTCATTCTGAATTAACAGGGTTTAAAATTACTAATGAGAGTTAATCAGAATAGCAATTAAAAACTGACATTTATAGGATGCTTTCAAGTGTGCAGAGTGTTTCACATATATTAACCCTTGTGGTCTTCACAGCAGTACCATGAAGTTCCACAAATGCTTTCATTCCCAAATTCTAGGTAAGCTGAGGCTCAGTGATGCTTTGTCAGTGTCACCCAGGAAGCAATACTCAAATCTAGGACCCAACTGCAAATACATCACTCTCTTCTCTAAACCACACTCTCTTGTAGAAATATGATCTTTCATGGTTAAATGTTTTTAAAAAATCAATCTTAAGTCAAGGATTCTTCAAACAACCAAGTACAAAGGATTTCAAAAGAAGATAGCAAAAAACTTACGTGTTTCAGACAAACTCATAAATTCATGATAAGGATAGAGATAGTTCTGTTTTTGTCTTTCTCTCCCTAGCACCTAGCACAGCGTCTGGGACACAGTCCATATAAATGCATGCTGCTAGAGAAGAAAAAATCTTTCAATGGGCAATGTGGTTCCCTGGGAAGGTCACAAAATATAAACATAAAGCAAATCCTCTCTAACAGATAAATAAATAATCTAAGTGATAATTACACCAAAGCTCTGGGGACTCAAAGTGTCTTAAGGTGGAATTCCACACAAGACAGATCTGTCTACCTTGGAACCCTTCCCAGGAAGTTTATTCACTAGAAACATAATAAGGGCCCTCACTATACAACAGTCTCATGTACCACTAGCACATTAACAGGGATGGCCCTCTGTTAGGAAATGTACAATATGGGAATTGGGCTAGATGATAAGGTAAGTAATGGAGTCTTAATGGATAGGCTGCCCCTGATTCAAATACTCTTTCTAACATGCATATGACCTGTGGAACTGGATAGAAGTAACTTAACCTTTCAGAGCAGTTTCCTCATCTGTAAAATGAGAATACTATCTGTCATATCTAACACAGGGCTATTGTGAAGATCAACTGAAATAACTTGTATGAAGCATTTTGTTAACTTTAAGATATGATTTTTTTTTTGTCTATCCCTATGACTTCATTAACATAGAGACCTCTCAACAATGAACTTCCCTCTACCTATCACTTAAAGAGATTGAACTGGGTCATTGATTCTGATTTGCCCAGGATCACATGGCTAGCATTATTTCAAAGGCATAACCTAACCTAAGATCTTAAGAATAAGTTCTCTAAGGGGGACAGAGCCAAGAGAGTGGAGAAGGATGGACATGTAAAAGCTCCCCTGCAAAACCCATAAAATACCTGTAAAAAATGACTCTAAACAAATTCTAGAGCAGCAGAAGTCACAAAATGACAGAGCAAAAGACATTTCCAGACCAAGACAGCCTCGAAGGCCAAAAGGAAAGGTCTGTCTCACCAGGCATGGAGCACAGTGCAGCCCAGCCTTGGTGTGCAGCAAAACAGGGACAGGACCAAAGCAGGCCTCAGGGAGTGGAATGGCCAGCAATAGCTGCCGTTCCTAGATTGTTCAATGCACAAATGCCAAAAACAGCATCAAAGGTTAGTGAGAAAGCTCTTTCTCCTGGGTGAGAAGGGAACACGGTCTGGCCCCACCAGCAGCAGTCACTGTAGTGGCAGCATCCATTTTTGAAGCCTTCAGTCTAAAGACCTTTGTGGAATTAAGCCACTGATCTGCATCTCATCCCTGAGAGGGAGCCCTGGGGTGAGAAGGAGAGCTGGCAGTGGAGTTGGTAGAGGCTCTGAAGGGAGAATTCTACTCACAGATCCTGGGCAGCAAAGTTTTTGGTTGCTTCTAGACAAGGGCACAGGCCAGGAGAGGAGTAAACTCCTCTCCCTTGATTGTGCCACCTTGGAGGAACTGAAAACTTACAGGTTCCTAAAGTATACCCTCCTCTTGACAAAGGACTCAAAAGCAAAGTAACTGGATGGGAAAATGTCCAAAAAATGGAAAAAAAAATAAGACAATATAAGGTTACATTCTTGGTGAAGAGGTATTTTCTTCCATCTTTTTAGATGAGGAAGAACAATGCGTACCATCAGAGGAAGACCTAAGATTCAAGGCTTCTGCATTCAAAAATTATGGGACTACCTGAAAGCTATGATGAAAGAAAGAGCCTAGACATCATCTTTCATGAAGTTATCAAGGAAAACTGCCCTGATAGTCTAGAACCAGAGGGTAAAATAAATATTGAAAGAATCCACTGGTCACTTCTTGAAAGAAATCTGAAAAGAAAAACCCCTAGGAATATTGTAGCCAAATTCCAGAGTTGCCAGGTCAAGGAGACAATATTGCAAGCAGCCAGAAAGAAACAATTCAAGTATTGTGGAAATACAATCAGGATAACACAAGATCTAGCAGCTTCTACATTAAGGGATCAAAGGGCATGGAATAGGATATTCCAAAAGTCAAAGGAATTAGGATTAAAACCAAGATCACTTACGCAGAAAAACTGAATATAGTACTTCAGGGGAAAAAAATGGTCACTCAATGAAATAGAGGACTTTCAAGCATTCTTGATGAAAAGATCAGCGTTGAATAGAAAATCTGACTTTCAAACACAAGAGTCAAGAGAAGCATGAAAAGGTAAACAGGAAAGAGAAATCCTAAGGTAATTACTAAATTTGAACTGTTTACATTTCTACATGGAAAGGTCATATTTGAACTCCTGAAACTTTTCTCAGTATTTGGGTAGTTGGAGGAATTATACACACACACACACACACACACACACATATATATATATATAGACAGAGGGCACAGAGTTGAATAGGAGGGGATAATATCTAAAAAAATAAAATTAAGGGGTGAGAGAGGAATATATTGGGAAGAGAATGGGAGAAATGAAATGGGGCAAAACCTCTCTCATAAAAGAGGCAAGAAAAAGCTTTTTTCAATGGAGGGAAAAAGCAGGGAGGTGAGAAGGAAAATGTAAAGTTTACTCTCATCACATTTGGTTTAAGGAGGGAATAACATGCATACTCAATTTGGTATGAAAATCTATCTCACACTACAGGAAAGTAGGGGAGAAGGGGATAACTGGGGTGGAGGGATGATAGAAGGGAGGGCAAGTGGGAGGAGGGAGTAATTAGAAGTAAACACTTTTGAGGAGGGACAAAGTCAAAAGAGAGAATAGAATAAATGGAGGGCAGGATAGGATGGAAAGAAATATAGTTAGTCTTACACAACATGACTATTGTGGAAGTCTTTTGCAAAGCTACACATATATAGCCTAAATTGAATTGCTTGCCTTCTCAGTGGGGATGGGTGGGGAGGGAGGGAGGGAGAGAAGTTGAAACTCAAAGTTTTAGGAACAAATGTTGAGAATTGTTTTTTCACGCAACTGAGAAATAAGAAACAGGTAATGGGGTAAAGAAATCTATCTTTAGATAGAAAAGAGAGAAGATGGGATAAGGAAAGGAAGGGGTGTGATAGAAGGGAGGGCAGATTGGGGGAAAGGGTAATTATAATGCACAGTGTTTTTCGGTGAGGGGAGGGGAGAGATGGGGAGAAAATTTGGAACTCAAAATTTTGTGGAAATGAATGTTGAAAACTAAAAATTAATAAATAAACATTAAAAATAAAAGTTCTCTAACCACTAAACCTCACTTACACTCAAAGCACTATGTAACTAACTGCCAGTTATTATTAACATAATCTCTAAGGTTCCACTATGATTCATTCTATGATTTCTGGGCATCAGTTTTTGCTGTCTTCTCTTCTAACTAAAAATCCTTTACTCTTCAAAAAATTTCTTGTGTACTGCCTATCTGCTATAAGCTCATTAATGGATGGAGATCCATGTTTTCTCAAAATAATCATGTGGAGAGGAACTGACACAGCTGTGCATATCTAAGCATTTGATTTAGTAAATGTGATTTTGAACGAATTGACCTTGTAGAGGGTAAAACTTTTCTTAATTTGATTGAAATAATGTTTGCAGGCAATTTCTTTTTTTCCTTTGGAAGTGAGGATGTGGAGGAGAGGGATAGATAAACCTTCCTGGGACTTAAAGCTATACAAAAGTGAAATCTGATTTCTCATGTAGTGGAGTTTCTTAACGCTGGACAGCTTCAGTTTAGACCAGAATATTATAGAAGCAATTACTACTCAGGTAAAGGTTGCAATAGAGGACCTTGAAGGTTACTGCCATTTCTGAGATTCTATAGCTTCATGAATCTTGGGAAGTGATGCAATATCCTGGAACGAACACTAGACCAAGAGTTGTTAAACTTTTTCAGATCATGGATTCCTTTGGCACTGTAGTGAAGTCTATAGACCAAGCCTTCTCAGAATAAATCTTTTAAATGCATAAAATATATATGATTACAAAAGGAACTAATTGTACTGAAAAAGTTAGGAAAAAAGTTTTTTTTAATTCATTGACCCCAGATTAAGAAGCCCTACAGTTGAAAGAAAATCTGAGTTCTATTCCTAGATCCACTGCGTGGTCTCAGGCAAGTCCCTTCATCCTATTTCCTTGTCCTGGTTTAGAATAGATGATAGGTAAGATCTAACATGCTATAACTCTTATTTTCTTATGAGCACCTACCTACTATATTTGCTTTGAGTTGCCTTCCCATACCTCACAGTTGGAAGTCAGTCAATAAATAAACTCTATTATTTATTAAGTGCCTACTATGTGCTAGGCACTATGCTAAGTGCTGAGGATACAAAGAAATGTAGAAAGCAGTCCCTGCTCCCAAGGAGCTCACGGTTTAATGGGGGAGATAACATGGAAACAACTATGTACCAACAAGCTACATGAAGGATAAACTAGAGCTAATCAACCAAGGGAAGGTCCTAACATTAAGAGGGAAAGGGAAAAGCTTTGTGAAGGAAGAGATATTTTTCACCAAAATTGAAGCCAGAGAAGACTGGAGGCAGAAATCACCACACAGTACTTTTTTACCTCTCTTGCAGTACCTAGCACATTCTCCACTTGACATTTTCTGGATCTGACGCCTCTAACTATACTGTAATAAAACTCACTCTATACAAATGTTCAGTAAGCTAGGTAGTACAAAGTATTATTTTGTCTGTTTTGCTGATGAGAAAACTGAGGCACAGCGAAGCAAAGCCCGAAGTCACACCTAGTTAATGTGCTTTGAACTCAGGTCTTCAGGTTCTGTTGAGGTCTGGGGTGATGTGGTGACCCCAAAATACCAACACCCTGGGTCCTGCTCGAATAAATCTGACACAAGTCTTCCTGAAGCCAAAGAAAAATAAAGTTTATTAAAGATTTGCCATACTGGGTTGACTCTTAAGGAGCCTAAGCATTTGTATTGCTTGTATTAACAAGTGGGCCAGATAGACTCTCAGCTAGACAGAGTCTGAGCTGGATTAAACCTGAGCACCTTCATGAAAGTGAGATGGAACTTAAATACAGAAAAAGACTGAGGGAAGAATCCAGGTGTCCCCAAGCAGTCTCAGGTCCCAAGGATGGTATAGATAGGGGAGGTCAGCCTGAAATATAGATCAAACCCAGGGAGGATTCCGAAGGGAGTGGCCTGTAGTCCAGACAATCCACAATCCTGGCTGAGCGACTAGGACCTCAAGTGAATGCTAAGAAATGGCTGGTAGTAGGATCAGAGGAAAGAAATAGCAGAAGAATGATAAATCAAGTAAGGAAAATCCAAGGAGTCCCCTCAGGCCAGGCTTTCCTGGGCCCTTCAGCCAAATGGGACCAAAACCCTCCTGGTCTAATGAACAAAGGTCTTGACTTGGGCTTGTACCCCATCAGCTCCACAACTCCAGGATGAAGGGGGCAAGAATCATAGGGAGGCACCAGGTGACACAGTGTGTAGAACACTGGAACTGGAATCTGGAATCAGGAAGACTTGAGTTCAAATCTAGCTTCAGACACTTACCAGTAGTGTGAATCTGCGCAAGTCACTTAACATGATTGCCATTTGCCTCAGTTTCTCTATCTGTAAAAGGGGAGTGAGAATAATAGCACTTGCTATTATAGCACCAACTGTGAGGTGCTTTACTTATAAAAGCGCTTTGTGAACCTTAAATGCAAACTATAATGTCTTTGTCATCTCTAAATCCCCCACCCACCAGTGCCAACAGCTTAGGTTGGGGGTTCCCATTGAGATAGCCTTTCTTAGGAACAAAACAAGTTTGAGCTAGAAAGTACTTCTGACTGAACCTGGTCAGTCAATCAGTAAAGAAGCAATTAAGCTCTTACTACACTCCAGGCATTGTGTGACTCATCAGGGATGTGTGCACGCGTGTGTGTGTGTGTGTGTGTGTGTGTGTGTGTGTGTGTGTGTTCGTCCTTCACTGCTGAAGAAGACCATGCCATCAGACAAATGATGACACGAGTTGAACTTAAATTTGTTTTGAGTGAGGAAGGGTTGTGCAGGTCACCAGCCTCATTTCTCCTCCAGAGCAATCTGAATCCAGTGACCAGATATTCATCAGGATGACTGGAGATGACACAGGATGAGGCAACTGGGGTTAAGTGACTTGCCCAAGGTCACACAGCTAGTGAGTGTCAAGTGTCTGAGGTGAGATTTGAATTCAGCTCCTCCTGACTCCTGCACTGGTGCTCTATGCACTGGTGCTCTATCCACCGCACCACCCAGCTGCCCTAGAACACTGAACTTGGAATCAGAAGAACTCATCTTCCTGAGTTCAAATCTGGCCTCAGACACTTAGTAGCTCTACGATCCTGGGCAAGTCATTTAATCGCGTTTGCTTCAATTTCCTCACATGTAAAAGGACTGGAAAGAGGAACGGATGACCCATTTCAGTATATTTGCCAAGAAAAACCCAAATGGTATCACAGAATCGAACCAAGGACACAAAGAAAGGCAAAAACAAGGTCCCTGCCCACAGGGAGCTCACATTCTCTCAGGATTATGTAACATGCAGAACAACTTTATCCACACTGTGCATAAGGACCGTCATCTCAAAGGGAAGGCACTGGTGGTGGTATAGAAGGGAACCAGGGCAGGCCTTTCTTTTTACAGAGAATGAAACTGAAGGTCACGTAAGCTCAAT
The DNA here is from genome assembly GCA_028658325.1 of Potorous gilbertii. Classification (NCBI taxonomy): domain Eukaryota; kingdom Metazoa; phylum Chordata; class Mammalia; order Diprotodontia; family Potoroidae; genus Potorous; species Potorous gilbertii. Next base: position 163,618,189 of record CM053773.1, read on the forward strand.
GAGTTTCTCATCCAGTGGCTGAATTTAAACTCCATTCAGCAAATGTTTAATGAAATAATATGTCATAGGAGAGAAGGAGCCAGTCTCTACATACAGAGTAGCAGGGAAATTGGTGAGCCTGGAGTCGGGAGTCACTTCCCCAGAGCCTCACCTGTAAAATGGGAACGACATTTGTTCTCTACATCACACCACCATGGTAAGGAAAAAAAATTCCTTTGTAAATGGGCTGTGAATTTCTTTACCCATACCTGTTCTGGGACAAAGATACTGTATGACTATCCGCATTTTTCATATAAAACTGAGGTAGATGGAGTTGAAGTGGGTTGCCCAGCGACACATATCTCATAAATATCTGTGGCTGAATTTGAACTCAGGCCCCCATGGACTCCAACATACAGAGTAAAACTTGATGGAAATAAAGTAACACAATATGACAACATACAAAGTAACCACTGCAGCTTGTTACTGTTATCCAGAAATGTATCCCTTACAAACACAGGCATCCTCATAAATCAACAGATGCAAAAAAAATAATAATTCTGGTTTCAATGTGTTTTATTTCTATTTTCTTCGCCTGCATTCTCATTAAATAATTAATTTCTTTACTTCTTCCACACAAAACAAAACAAAACAAAACAAAAACCCCGGCACAAATTTCAGTTGACCTCGGAGCCTTTGGAAGCCGCCCCCACGGCCCCCTACCTCGCCAGCTTCCCCGGGGTTTGCCCCCCAAATTCTCACCGGCCCAGTCTAACAGGCCCAAGAAAAGCACGTATCGCCCCGAATCGCCAGAGCGACCCACCCCGTTTCCATGGAAATCGAGCCTCCTCCCCCAGCCCCCCACGTGCCCGTCGTCGGCCGCCCGCACTACTTTGCTAAGTAAGACGGCGTGATCCGCCCTGACTGACGCCTCACTCCCTGACGGCACTACATTCGCGGGTCCTCTCCCCACCCCCGCCCCATCCTCTCGGGCGGCGCGCGACGAGGAATCCCTCCGCCGCCGCGACGGCCTCTCCACTTCTTCCCAACGCTACATTCCAAACGGATTCCCGGGAGCCCCACCCCCACTCACCTCTTTCCCCTTCCCGTTCCCAGTCCGCCTTACCGGCTGCCTGCGTCTCCATGGCAACGCCCCTTCGGAGGAAAAAAAAATAGCGTCAGGTCCCTCCCGTGCAGACTGGGAAGGCTGGACTCTCCGCTGGCGACCGGTTTTCTAATTTTATTTTTTTTTTAAAAAGAGCCGGCGAGGTTATGGCGAATCTGCGGTATCCAACATGGCGGATGGAGTCTTCGCCCTCCTCCCTTTGGGACGTTGACGCTGGCGTCCCGAGCGTCCGCTTCAGTTTCAGCTTGCGGGGGGGAGGGGGAGGGGCCGGGCAAGTCCCAGGAGTATTTCCGGCTAGAGACCAGGCCAATGCGCATGCCTGAGCGCAGTTCCTGCTTCTGCTCCCCCTGAGTCTCCCCAGCCTCCTCGGTTTCCACTCATCCGGGCTTTCCCAAGCCCCTTAACAGGCTTTTATGGAGCCTTTAGGAGCTGGAGGATTCGGCACCGGGAGTTCTCCTTCCTTCCGCACCCAACCTAAGGACTGTCCGTCTTCTTGTCCGTTGGCCCCCGGTGCTTTTGAATGACCAAAATTAAGTTTCCAAGCGAGCTGTTTAATCCAGGCGCCAGACTTCTAAAAACACTTTTTTCCCCCAAATCAAATAAAGATGATTCACATTTCTGTAGTCCTCTAAAGTTCTTCAAGGAGTTCCCTGTGGCTCACTTAAATTACATTTCCATAGTCACACACCCAGTAAAAAGGTAGCATTTACTGTCAAATTGCCAGAGAGAACCTAAGTCTAGTGTTTCTTCCGCTAGACCAAACTTCACATATATATCGTTCTTCTGCTTTTCTGTACCTCTTGGATCAAGGGATGAATGACTTCTGAAGTCCCAGCTGCTCAGTCATCTCCAGTTATCCTGATCTACATCTGGCCCCTGGACCCAGAGGGCTGTGAAGGAGAAAGTGAGGCTGGTGAGCCTGCACAGCTCGCCTTCACCCCAAACAAAGTCAAGGGCAAGTCACGGCATCATCTCCCCTCTTTCAGAAGGAAGGATGAACCTCACACCCATTACACAGACACACACACACGCACACGCACCCGTTACACACACACACACAGACACACGCACACGCACCCGTTACACACACACACAGACACACGCACACATCTCCCTGATGCCATGGTTCTCTTTCAGAAGGAAGGATGAACCTCACACCCATTACACACACACACACACACACACACACACACACACACACACACACACACACACACACGCAAAGTCCCAGCTACAAATCATCCAGTTTATGTCTCAGTCAGCCAGCAAGCATGCAGATAAACTTCACCAGTTTGGAAAGATAAGGTGGAGCGACAAACAAGGCAGATATCAATAAGAGGGCTGGGTAAATCTGTACAAATAAAAAAATAACTGCAGATGATCTCTAAAGTTTTTAATAGTATTTATGAAATAGATAACAGAGCGTTCCTGTCCTCATAAGAGATTATAGTTTAACAAGATGGAAACAGATTGCTATTGTCAAGTGTGTGTGTGTGTGTGTGTGTCATTATGTGTGTGTATATTACCCACATAGGACATAGCTGTCTACATGGGTTTGTCTAGATGTGATTCATAGGGAAATATGACTAGATATCTCCAGAGACTCTTCCACTCACCCTTCTCCAATCAAGACTGGTTCCTGGTAGAAGGAGAGCAGGAAATGGAAACCATGAGGCTTACTACTCTGCTCTCCTCAAATAAAAGTTACTGGAATTCTATCTATCCTCCCCCTAAAAAATGATGCAAGTCTAAAGGGGATAATTTTTTAGGTTCAAGTTTTGTTCTTGGTCCTTAACCCTGACTAGTTCCTGTAGGAAAGAATGCCTTAAGTTATATATCCAAAGACTTCACTCCCTTACCACCAAATGCCAACTTTATAAAGACAAAGTGAGTAGAAAACACAATGTAAGAAGTAACAATTACAGTCATTTATTCAAGCTGATAAGAACAGAAAAGTTATACAGAGGAGAATATACTAGACAATACACAGAATGAATTAGTTCAACCATAAGAGAGAAGTCATCCAAGGGAAAATTCTCTAAGGTAAACTGGGAATAAGGACATGCTCAAGGATCTAGTGCCTCTACATGTTTACTTTTTTCCTTTTTCCTCAGTCCTTTCCTGACTCCAGAAACCTCTCCGTGAAGAGAGCATGGAACTGCTTATATTCCCCTCTCCATGCCAGAAGCCAGATAAACTAGGATCTCTCTTTTCCCCAGTTCTTGCTCACCTGTTCACACAGGTATGGAAGCACTGTGTTACCCATTCTCTCTACCAGCAAATAGACTTGAGTCACATGTTATGTACTATAATATACAATTATATACCATATTACTCTGCATTAGCATTCCATAAAGCTAGAGACTGCAAAAAAAGATATAAACAGCTCTACCCCCATGGAGCTCACCATCCAATAAGGGAATAAGATAGAACACATCATTATAATACACACTATCATATTCTAATTTTTATAAGATCTAGGTATATAAGGGGGAACAGGGGTGTGGGAAGGGAGGAAGGTTGTGGCCAACAAGTGAGATAAAGGAAAGCTTCATAAAGGAGGTAGAATTTGAAAAGATTTTAAAGGACAGAAAGAAATTTACCAGATATAGAGTTAGAATAGCACTGTGGAAAAGAATACTGGGTGGAATTCCTGGACACAGTATTAACAAAATGGAGACTAGACTTTTTCTCCAATCTTCACTGACCTCTCACACTTCTGTGAAATAGAAATTATGTGCAAAAGATAAATTTATTTTAGTTGCCTCTACAGTCTAGGACACCAAGAACTCTGGCAATATAGTAATCCATGAACTAACATCAGAGAAAGCTAATCCTTGGCCCACAACAAGTTCAGTCAGAACCATGTGCCCACCATGCTAAGGCAAGGCTGCACAAGTCAATTCATGATCTTGATACAAAACTCAATTCTACCCTCCCACTCCTAGTATCGCAGAAAACCAAAAGGCAGAAGTTTGCCCTGCCTAGAATAGCATCATGTTAGAACCTGTGCATCTACAGAGCTCAGTGAAAGAACTGAGGAAGAAAGGAAATGGAGGCAAGAGGCTAGTGTGTTGGTCTGGGTGATATTTTAATACACCTCAGGGAAAGAGGTCAGCATCCAGCAGGGACCAGTTCTATTCACTGCCCTACCCTCATGCCCTCACAGTCACTTGGTACAGAAAGTGAGGCCTATGAAACATAAATTGTCCCCTATTAGGAGGACTTTGAAATGGCTTTGAGGTTTGTCTACATGAAAATGAGTGATAGAGGAACGGGGATTGAAGTCACCAAAGAACTCTACAGGAAGAAAACTCGAGGATCTCAAGCTTAAGCAGATAACCCCAACAGGGAAGATGTTAATAACAGAAGGAACTGCAACCTCTAAATGAGCTAAGTGAATCCAGATTTCTATGAATAAATGTTGTAAAACAAAAAAGTAATCAGTTTTTAAAATTCATTTTATGCTGGATAGAATTATTCTGACCTCATGATTTCAATATAAATGAATATATTTCAATCTAGAGGTGAATATAATTACATGTATATTTTAATGTAGATAAAGAATGTTATAATTATTCTGACTTCTGACCTGAAGAGGCAGAGGACCCTATAGATGCCCAAGAAAGCATAGAACCACAGAAGGATGTTTCTTAATTATTTAAAAGTGAAATAAAAATTGTGAAAGAAGCATTTATGGCCTGTACAACAAAAAACAATTGATCGAATAGAAGAACTTAGATCTGTAGTTGCAAATGTCACCAAAGAGCCAAAGAGAAAATAGCTAATTAGGAATGCTAATTAGGAACATGGAAAGAAAGGACAATATGAAAGAAAAGAAGCAAAAAAGTGACAATGTTCAAAAAAAACATGATACAAGCACAATCTTGAGCTTGAAAATAGAATACATAGTATTATAGGTCTCCCAAAAGAATATAACAAGTCAAAAAACCTGAACAGTACAATGCAAAAAATAATACAAGAAACATTCCCAGAAGTTCTGAATACAGGAATGCCTTCTGGATTTGGAGTCAGAGGACTGGGTTTTTCACTTAATACCTGTATGGCCTTGGGCCAATCAGCTGACCTCTGGTCCTCAGGTCCTTTCTCTATAGTATGAAGGAATTGGACTGAAACTTTAAATCCAGGATTCTCTAACTATATTCTTAAGATCTGAGGCCCCTAACAGCTCTAAATCAGTTTCCTCATTTGCAAACAAGGAGGTCCGCAAGATCCCTTTCAGGTCTCACAGCAGTTAACCTGAATGAACTGTATTATCATACAGTTTCATTCTAAGTACAAATTGTCACTATTAGGCCTGAAGAGGAAGTAATAAATGAGCTTTCCTGCTTTAGAAAATGAAGTTTTTCATGATTTTCAGAGATCTAGCAAATTTTGTATCTCCTGATGAACAGGAGATCTGAGTCTTTTCAGTTTCTTCTGCTACCACTGACCTTGTACCAGAATAGCAACACTTTACTGTTTCTACCATCAAGGGTCACTCCTGTTGTCCAGTAATTTTGCCAGGAAAATGAAATGTAAAATAGTACACTCTAACCACATTTGAAATTCTTGTCTCTTGCTTCCCCTAATGATTTACCCTCCATACACTTATTACCTCTTCAAAAGCTTAAAATTCTGAAATCTCAAAATGCTGCCAAGTACAGCTAGACAATTTTAGGCAAAAAGATCCCAACATGTGGTCCTGATCTTATTCACAATACAGATTGTTTCCTAGGTGTGTTATGTCAGAATAATTTTTATCCAGAATAAAACAAGTAAAAAATAAAAAAAAACCTGTTAATTGGCTTTTCCTTTTTTTCATCCATTAGCAATGTAACCATATTGCTCTGAATTGATTTTCATCAGGAAGTCAGTATTGTTCTCCAGAGCTGACAAGATTGACTCCGTGGAAAGTTTTTCCTGCAACAGCATTTTAAATGTTACGTATTGATTAACAGATGGATTGCCTCTCCAGGCTGCTGTTGCCAAAGTGAATTTTGGGAGAAAAAGAAAGTTTAAAATGGTCTCAAAAGTCAATTACTGTGAATATTACTATGACCTCATTAAAAGCTAAAAAATTAAAGAAAATAGATAATAGCCCTATATTAACTCTTGTTATGCTACTTGTTTATCTTGGCAAGACAAAAGAATACAAGACACAAATGTGACTATAAGCAATTTAAAGTTTTCAAAATAAAAGAAGGTTATTTAGGAGATTTTCAAGATCACTACTTTTCATCTTTAGTTGAACAAAGTCACGTCAACAAGTACTTATTAAGTACCTACTAAATGCAAGACTGCTAATAACAGAAAGGAGGAAAACCAGTTTCTGTTCTCAGGGAATGAAAAGTCAAATGGGCAGGGAGGGATGGGGGGTGGGAGTGGGACAACAATGGTAACAGCCAAGTGTGTTCATCCTTCATTGCCAAAGAAGACTAAACCATCAGAGAAATAATGACATGACTTGCACTTGACTTTGTTTTGAGTGAGAGAGGGCTGTGCCAGTCACCAGCCTCTCATCTCCTCCAGAGTCATCTGAATCCAGTGATCAGATGTTCATCAAGATGACTGGAGATGACCCAGGATGAGGCAACTGGGGTTAAGTAACTTCCCCAAGGTCACATAGCTAGTGAATGTCAAGTGTCTGAGGTGAGATTTGAACACAGGCGCTCCTGACTCCTGCACTGGTGTTCTATCCACTGCACCACCTAGCTGCCCAAATCACTTATACATCCTCTTGTTGAAGACAGAAACTCCTGTTACAACAAACTTATGCTTTATCTTCTTTTTCCCAATGAAGTCCTGGGGCCTCATCCCTAGTAGTTAGAAGACTCTTTTGTAACAAAGAATTGCAGTGATATAAAACAAATGAACACATTTGCCATGTAACAACACAGGCCTTATTGGCATGTACAGCCCAAAACCTGCTTCCCCAAACAGACCCTTTTCTACAAGCAACCAGGGTATAGGGAGGAAGCAGTACATCACACAAACTTTGCAGGGGTCCAATGCTCCAGGGCTTTGGAATTCATTTAGCAAATGATAGATAGATAGATAGACAGACAGACAGACAGACAGATAGATAGATAGATAGATATAGATATGTATATATAGAGAGATATATATCATGATATATATGATAAATTAAGAATAGTCTTGAAAAGGATGATGAGGTTCAGAAATAGGGTCATCTGGAAAGAATTTAAGAGGCAGATATTCTCCTAGTCAAGAGGGCTTTATTGACACAAAAGCTGTGGGGCAATCTTTAGGGGTACTCGCAGCTTGGAGAAAGACAGGGTCTTACTTTTATACACAAGTCTTGGGCACTCAGCCAAGAGTGAGGTATGCTCCTGTGTGGGCAGTTAACACAGGGAAAGGGAAGCAGGTGCACTGGGTACTTTTAACCACAGGGAAGAAGAGGCAGGAAAAGGGAAGGAGGTGTGTCTTGTTAACAGGTAGAACCCCCTCTTACTGGGCAGATTTAGATTTAGGCAAGGCTCTCATCGTTGCTCGGGAGAAGTCAGTCTCATCAGTCTCAGAAGGAAGGCATTAAGATAAAGGAAGACTAGGAAAGACTTCTTGCAGAAGGTAGGACTTGGAGACTTAAAGGCAGCTGGGGAAACCAGAAAGTAAAATTGTAAACTCCACAATGACATAAAAATCACAAAGTTTCAGAAATGGAAGGAAATAAGAGAATATAAAACCAGAGAGTTGGAAAAGACCTCAGAAATCAACTAATATCTTAATAGGAATTCCCCCATCATTTCCACCACTAGATGGCAGAATGAATAAAGTGTAGGTAGGATTTAGGAGGACCTGAGATCATAACCCACCTCAGAGACCAACTAACTGTGTGAACCTGGGCAAGTCACTTGACTTCTTTCAGCCTCAGTGTCCTCATCTGTAAAATAATACTTTGCAGAGTTGTTGTGAGGATCACTGGATTAACATATGTAAAGTGCTTTATAACCTTAAACCAAAATAAACAGCCTTTGACATATTTGAAGACAACTCATCCCATTCCTTTCCCAACATCTTCATTTCTCTAGGCTAAATATGCTCAAGTACTTTGATTAATTCTCATATGACATGAATCTTCACCCTCCTGTTCAGCTTCCTCTCTATGCTCTCCATCTGATGCATGTCCTTTTCAGAATATAGTACTGGAAATGGAACACATTACTTTAGATGTGATCTGACCAGGTCAGTGTATAGAGAGACTGGCACTTCCCTAGTCTTGGGAACAATGCTTCTTAATTCGATCTGATCACATTGTCTTCTATGGTCACACTGTTGGTCCACACAGTTTGCAATTCAAGTAGCAAACATATGGGCACAGCATATCATTTTTTTCTTCCCTCTGCAACATTTTAAAAGTTCAAGAGACACAGTTTCTGAGCAATTAATCATTTTGTTAAGAATGCTACTATATTATTCATAAAAGGGGTGTGGTCATTTGCCTGTCTCTCTCACACCAAAGATGAATCATGTTGGTGAGGTCACAGTTTATATGCCCTCGGAAAAGTGAGTGTTCTTGCCGGTGGCAATCAACTATGATTGCTTAACAATTAATAAGAGAATGAATATTAAGAGAAATTAATTTTAATTTAATTGTTTGCCATATACAAATAAAACGTCAATAAGACCTTTAAAAGATAGCAAGATTATCTGCTGGGCTTTCAAGGACCACATTTTTATACTCACTACCCTCCCACTCCTACTCCCCTCTCCCCACGATGGGTACAATTTAGGTAAGTGGAGAGAGAAGGGTGGAAGTTATCTAAAATGTAGGGAAGAACACATAGAAAGCTGCAAATGTGGAAGCGAATATGGTATTTGAAAAAGGTGCAAAGAAGACACAAACCAGAAGGATGTATTACCATGTGACTCTGCTGCTGCTCTCATACGTGTGTAGGCACTAAAGAGTGCAAAGGTGACTTCTAGTTCTAAAATTCTGTGACTTTTTGACAGCTACTATCTCCCACTTGGCAGATATTGAACAGATGTTCGGTTTTAAGTAGCTATCTGAATCCCTTTCATCTGGCCCACCTCCTCTCTGGGACATCTAAGATTGCTGATTGACATATATTTTGAAATAGATTCTACTTGCAAAGAGGGTTTACCATTAGTGACTCATAGTCATGACTTCAAAGGCTAAAGATTCACATCACACACTAAATGTCATCAACAGCTATGTCCCAATTAGTGTGAATAATAAATCCCTTAAAGTGCTGATGTGCATTCCGATTCAAACTTTTTGAAGTTATGATTATGGAAAATATAATGACTGATTACAACCCAATGGAAATATAGAACTATGTGAATAGAAAGTGTGAATTCAAATAATGTAACCACTTCAGACGGATTCACAATTACATTAATCAGGACGTAACTGTACTATCACTTTTATGTTTGTTGCTGAGTTAAGCCTGCTCAGAGTTCCAAAAGAAATAATTAATTTATAGTTAATTTCTGCCTCAGTTCTGAGACAGTAATTGCTGGTTTTGAATGTCATTAAGTTATTATATACTGGAGAAATGTGAATACCAGAATCATAGTATTATTTGGGGACAAATGTAATTTTCCTGACTATAGATGAGAATTTGTTTACTAATAAGGTAAGGAGGTTTTATTCACAGAAAGGCTCCAGAATCTTAACTCAGAAAGATGAGACAAAACAGAGGGAAGAAGAAGAAAGATTTCAGAAATGCATTAGCTAAGTTTGTAGCTAGAAGTGATAGATACTACATTTGCTGTCAAGCAGCAAGTCTAGATAAAGAGAGTAACAGTTTAGAAGCAAAGAATCAGATTAAGTCTCTCAGGGGATCAACTAACTTTGACTAAAATATGATGCTTTTTGAGGTATTAGTCAAGTATACTATAGATCAATTCAGTTTAGATGTCGTAGCATCTATTGACACAAAAGCTACATTCATCAAGAAATTTTTATAGCTAAAACCTGAGACAGGAAGAAGAACCCAAAGTTTACAATTCCAAAATTATGAGTTTCTCTGAACATATGAGCTTTCCTCATCATGTGCCTTCTCAGCAGGTTTCTGTAAGTGTGTGTGCCCACACTAGAAGTGCTAAATAAATATTTATTGAATTGAATTGAAGAACTACCTACCTTTTCTGCTTTAGGTGCTGTGCTCTCAAGAAATGAGTTTGAGGTTTGGGTCCGTTCCACTTGTCTCTTTCAGTTCAAGGCACAGTTAATGGTAGTCACTCCACACAAAAGCTTTAGTCATGGCTACCTTGGAATCAGGATTCCTGACCAGATGTTTCTGCCAACCCAGCAAGGCATCCCTAAGAAGCCAGAGTGCTAGAACTTGAGCCCAGGGACAGCTTTAGACTTAGAACTTTATGGGACCACCATGGTATACAGGAATTGAGTTAAAATGTGAATCGATCCCCCTCTTCTTCCCTAAAGTGGTAAAGGAGAGGATGTTGCATATTTATTCTTATTATATCTTCCCTTTGTAAAAGTGAATCTGTTAAGTGATTAAATGGAATTGAGGTTCAGGGAGCCCTAAAATTGAGGAAACACAATTGATGGGGTTTTGAGCCAATAGAAAAAGCTAGACGCTCTGACATCCCTTCAGAAGCACTTAAAGAACACTAAGGAGGGTTAAAATGTTACCTATTTGACTTTAAAGCAGTTAAGCCCAGGGTATTTTCTGTTAAGCATGATTTCCTCAGAGTTTTACTTCAGGATGAACATGTAATGAGCTAGAGACAATGAAGAAAAAGACATATCTAGAGTCCCTTAGAGAGGGATCACACAGTCTTCTGACCCACAGGCCATTTACATTAATAATGGTTCTAACTGTATTTGATCAGAGAAATCATAGAATTTTAGAATTGAAGAGTTCCAAAACAGATCATCTGATATAATTTTCTCTTCTTACAGATAAGTAAACTAAGGCCCAGGGTAGACCCAAGATCAAGCAAATAATTAGTAAAAGAAACAAGACTTGAATCTATGTCTTCTGATCCTAAATGTAAAGCTTTTTCCATTCTATATTTAAAGAGGCAGGATATGAGTGAAACAGGTTGGCAGAACAGTAGAATTTGAGAAACTAATAGTATTTCCGCTCCTTTGACACTATCGTTTAAAATTATCTGTTTCTCTTTTTATTTCTTGTCTACTTACTCCCTAAAACCTGTATCCAGAAACTTTTTTCTCCTCCCTGTAGAAGACTGATAGCTTTCTTCCTTTACATCTTTCTTGGCTAAGACAATAGGTTGTGAAGTTTCATCCGACCTCCTTCTCCTCTATATAGTCTATAGTCCCCTTGAGGGTGGTAACCTGAACTTATTTGTTGAAACTCAAGTACGATGAGCAAAGTTTTGAGAATTCATACATGTAAGAGAAACAACTGTGGTATACAGTAGGAAGAATATTAGATTTAAGAGAACTTGAGTTGGAATCCTGTCTCTACTACTTATTACCTGTTAATCCTGGGAAAATCCGCCTACTCCATCTAACACTGTTTCCTCAACTTTACAAATGAGGGATTGCCTTCTAAGGTCCCTTTCACCCCTGACTACTATGACCTTGTGAAGTTGAGACTCTATTCTTTCTTCATATCAGTGGACTCTCTCTATATGATTTCCATCCAATTACAGCAAGGGTGGCAAATAATTCAAGCACAAAATCAATGCTTTTGAATTCTATCTTGTAGAAGGAAAGAATTTTAGGCAGGGGTGAAGTGCAACAATCCAGGCATTAGTAAAGTTGTGAGCATAAATAAGTACATACAGATATGCGATGATCCTAAGCTCCTAGGAGTCTTTGCACCCCACAACAAAAAAGGCAGAGGTCTTTCCCATGGTTCATCATTACCGTCTTCATCCTGACAAGTGAATCAATCAATAAACATTTATGAATCATAATAAATAATGACTAGCATTTATATAGCCCTTTAAAGTTTGCAAAAAATGCACAACAAACCTAGGGAGTAGGTGCTATTATTATATCTATTGTATTCTTTTCTCTTTATTTCTTTTGTTACATGTTAAGTTCTGAACTGTCCCCTTTCCCTCCCATACACACTGAAGAAGGCCACCATTTGATGCGGGTTTATAAATATATGTAAAACCATACTATCCATCCTTCTGTTTATCAGTTCTTTCTATGGTGATGTATAGCATCTCCCCTCATAGATCCTTTAGAGTAGACTTGAGTATTTATATTACTCAGAATAACTTGGTTGTTCACATTTATTTTTCAGACAACGCTCTCTTCATTCTACTCATCTCATTTTTCATTATTTTATGCAAATATTTCTATTTTTCTAAAATAATTTAAAATTTCTTACCATGCAGGAGTGTTCCATCATAATCATTTACCACAATTCGTTTAGTTGTTCCCCAGTTGATAGGCATCCCTCTAATTTCCAGTTCTTTGCCACCACAAAGACAGTTGCTATAAATATTTTAGAACATATAGGTCCTTTTCCTTTATCCCCTGATCACCTTGGGAAACAGATCTAATAGTGTTCTTGCTAAGTCAAAGGCTATACACAATTTTATAAATTCTTTGAGAATAATTTGAGATTGCTCTCCAAAATGGCTGAATCAGCTCACAGTTCCACCAATGGTATATTAATGTCCAAGTTTTTCCATTTTAACCAATGTAATAGGTGTGAGATGATGTCTCAAAGTTGTTTTAATTTGCATTTCTCTAATCAATAATGAGTCAGAGCATTTTTATATTGTTACATATAGTTTTGATTTCTTCATTGAAAAACTGTTCATATCCTTTGATCATTTATCAGTTGGGGAATGATTCATATTCTTATAAATTTGATCAAATTCTCTAGATATTTCAGATTTGAGACCTTTATCAGAGAAACTACTAAAAGTTTTCCTAATTTTATGCTTTCCTCTTAATTTGGACTACATTGGTTTAATTTATACAAAGCTTTTTTAATTTAATATAATCAAAAATTTAATATTGTTTAATAATTTTACATCTTACAATGCTCTCTACCTCTTGTTTATTCCTAAATGATTCTCCCATCCATAAATCTGATAAGTAATGTGTTCCATGTTCTTCTAGTTTTCTTATACTATCTCCCTTTATATCTACATCATGCATCCATTTTGACCTTATCTTGGCAAATGGTATAAGATATTCATCTATACTCAGTTTCTGCCAGACGACTTTCCTGTTTTCTCAACAATTTTTTTTTTACTAAATAGTGTATTTGTATTCCCAAAGATTAAATCTTTAGTTTTGTCAAATATAAAGTTACTATAATCATTTACTACTGTGTATTATATGTCTACTCTGTTCCACTGATTCACTTTTCTTTTTAACCAGTACCAGATAATTTTGATAATTGCTACCTTATAATACAGTTTAGAATCTGGTACTGCTAAAGTGCCTTACTTTACATTTTCTTCCATTAATTCCTTTGATATTCTTTACCTTTTGTTCTTCCAAATGAAATTTATCATTGTTTTTTTTTCTAGCTTAATGAAACAATTTTTGGTAGTTTAATTGGGATGGCATTGAATAAGCAGACTAGTTTAGGTAGAATTGTCACTTTTATTATAGTGACTCTGCCTATCCATGAACAATTAATATTTCTCCAGTTATTTAAATCTGACTTTATTTGCATATAAAATGTTTTATAATTATGTTCATATAGTTAGTCGGTTTGTTTTGGCAGATATACTACCAGATATTTTATACAGTCCACAATTATTTAAATGAGATATCTCTTATTATCTCTTCTTGCTGGATTTTGGTGATATATGGAAATGCAGGTGGTTTATGTGGGTTTATTTTATATACTGCTATTTTACCAAAATTACTATTTCAATTAATTTTTTTGTTGACTCTCCAGGATTTTCCAAATATCATCTGCAAAGGGAGAGAGTTTTTTTTTAACTCATTACCTATTCTTTTTTTTTCTTTTATTGCTATTACTAGTATTTCTAATACAATATTGAGATATAATGGCAATAAGGGGTATCATTGTTTCACTCCTGACCAAATTGGGAAGGTTTCTAGCTTATCTCCATTATAAATAATGCTTACCCATGGTTTTAGCTAGATGCCTTCTTATCATTTTAAGGAAAAATCCATTTACACCTGTGTTTTTGAGTGTTTTTAATAGGAATGAGTGTTGTATGTTGTCAAAAGCTTTTTTTCTGTCAAAAGCTTTTAATATCTATTGATATAATCATATGATTTTTGTTACTTTTGTTACTAATATAATCAATTGTGTTAATATTTTTCCCTATGTTAAATCATTCCTGGTATAAATCCCACTTGGTAACCATTTATAATCTTTGTCCTAGTCTCCTGGCTGGTATTTTATTTAGAATTTTTGCATCTATTTTCATTAATGATATTGGTCTATAATTTTCTTTCTTTGTTTTTCTTCAACCTGGTTTAAGTATCAGTATCATGTTTGTTTCATAAAAGGAGTTTAGTAGCACTCCTTCTTTGCCTATTATTGCAAATAATTGATTTAATATTGAAATTAATTAATATAGTAGAATTCACTTATGAATCTGATCCTGATGGTTTTTTCTTAGGATGCTCATTTATGGCCTGTTCAATTTCTTTTTCTAAAATAGGTTTATTTAGATATTCTATTTCCTCTTTTGTAAATCTAGGTAGTTTATATTTTTGCAAATATTCTTCCATTTCATTCAAATTGGTAAATTTCTTGGCATAAATTGGGCAAAATGACGATTAATAATTGCTTTGATTTTATCTTCCTTAGTGATATATTCACCCTTTTCATTTGTGACACTAGTAGTTTGGTTTTCTTCCCTCTTTTTTTGTCATAGTAGCCAATGATTTATTATTTTTTTATAAAACCTTCTTGTTTTATTTATTAATTCAATGGTTTTCTTACACTGACTTTTATTAAACTCATTTTTAATTTTTATGATTTCTACTTTGGTGTTTGAGATTTTTAATTTGTTGTTTTTCTTGTTTTTTTTAATTACATGCCCATTTATTGATCTACTCTTTATTTTATTGATGTAAGTATTAAGAAATATTAATTTTCCTCTGATTACTGCTTTTCCTAAATCTCATAGGTTTTGATATGTTGTTTCATTATTATCATTCTCCTTAATAAAATTATTTATTGTTTTTATGACTTGTTCTATAACCCACTCATTCTTTAAGATTAGATTATTTAGTCTTTAATTTTTAATCTTTTTCATGGTCCCTTATCAAATATAATTTTTATTGCATTATGATCTGAAAAGGATGTATTCAACTGCCTTTTTGTATTTAATATAAAATGTGTGTGCTCTAAAAATGTGGTCAATTTAAAAGTACCATATCCTGCTGGGAAAAAAAGATATATTCTTTTCTATTTCCATTCAATTCTCCCCAGATATCTATCATATTTACCTTATGTAAGAATCTATTTATCTCCTTGTCTTTTTTTCTTATTTATGTTTTAGTTAGATTTGTCCAGTTCTGAGAGGGGAAGACTGAAGTTCTCCACTACTATACTTGTGTTATCTATTTCCACGTGGAATTCATTTAGCTTTACTTTTAAAAATCTGGATGCAATAGCATTTGGTGAAAATAGGTTTAGTATTGATATTACTTTATTATTTATGGTACCTTTTATTATAATGTAGTTTCCCTGCTTATATCTTTTAATTAAATCTATTTTAGCTTTAACTTTGAGATCATAATTGCTAATCCTGCTTTTTTTATCAGCTGAAATAAAATAAATTCTATTCCAGTCCTTTATTTTTACTTTACATGCATCTCTTATTTTTAAATATTTCTTGCAAACAACATATTGTCATATTCTGGTTTTTAACCCATTCTGCTTTCCATTTCTATTTTATGGGTGAATTTTTCTGATTCATATTGTAAATTATAATTACTAGTTGCACATTTCCCTCTATCTTATTTTTTGTCATTGTTCATTCTTCTCACCCTCTCTTTTTACCCTGTCCCTCCTGAAAGATCTAATTGACTTTTAACCATTGCCTCTCTATCCACACCCTTTCTAAGAATCCCTCCTTTATTCTCTTCCTTCACTATCCTGTTCCTTAGTCTATCCCCTGCTTCTGAGTCCCTGCGGTATCCTTTCCCCTTCTGCTCCTATTTCTTAATCTGTACACCCTTCTAAGAGTCCCTCCCTTATTTTTTCCTCTCACTCATCTACTTTGCTGTATGTTGTTATTCCCTCTTTAACCCAGTTCTGATAAGAATAAAATTCCAGCATTACAAGTCCCCCTTCCCCCTCTTGCTTCCACTGTAGCATTTCTTCCATTTATGCCTCATTTGTTTGAGATGCTTACTCCATTTTACCTCTTCTTATTCAGTTTTATTTTTTAGGATCATCTTATCATATTCAACTCAACCCCTAGTCTTCTGTCTGTGTATGTTCTTTCAAACTACTGAAGTAATGATAACATTCTTAAGAGTTACAGATAACACTTTTCCATGTAGCATGTAAAGATTTTGACCTTATTAAGTCCTTAAAATTGGTCTTTAGTACTTACTTTCTTATGTTTCTCTAGAGTCTACTAAGTCAAATTTTCCAATTAGTTCTGATCTCTTCTTCACAAATATCTGAAAAATCCTTTAGTTCAATAAATATTCATTTTTCACCCATTCAGGATAATACACAGTTTTTTATTCATTATTGCAAGCCCAACTCCTTTACTCTTCAGAATATATTGTTCTATGACCATTACTCTTTAAATGTAGAAGCACTTAAATCTTGTATTATCCTCCGTAGTATTTAATTGTTTTCTAGTTGTTTGTAGTATTTTCTCCTTGACCTGGGAACTTCAAAAGTTAGCTATGATGTTCCTGTGAGTTTTCATCTTGGAATGTCTTTTAGGTGGTGATTGCTATCTTTTTTTTCTATTTCTATGCTTCTACCCTCTCATTCTAAAATTTCAGGATTTAAAAATCTCTTAAAGTATAATATCTAGTTTTTTAAAAAAGTCATTACTTTCAGGTAGTCTAAAAATTCTAATATTGTCTCTCTTTGATCTGTTCTCCAAATCAGTTTTCTAATGAGATGTTTCACATTCTCTCCTATTTTTTCATTCTTTTCATTTTATTTTTTCTTCTTGTCTTATAAAGTCATCAGCTTCCCCTTGTCCAATTCTCATTTGTTTGTGTTTTTTATTTTATTTTTTAAAATATTTTTTGAGCTTTATTAATTCATTTTTTTTTAGTTTTCAACATTCACTTCCACATTTTAAGTTCTAAATTTTCTCCCCATCTCTCCCCTCCCTCACCCCAAGATTGCTTGTGTTCAGGTTATCCCTTGCCCCAATATGCCCTCCTTTATATCAACCTCCTTCCCTTCTATTTTCCTATAGTACAAGATAAATTTCTATGCCCCACTGCCTGTATATCTTATTTCCCAGTTGCATGTAGAAACAACTTTTAACATTCATTTTCAAAACTTTGAATTCCAAATCCTCTCCACTCATTATAGAGGACAAGCAATTTGATATAGGTTATACATGTATAGTCATGCAAAACATTTCTATAATAGTCATGTTGTGAAAGACTATGTTTCCCTCCATCATATTCCACTCCCCCACCCATTTATTCTATTCTTTCCTTTGAACCTGTCCCTCCTCAAAAATGTTTGCTTCTGATTACCTCCTCTCCCAATCTGCCCTCCTGTGTATCATCCCCACCTCTTTTCCCCTTCCCCCTGCAGCTTAAGAATGATTTCCTGTAGGGTAAACTTGATTTCCATAGTCATTTGTGTGTGTATGTTATTCCCTCCTTAAGTCAAATCCAAAGAGAGTAAGGTTGCCCTCTCACCAACTCTGTCTTCCCCTCCATTGTAAAACTTTTTCTTGCCTCTTTTATGTGAGATAATTTACCCTATTGTACCTCTTCCTTTTTCCTTCTCCCAGTACTTTCCTTTCTCACCCATTCCCCTTAATTTTCTTTTTTATATATCATCCTTTCATATTCAACTCTGTTTATGTATACACCCACTATGTGTATATTATATATATATATGCACACATACACACATACATATATGTATGTATATTCCCTCCAACTACCCTAATAATGAGAAATGTCTCATTAGTTACAAATATCATCTTTCCATTTAGGAATGTAAGCAGTTCAGCTTTAATAAGTCCCTTATAATTTCTCTTTCTTGTTTACTTTTTCATGCTTCTCTTGAGTCTTGTATTTGAAAGTCAGATTTTGTATTCAGCTCTGGTCTTTTCATCAAGAATGCTTGAAAGTTCTCTATTTCATTGAAAACTCATTTTTTTTCCCTGAAATATTATGCTCAGTTTTGCTGGGTAGGTGATTTTTGGTTTTAATCCTAGCTCCTTGGGCCTCTGGAACATCATATTTAAAGGCTTTCAGTACCTTAATGTAGAAACTGCTAAATGTTATGTTATCCTTATTGTGTTTCCACAATACTTAAATTGTTTCTTTCTGGCTGCTCGTAATATTTTTTTCCTTGACTTGAGTATTCTGTAATTTGTCTACAGTATTCCTAGGAGTTTTCCTTTTGGGATCCCCTTTTAGGTAATCTGTGGTTTCTTTCAATTTCTATTTTACCCTGTCATTCTAGAATATCAGGACAGTTTTCCTTGTTAATTTCTTGAAAGATGATGTCTAGGCTCTGGTGTTTTATCATGGCTTTCACGTAATCCAGGAATTTTTAAGTGATCTCTCCTGGATCTATTTTCCAGGTCATTGGGTTTTTTTCCATGTGATTTCTCACATTGACCTCTATTTTTTCCATTCTTTTTTTTTTAATAATTTCTTGATTGTTCAAAAAGCCATTAGTTTCCATTTGCTCCATTTTAATTTTTTTTTAACAGTCAAAACTGATTTATTAAACACATGATACACCAATGTGGCTATATCTTCTTCCAAATTTTAATCTGCTAGCATACAGTAGATATGGGATACTAATATCATTTGCATAACTAAGCATACACTCTCATTACATATTTACAGTAGAATGATAACATCACACTTGGAAGTCTAAGGGCTTTGAATGACATGTCAGGTTGGTAACTTAATATTACAGATTAAATCCTTTCCAGGGATTACACAGGACTGATTTGACTCGGATGCACCAAGCAAGATCCCGGAGCAGAAAGTGCATAAAGGCAAGGATAATAACTAGACTCCAAAAGAAAAAGCTCAGCATTCTTGCTGCTGTCTAATGTTTTATGATGTGTTTTACATGCAAACAAAACAATGCCATGCAAGGAAGAGAATATGACAATTGCAATGATGCATAAAAGCTACACGAGTATTTTGAGTGTTGATCAGTCCAGAACTTGGATTTCAGGCTTACAGACAATCAACTTGGTGACTTCCATTAGTTAATGAAACCTTCTAGCCCACAGCAGCCCACAGTGATGTCTCCCTCTCCTGATCACCGAGAGGAAGGAATAATCTGTACTGTTCAAAATCAAGGAATTCATGAGTAGAAGCAACATCAGAGTTCAACTTTTCCCCATCCCTCCCACCTCACCCATTCCCTTTGGGAAGGTAGGCAATTCAATACAGGCCATATCTGTGTAGTTTTGCAAATGACTTCCATAATAGTCGTGTTGTGTAAGACTAACTGTATTTCCCTCCATCCTATCCTGCCCTGCATTGCTTCTATTCTCTCTTTTGATCCTGTCC
>CM053773.1:163638442-163709815 GCA_028658325.1 Potorous gilbertii
TTCTTGGTTTCTCATAAAGTCATTAGCCTCCATCTGTTCCATTCTAATTTTGAAAGAACTATTTTCTTCAGTGAATTTTTGAACCTCCTTTTCCATTTAGCTAATTCTGCTTTTCAAAGCATTCTTCTCCTCATTGGCTTTTTGAACCTCTTTTGTCAATTGAGTTAGTCTATTTTTCAAGGTGTCATTTTCTTCAGCATTTTTTTGGGTCTCCTTTAGCAAGGTGTTGACCTGCTTTTCATGCTTTTCTTGCATCTCTCTCATTTCTTTTCCCAGTTTTTCCTCCACCTGTCTAACTTGATTTTCAAAATGCTTTTTGAGCTCTTCCATGGCCTGAGCCCATTGAATATTTATTTTGGCTGTTTTGGATACAGAAGCCTTGACTTCTATATCTTTCCCAGATGGTAAGCATTTTTCTTCCTCATCGGAAAGGAGGAAATAACTGTTCTCCAAGAAAGTAACCTTCTGGTTACTTTATTCTTACTTTATTTCCCTTTTCTTGGCATTCTCCCAGCCAGTTACTTGACTTCTGAGATTCCTTTCCACACCCACCTTGCCTCCAGATCTGCCCAGCTAGTGCTTGGGGTCTGAGATTCAAATGCTGCTTCCCAGCCTCAGGGCTTTCAGCAGGGGGCGGGGCTGCTATTCAGTGTGAGATTAAATTCAGGTGCTCAGGTGGGGGCAGGGCCACCTCACAGGGCTCAGTTCCCTCAGGAGGTTTATGTGGAGACCTTCAACAATGAACCCGAGCCCTTACCTGCCCTGGGAGCCCCTGTTCCCCACTGCCTCCTGCCTCTGCTGCTGCCTCCCAAGGGGGCCCGAGTTATGGAGACACCCCACTCCCCCAGCCAGCCAAAAAGAGTCTCTCACCAACCTGTGGTATCTGTGGGCAGAAGGACCTGCGTGGCCACTGGAAATTCTGTCCCTGCAGCCTGCTTGGATCTGCTCCTCTCGGTGCCATGCAGCCAAGGCAAGGCTGGGCTCTGCTCCAGGTCCAGTGCATGACAGACCTTTGGTGTCAGTTTTTCAGGGCTCTCTGGAACAGAAATCTCCTCCACTCCGTTGCTGCATGGCTTCCACTACTCCAGAATTTGTTTGGAGTTCCTCTTTATAGGTATTTTATGGGCTATGGGTTCAGAGCTAGCATATGTGAATCTTTCTACTCTGCCATCTTGGCCTCTCCCCCCCTGCATTTTAATTTTGAAGGAATTATTTTCATTAGTGAGCTTTTGGACCTCCTTTTCCATCTTGGTAATTCTGTTTTTAAAGGCGTTCTTCCCCTCATTGGCTTTTTGGACCACTTCTGCCATTTGAGTTGGTCTATTTTTTTAAGGTGTTATTTTCTTTAGTATTTTTTGGGGGGGTGGGCCTTCTTTACCAAGCTATTGACTCAATTTTCATAATTTTCTTGTGTCACTCTCATTTTTATTCCCAATATTTCCTCTACTTCTCTTACTTGACTTTCAAAATCCTTTTTGAAGTCTTTTATGGCCTGAGAACAATTCATATTTTTCTTGGAGGATTTGGATGTAGGAACTGTGATTTTTTTTTTTTCTTGTCTTCATCTGGTTGTATGTTTTGATCTTCTTTGTCACCAAAGTAAGGTTCTATAATCTGATGTTTTTTCCTGCTGCTTGCTCATTTTCCCAGCGAGTTACCTGACTTTTTAGCTCTTTGTTAATTGACTTCCAGTGTGGAGGTTGTACTGTCCCAAGCTTCAGGGGTTTTGTGCAGCTCTTTTCAGAGATACTTGTAGGGACCCATAAATTTTGAATTTTCAAAGATGGTATGATCAAAGGAGAGGTGTTTACTCCTCTACTGGCCTGTGCTCTGATCTGTCAGTGACCATGACTACTCTTTTCTGCTTTATCACTGTGAAGATTACCTTTCCACCACTGCTACAAGGTCTGCTAGTCAACACTCCTCCTTGCCCCATGTAAAAGCAAACACCCTGATATCCATAGGAAGGCCTGCTCTCACAAGTTTTTTTATCTGTTTTTCTAAAAGAAAAGTCAACTTTTGATGGGTCAACAATCACTTTAATCAAGCACATATATAATTCACTTAGTTCAGGGGAAAAAACCAGAACCCTGAAATTCAGAGAAAATACAAACTGAGAAACAAAGATCAACCAACAGGCAGGGTTTCCAACTGTCTGACAGATCAACAGACAGATAAGTGTTTGACAGTACATACATAGTTACTAGAGAGAGAAGGACCAATATCTGGGTTTTCAAAGCCAGGGAACTCCGTAGCAGTTTCCCAGAGTCTCATATGGCTTAACAAACCCTTCCGATGACTAAGTCCCAAAACAAATTCTCACCTCAGAGTATATATACACTTTTCAGAGTCAGAGGGCATCACAACCCTTGGGAACCAGTGCCTCATTAACAGCAGATGTGGGTCTTCCTACAAATCTCTCCTAATCAAACTCCCCTTAATGGACAGGCCCATGAATGGGTGGGGAAAATCTTTAATCTCAATAGTATTACACCCTGGCACCACCACCCAGGACTTCAATCCAGATCCAAACACAGGCAGCCCAAGAATCCTGCCTGAGTGCCAGCAAAGAAATCTCTGCCATTTCCTCTCATTATCCCCTTGATCCTCCCACCATCTGAAGGCTATGAGTTCTGGAGGCAGCCTCTGCTGGTGTCGCCACCCCAGGGCTGGGGCCTGATCAGCCTCTTCTCTCCTCTGGGTCTGACAGATCCTTCCTACTGACCTTCTAAATTGTGTTTGGCATTTGTGGATTGAGAAGTCTGCAAACTGCTACAGGTGCCATTGATTCATTCCTCTGATGCCTGCTCCAGGTTCATCAGGGCCCAATCTGTGCTGGATTGCACTGCTTTCTCAGTCTCCTGTAAAACAGATCTTTCCTATGGACTTTATGTGTTGTTTTAGACTAGAAATTTGTTTCACTCGGTCATTTTGTGGATTCTGCTGCTATAGAACTTGTGTAGAGCCATTTTTTACAGGTATTTGGAGGTGTTTGGGGGAGAGCTCAAGCAAGTCCTTGCTTTTACTTCACTATCTTGCCTCCACTGTCGCCTAATTCTAATTTTTAATGAGCTATTTTCCTCTTAAGGTTTTGGATTTATTTTCCAATTGGTTGACAGTCATTTCATAATTTTATTGATTTTCTTGCATTACTCTTATTTTTTCCATAATTTTCCTCATTCTCTTATTTTATTTTTTTCTTTTTAAAAAATGTATTCATTTATTTTTAGCTTTCAACATTCACTTCCACAAGATTTTGACTTCCAAATTTTCTCGGCATCTCTCTTCTCTGACCACCCCAAGAGAGTATGGATTCTGATAACCCCTTCTTCCAATCTCCCCTCCCTTCTATCACACCCCTCCCTTCCATTATCCCCATCTCCTCTATTTTCTTACAGGGCAAGATAGATTTCTATACCCCATTACCTGTAAATTTTATTTCAGAGTTGCATATAAAAACAACTTTTAACATTTGTTTTTAAAATTTTGAGTTCCAAATTCTCTACATTCCTTCCTCCCTATATATCCCCTCTGAGAAGCCAAGCAATTAAATATAGGTTATATATGTTTAGTTATGCAAAACACTTCCATAAAAGTCATGTGAAGTCATGTGAAAGAGTAACTATATTTACCTCCCTCCTATCCTGCCTCCCATTTATTCTATTCTCTCTTTTGATCCTATCCCTCCTCAAAAGTATTTATTTCTAATTACCCCCTCCCCTCCCATGTGCCCTCACTTCTATCATCCCCCACACACCATGCGTGTCCTCTTCTCCCCTACTTTCCTGTAGTGTAAGATAGAGTTTTTCATAGCAAATTGAGTTTGCATGTTATTCCCTCCATAAACCAAAAGTGATTCACTTTTTCCCTCTCACCTCCCACCTCTCCTCCTCCATTGATAAAGATTTTTCTTGCATCTTTTGTGTGAGAGATAATTTACCCCAATCTTTTTGTCCCTTTATCCTCCCAATATATTACTCTCTCACCTCTTAATTTTACTTTTTAGATATTTTCCCTTCCTATTCAACATACCCTGTGCCCTCTATCTATATGTATATAATGCCTCCAACTACCATAATACTGAGAAAAGTTTCAAGAGTTACAAATATGATCTTTCCATATAGTTCAACTTTAGTAAGTCCCTTATCATTTTGCTTTCTTGTTTACCTTTTCATGCTTTTCTTGATTCTTGTGTTTGAAAGTCAAATTTTCTCTTCAGCTTTGATCTTTTCAAGAAGAATGCTTGAAAGTACTCTTTTCATTGAATGATCATTTTTCCCCTGAAGTATTATACTCAGTTTTGCTGGGTAGAAGTTTACATTCCTACATGGAAAGATCATATTTGTAACTCTTGAAACTTTTCTCAGTATATGATAGTAATGGGCAAATTATCTCTCATAAAAGAGGCAAGAATAAGCTTAGTCAATGGAAAAGGAAGGAGGTAAGAGGGAAAAAGTGAAGCTTACTCTCTTCACATTTGGCTTAAGGAGGGTATAACATACTCACTCAATTTGGTATGAAAATCTATATTACACTACAGGAAAGTGGGAGAGAAGGGGGCAAGTGGGTTGAGAAGGATGATAGAAGGGAGGGCAAATAGGAGAAGGGAGTAATCACAAGTAAACACTTATAGGGAGGGACAAGGTCAAAAGAGAGAATAGAATAAATGGGGGACAGGATATGATGGAGGGAAATATAGTTAGTGATACACACCATGACTATTATGGAAGTCTTTTGCAAAACTACCCATATATAATTTTCATTGAATTGCTTCCCTTCTCAGTGAGGATGTGTGGGGAGGGAGGAAGGGAGATAAGTTGAATTTCAAAGTACTAGGAATGAATGTTGATAAATACTTTTGCATGCAGCTGGGAAATAAGAAATACAGGTAATGGGGTATAGAAATCTATTTTGCCCTACAAGAAAAGAAAGATGATGGGGATAAGGGAAGGGAGGGTGTGATAGAAGGGAGGACATATTGAAGGAAGGGGTAATCAGAACGTAAGATGTTATGGGGTGGATGAGGGAAGAGATGGGGACAAAATTTGGAACTCAAAATTTTGTGCGAATGAATGTTGAAAACTTAAAATTAATAAACATTTAAAATTTTAAAAAAATGAATAAAAAAAGGAATTTTTTTCTTCAATGAATTTTTGAGCCTCCTTTTCCATTTGGTCAATTCTTCTTGTTATGGCATTGTTCTCCTCATTGGCTTTTTGGATCTCTTTTATCATTTGCATTGGTCTATCAAGAAGTTTACTCATTTTTAATGATTTTGTTGCATCACTTTTATTTTTTTCCCCAATTTTTGCTCTACTTCTCTTACTTGATTTTCAAAATCATTTTGGAACTCTTCCATGACCTGAGACCAATTAATATTTTTCTTGGAGTCTTTGGATGTAGGAGCTTTGATTTTATTGTCTTTTGTTTGTATACATTGGCCTTCTTTGTCATGAAAGTAAGATTCTACAGTCTGATTCTTTTTCCAATTTTTGCTCATTTCCTAGTCATTTCCTTGACTTTTGAGCTCTTTGTCAAGGTAGTTCTCTACTTCCAGTGGGGGAGGGGTTTACTGTCAGAGGCTGGACCCTCCACAATTTGTGGGCCTAGAACTCCAGAAACAGAGGTTTCAGCTGCCTCTGCTGCTGCTGAGGCTGCTGCAGGATCCTCTGCCCCCTCTGCTGCCCTGGTGTTGGGGCCACACCACTCTACTCTCTCAAACAGGTCCCGCAGGTTTTTTCCACTGACCTTCCAACTTTTCCTCAGTGTTTTGAGGATATGAAATCTGGAAATCACCACAAGTGACAAAGATTCAATCCCCACAAGGTTTGCTCTGATGCTGTCAGTGCTAGTGTGGCCCACCCTTGACTGTGCTCTGCTCCCAGTGCAACATGATAGACGTTTCTGTCTTAGCCTAGAGATTTGTTTCACTCTGTCATTCTGTGGGTTCTGCAGATCCAGAATTTGTTTAGAGTTTTTTAAATAGATGTTTGGCTGGGTTTGAGGGGGAGATCTCTAGAAATTCCACACTGTTACTCTGCCCCCTCTTGTTTGATTTTTAAAATCCTTTTAAAACTCTTCCAAAAACTTTTGAGGTTTGTGATTATTTTACTTTGTTCTTTGAGATAGAAGTCATTGTTTTAACTTTGTTATCTTCTTCTGAGTTTGAACCCCAGATCTTCTCTGTCATTATAGTAGCTATTTATGGTTGGGTTCCTTCTCTTTTGCTCACTCATTATTTTAGCAGCTTATTTCTTGTCTGTTAACTGTATGTTAGAGTCAGGCTCTAGTCCCAAGGTATGGGGGATAATACCTTGGACTTCAGGTTTTTTTGTGCTGTTGTTTTCTCTATCCAGTAACCTGACTTCAGGCATTCCTCTCTGCCCTTGAGACATGACCAGGGTCTCCAGCAATGTTATTACTACAAATGCTCTTATTCCCTGTGGTTCCTCTTGTAACTGTAAGCTTCATCTCACCTCTCTACTGTGGAACCAAAACCAGGGACTTTCTGAGTGCTCACCACCAGCAGGGCCCTACCCTTTGCTACTGAACTCACATTGCCTGTGCTAGTTCCTCCTCACTCATAGCCCTGCAAACTTCCCCTGAGAAACTGTTAGAGGCAAAAGCTCCTGAAGCTGAGGCTACAGCCTACAATACTGCTCCCAGAAGTTGCTTATTGATTCAGCTGCCTCCAGGGCTTATTGTGTGTTGATTTGGCAATATCTGCCCTGAGGTATTTGCACTTCAGTAAGATCAAACCAACAAAGGAGGTCTGGTCTTTCTTGAGGTCCTCAGAAGCTGTCTTAACACAGTGCTTCTTGTGACCCTATATTGGGTCCCATAACCGAACATGGGGATCCCGAAAGGTTTGGCAAGCATAAAAGGTTTCTGAACATGCAATGACCAAAATCAATCTCAAAATTAAATGTGTAGTGAATCTGATGTGTTTCTGGAAGTGCTTGCTCCTATTGCATCATGTGATTTTACTCCAACCTTGTGCTGGATATCCAAGATGCACACTGCACTGTGCATGTTGTCACTATGCAATGCCAACAAGTGCTTCCAGAAACAGTTCAGATTTGAGACTATTGTATGTTATGAATTACAGTGTTTTTTACTGTACATGCAAAGTTTTCTGCTCTTATGGAAACACAGTTTAGTTATGGAAAATAAAGACTTTTAATATTTTCCTATCATTCCTCAGCCTGTAGGTATCCAATTAGTATATCTTTGGACTGTACTGTGTTAGAATGTTTGATTTTTTAAATTAGTTTTCTCCTTCTTTTACAGAAACATAAGTGTCTAATTGTAGCAAGTAATAACAAAAGCCCATTAATAATATTTCTCTACCATCGCTGCTGTATATGTATATAAGTGTGAATATAAATTTTTAAAATTGAGCACAAATGTAATTTCATAAACTAAAGCCAGTTTTATTTGAGAAATTTTTAGTGATATTTATGTTTTAGGGCAAAAATATTTTTTGTTATGGATAAGTAGCTAAATTTAGACAGAAGAGGTAAGAATACTGATGATAATGCAGTAGAGTCTTTACTACCAGGTTGTAGTACACTTAAATCAACAAGGAAAAGAAAACATGTCAAATCATGTGGCTCTCAAGAGGGAGACATTTCAACAGATTACTGAAATTGAAAGATGAAGTTCTTATATTTTTAGCAAAAATTTGATTTTTAATTTTTTCATAATGACATAGCTTTCAAAACTGTGATTTGTCAGATATTTAAGAAAACTTCAAGGAAAAAATGTAACATTTCTGTTAAAATATAAAATTGAAAGCTTTTCTAAAAAAGTAAACATGTGGAAGAATAGGGTGGAAATGGTTCTTAAGAAATGTTTACATCTACAGATGATTTTATTATTGAAAAAAACCTTCCCAAAGATTTAACTGAAAAAGTAATACTTGGTCATCTGAAGTGACTGGAGATGAAGTTTCAGAAATACTTCCCTTCAAATTTTGATTCTAAAAAACTAAGTTGGGTTCATAAACCATACTCAATTGAAATAAAAAAATCTCAGTCTTCTACCATTAAGACTTCAAGAAGAATTTTCTGAGTTATCAATGCCACAGGTTTAAAATTTGAGTTTCCTAAAAAATATTTAAATGAATTTTGACCTGGGATTAGGATAGAATTTCCAACAATTTCTGAAATGGCCATAAACATACTTCTATTATTTTATACTATATATTTATGTGAAGTGGTGTTTTCAATATTGACAATTATAAAATGAAAATATCAATCAACTCTGAAAAATTTTGAAGATGCTTTACATCCTGCAGTATCAAATATTCCATGAAGATTTTTTAATGTAAAAATAGACAAGCACATCTATCTTGTTAGTATGCAAATCTGTTTTACTTTTAATAAATGGTAATATTATATGTATACCAAAGAACTGTTTTAAAATAAATTTCTTTATGATTTGTTATCAGTAAATTTGATTTGTATACCCATTTTACATACCTATATGCCATAAAAATTTCTCAGGCAAAAAGAGTCGAGAGTGGAAAAGTGTTTAGGAATCCCTGTCTTTAGGGACAATTGCTTTACCTTGACCTTGAATTAATTCTGAAGCTCAAAGTTTGTTCTGAGGCATTATTTTATATTATTTGTGTGGGAATGTAGGAGAGCCAAGTAATTACCTGCCTTATTCCATCATCTTTCCAGAATCTTCTCTATTATTATATCCATTTCAGAGATGAAGAAACCGAGACAGGCAGAGGTTAAGTGACTTGCCAATGGTCATGTAGCTAGTAAGTATCTGAGACTCAATTTGAACTCAGATCTTCCCGATTCCAGGTCCAGTGCTCTTTTCATTATGCCACCTAGCTGCTTTATTTAAATACACAAATGTGTAAGCTTACTGTATGCACCTAGGCAAAAATATCCCACTATATCTCATATCTTGACTCCTTTACCTGAAAGTATATGCTCCTTTTGGGATTTAAAGCCATTCACAGTCTGGTTTTGGTCTGTCTTTCCATGATGCTCATACATCACTGCTATTCATGAATTCTACATTTCAACTCAACTGATCTAATTGCTATTCCCTATAAACAATATCGTAAGATCTTTCTCAATCCTTTTTACAAACTGTCCTCTATGCACTTCAGCTTTATCTCTTGTAGCTCCCGGACCTCCTTATGGTGAAGGTCAACTCTCACTTTCTTCCATAGACCTTTCCTGTTTCTTTCAGTTGTTAGTGACACCACCTCTCCCTCCACCCTCATCACTGTGTATTTAGCTTTTGAGTATCCAGTGATTCCACAGTACTCTGTGACCAGGGTGAAATCTTTTGGAAGAATGTACTCTCTTTGAGGGCAGGGACTATTGGTATCATGACCTTACACATAGGCATCATGACCTGGCACATAGGATCACTGACCAAAAGCTTGTTGGTTAATTGTTTGATTTGTGTTCTACTTTAACTTATTCAGATTATGACCAATCTCCATCTTCGCATCCTACATGATGCTTTTCCATGATTTTCCCTAGGGATCTACCCAACCTTTCAGAATCCTACTTCTTGTTTTTTTAAAAAATATTTTGCAAAATACCAGTACAGCACCTACATTGCTCACCTGTCTTCCCTAGCTCATGCTAGGCTTCATTCTTTTCTAGTCATGTATGCCCTTGGTAGTGTATATACATATATATATATATATGTGTGTGTGTGTGTGTGTGTGTGTGTGTATATATATATATATATATATGTTTGTTTGTTTATTTTCCCTTAGAAATTCCTGCTTATCATCCTAGATAGAATGCTGGGCACAGGGTTAGGAAGCCCTGAATACAAATCCTACCTTAGACACCTTACTAATCATAGTACCCTCACCAAAAAACTTAATCTCTATCTGCCTCCATTTCCTCATTTGTCAAATGTGGATGATGGTAGTATCTACCTTATAACATTTTTGTGTGGATCAAATGAAGACTATTTGTGAATTTTAAAGTACTATATAATCATTAAATTAAAGTACTACATTACCGTTATCATTGCCATTGTATTTTAGCTTACAGTCATTGTGGGTCTTTCTATAAATCTTTGCTCTAGGAAGAATTTTTATTCTTCTAAGATCATAGTATTCCTTGGTTTACAACCATCTAAAATCACTAGGAGAAAATTGGGGTTAAACAATAGTTTTTTCAATTTATTGGAGAAGTTATTAAAAGTATCTTCCTCAACCTCTAGAAATGCATGTTAAGTGTTTGGGGCCCCCAATGCTCATGGTCCAAATTCTGCTTAGAGATGCAGCATTCCAAATATTAAATAGAACTTCCTCTATCACTCCAGTACTTCACATGCTACTTCAAGAATTTCTCATATTATTTCAACCTACCATTTATCACTGTGGTACATTATTCGCCACAGTTATTTTGTTTCCTTTTATCTTGCTGTTAGCTGAAGTGCACATGCCAGTGGCTATTCCTGGTTCTTTCTCAAGGTGAGTTCAATAATTAGTACCAGGATGGGATTAGGAGGAGGAGAGACCTCTTGTTTTAATGTAATTTGTGTAAACCTTTAAATAATAGCCCAAAATAATAAAGATATTGATAAAGCCAACCTACCCACAGCACAGTTGATTTTTAGGACTCAACTGAAATCCAGAGAGAAGAGAATTATGTATTTGTGATGCTGATTTTTACACAAGAAGTATGTCTCCCATATTAGTGAATATCCATTTGAGAGTTTTCAAGTGTATTAACTGTAGGATTTGGAGGAAGTGACTATGAAAACTATGCTCAGTAAATACACATACTGAGTAAAAGAAAAAAGCATTGCCTTGTAACGAGAGAATCTACCAATACACTGGCTAGAATATGTAAAAAGAATTCCATGTGCCCCCCTCCACGGATGCATGTGTTTCCAGTTGTTCTGTAAGGACAATGTTTGTGCTGATCCCTCTACATGCTCTCCTCTTTCCCTTCGTGATCAATGACACAAATATGCCTGACAGCTGGCCAAGGGTCAGAGGTACAACCTAACATCAATCAACAGAGAACTAACTGGCCTATGAGGGAAGTAAGCCCCTGACCTTGGCCACATCAACACCAAAATGACAGGGGGGGATACATAATTACTGCAGGTGGAGGACAAAAATGGAAAAGCCTTTAAAGCAGATTCATAAAGCTGGAAAGAATCTTAAAAACCATCTGGTCCAATTGCTCCATTTTTTAGACAAAGAAGCTGAGTCCCAGAGAGATATGGTACATTGCAGCAGGGAATATGTGAAGAGGTAGGGAATAATGGACTCAGAGTTGGAAGATCTAGGTTTTCATTCTGGCTCTGTCACTTACTGGTCATGATGGCATGAGTGAGGAAAGGGTACAACGGAGTAAAAAGAACACTGGATGTCTTTGGAATGAGAGGATCAGGGTACTTCCTGTGATGACCTTGGGAAAGTCATTCAGCTCTCAGTGTTCTTGTCCCTAAAATGAGGATTTGGACAGAGATGATTTCCCATGTCCCTTCAAGCTCAAAATCCTCTGTGACTATAGTAGTCTTATCTGAAAAAGAAGAACATTATTCACACTACTTGCCTCACAATGCTGATGCGAGACAAGAACTTTTCCAGTTATAAACTGTTTGCCAGCATTGTGCTGGCCTGAAGCTGAAGAAGAGAGCTGGGTTCTATTTGTGTTTCAGGCATTTGACAGTTATGTGAATCTGGGGAAGTCCCTTAGCTATGAACTTTGAACTTCCCTTGCTTGGATTATTAACTGGAGTTAAGAATAAGTGTTCTTCTCAGTTACAGAGTTATTGTGAGAATCCAGTGAGATAACATATATCCAATGGAAAAGTTCTATGTAACTCTCAGCTGTGATTCCTCCAAAGGTTGCAGAACCAGTCCCAGCATCAAGGCCTTTAGGGTACACACACACACACACACACACACACACACACACACACACACACACACATATATATGTCTTGGGATCTTAAAAGATAAATGAATATATTTAATAATTGACCTTTTCTGGATTTCAATTTACTGATTTGTCAAATGAGGGAGTTCAACTACAATGATCTCTGAGGTAATGTCCAGTTCTAAATCCTCCTTGACTCTCTGATAAATTAATTGGGGAATGATGGAATAAGAAAAACATAAGATTAGCTGAGGAATCTTGGTTGATTATTTTCCTTTGTTCTCCAAGAGGACCAAAATGACATCACTATGATAAAGTCAAATTTCAATGTATCCAACTGTGGCTGATCAGATCAATACGAGTTCAGAATGCTCTACCACAGGTTAGGCACAAATAGTCTGTGTGAACATTTGAGGGGGATACTCTAAAGGTGTACATCCTGCATTTCCTTTGAGCTGTTTCAATTCTGCTTTGCTCATAGAGCACAGCACCAACTCTGATAAGGGCATACTCTGCTGAGTGGTCCTGTGCCAGGGTCTCCCATGTTGCACAGTCAAATCCAAAGTTCTTGACAGAGACCTTGAGAGTATTGTTGTATTATTTCTTCTGGCCACCATGTGATCGACTGCCCCAAGCAAGTTCTCCATAAAATAGTCATTTTGGCAATCCTACATTTTGCATTCGAACAACATGGCCAGCCCATCAGAGTTGCATTCTCTGAAGCATAGTTTGAATACTTGACAGTTCAGCTTGAGCAAGGACTTCAGTATCTGGTACCTTATCATGCCAGGTGATCCTCAGAATCTTCCTAAGACAGTTCAAGTGGAAACGATTCAGTTTCCTGGCATGGAGCTGGTAGACTGTCCATGTTTCATAGGCATACAACAATGAGATCATCACAATGGCTCTGTACACCTTCAGTTTGGTAGTCAGTCTAATAGCTTTTCTCTCCTAAATTTTTCTTAGAGTCTCCCAAACAGTGAGCTAGTTCTGGCAATGCATGCATCAACCTCAATGTCAATATGTACATCCCTGGAAAGTACACTACCAAAGTAAATGAATTTATCCATAGCATTCAAAACTTCTCCATTTGTTGTAGCCGATGGTTCCACATATGGATGGTGTAGTGGTGGCTGATGGAGAACCTGTGTTTTCTTGGTGTTAATTATTAGGCCAAAATTAACATAGGGAGCAGAGAATTGATCCATACTTTGTTGCATCTCAGCTTTAGAAGCTGCATTGAGAGCACAATTATCTGCAAAACAGAAAATCATGCACCAGCACTCCCTCCACTTTGGTCTTGGCTTGTAACCTTTTCAAATTGAAGAACTTACCATCAGGAAGGTAGTTAACCTTGATGCCATGTGCACTGTCACTGAAAGCATTTGTCAACATAACTGAAAATATCATGCTGAAAAGCATGAGAGCAAGCACACAACCCTGTTTTACTCCCTTGGTGACTAGAAAGGCACGAGAGCTTTGTTCATTATCCAGAACCCAGGCAAACATGCCATCATGAAATTGACACACAATTTTGATGAAGTTCTCCTGGCAACCAAATTTTGACATAATTTTCCATAAGCCCTCATGACTAACAGTGTCAAAGGCCTTGGTCAGATCCACAAACGTTGTATACAGACCTCAGTTCTACTCCTGGCATTTCTGCTGGAGTTGTCGGGCAGCAAACACTATATCGACTATTCCTTGGCCCCTTCTGAAGCCACACTGGCTCTCAGGTATATGTCCATCTTCCAGGTGAAGGATCAGCCTATTAAAGAGGACTCTAGCAAGAATTTTGCCAGCAATTACTATGACAGACATCCCCCTGTGATTGCTGCAGGACAATCTACTCCCTTTACCCTTATAGAGATGGATAAAGGAGGCATCCTTGAACTCCTGGGGGAAAACCTCCTCTTGCCATATAACCTAGAAAATTTCAGTCAGCTTTTGTATGAGGAATGGTCCCTCTACCTTGTAAATCTCAGGTGGAATAGAATCAGCACCAGGGGCTTTGCCATATGAAAGGAGCCTAATGGTCCTCAAAACCTCTTCTTCAGTTGGAAGTTCATCTAAAGAGGGATTGACTTCAACCTGAGGTAAACCATCAATGGTCTCAGCATTGATTGATGATAGTCTGTGGAAGACACTATGGAAGTGTTCAGCCCATCTCTCTAGGATCGTGTCCTTATCAGTAATTAATGTGACTCCATCAGAACTGAGTAGTTGTGATGCACCCTAAGTTCTTGGTCCATAAATAGCTTTCAGGGAACCATAAAAGTACTTTGGATTGTTGCTATCAGCATAAAAGTTAATTTCATTTGCCTTCTTACTGAGCCAGGAATTCAGCATCTCTCTAAGCTTTGCTTGTACTTTGTTTTTGATGGAATTAAATGTTGCCTTCTTAGAGGTGGATGAACTATCCTGCTGGTAAATCCTGTGGAGTTCATGTTTTTCATTTAGCAGCTTCTGAATTTCCCCATCATTTTCATCAAACCAATCTTGGTGTTTGCAAGTGTTCTGACCCAGATGAGCAAATGCAGTGCTGTACACCAAATCTCTGAAAGCTGCCCACTCCTTTTTGGCTCCACTGCTGCCAACTGTATATTGGCTCAACTTTCCCTCCAAATCAGCAGCAAACTGTTCACGCTCAGAGAAGAGCTCTAATTTGTTGACATTAATTTTTCTGGTAGTCACTTTGCCTTGGGGGCAGCACTTTTGATGAATGAGAATATTTAGCTTGGAAAGGATAAGTCTATGATCAGTCCAGCACTCTGCACCACACATTGCCTTTGTCACTCTCACATCTTGTCTGTCTCTTCTCCTTAAAATCGCATAGTCCATCAGATGCCAGTGTTTGCTGCGAGGGTGCATCCATGAAGTTTTATTTCATTTAGGTAAATGAAAGATAGTGTTGGTGATGAGAAGGTCATGCGATGGACAAGTCTTTAGCAGTAAATGATCACTGCTGTTGCTGTTTCCAACTCCCAGGACTCCCTTTGATTCATGCATAAATTGGATTTAAGTGAGGCAGAGTTGCACGAAGTCATCAGCCTCACTCTCTCCTCCTGAGAGGAGAGAGTGGCAGGTCCAGTGGCAGGACAGAGTCCAGATGACTGGCTGGCAATAGCTCAGGATACAGCGGATGACCTTGGCGTCTTCGGTGTCTAACCAAGCTCTAAGTGCTCCCACATCACCTGCTTCATCTACTTAAATGGCCATTGGAACAAATTGTTCCGATTCGCCCATTTTACCAGATGAAGTCTTCACATGCTTGGGGTAGACATCCCTCCTAACTCACCAGTGTGTTTGAGAACCCTTGGTTACCCTCAACATGGTTTGGCCCATCTGCCGAAACAGTTTGCTGGGGTGTAGCCACTGCGCATGCTGCAGCTTCTTAGAGCCACAGGTGAGAGTTAGGTAGAACAAGTGGACATCACAGGTGGAAAGAGCCCTGAAAAGGGCTTGGCAGCCATCACACCAAAAGTACTGGTCGACCGTGAATACACGTTACACCCCACACATTAGATGCATATTAAATGCTTATTGAATTTAACTGAATTCCCATTTCACAAAAAGTTATAGTAGCTCTGGTATAGGAGTTGGTCTAAGCTTGGGAGATTTGGTTTCAAGTTAGGTTTCTGATGAGTGCTGACTGCGTGACTTTGGACATCTCTAATCATCCTGATGAATATCTGGGTCCAGATGTCTCAGGGGGAGAAAGTGAGGCTAGTGACCTTGAACAGCCCTCCCTCACTCAAAACAAAATCAAGGGCAAGTCATATCATCATTTCTGTAATGCCATCATCTTCTTCTTCTTCAAAAAAAGGATGAGCACAACAACCTTTGGACTAGTCACTTAAACTCTCAGTGACCCCAGGCAACTGTAAAATCTGCACTGATAGAATTCTCCATGTCAATGAAATCATAGATTCAGTGTTGTTTTAAAAAAATAGCTGGCTTTTACAAAGGGTTTTACATCAATGATGTCATTCATTCTTACAAGAACCCTGAAGGATTTCTATAGTATGTACTTTCTATACCAAGGCTCTAACCACTTTGCCATTTAACTGTCTCTAGCTATTATTTTATCCTTATTGTTACATATGGAAATACTAACTAAATAAGAAATCTGAAAGCTGTGGGGCTACTCAGGCAAGAATTGTTCATTGGAAGGGCTTAGCCCTGTTATACCTAAGAATCTACTGTACTTTATTATGATAGCTTTACCCCTATTTCACAGAAATAGAAACTATAAGATTCAGAGAAGTTAAGTGATTTGCCCAGTGCTATACATCTAGTAAGCCTCAGGGAGAGGATTAAAACCCAGATTTCACCTGCTTTCATATCTCCCAGCACTTCATGTAGTACCTGATTTAATAAATGTTTATTGAACTGACTTTTAACTATACCACAGGATCACTCAGCCAGTAAGTATCAGAACTAGAATTTAAATCCAATGTTTTCAGATTCCAAGTTCCCCTAAGTCACAATATCTCTCATATATGATTCCATATACCATTGGTGTAGTTAAAGTGGTATAATAGATAAAAAAGTGTTGACCTTGAGTTAAGTTACTAACTCTGTGACTCTGGGCAAGTCACTTAAATCCATTTGCCTCAGTTTACTCATTTGTAAAATGGGGGTAATAATAGTAGCTACCTCCCAGCTCTGTTGTGAAGGTAAAATGAGAATGCATTTAAATCGAGAGGTTTGCAAACCTTAAAGCGCTATACAAATACTTTCGTTTGTTGTTGTTCAGTTGTTTCAGTCATGTCCAGCTCTTTATGACCCCATCTGGGGTTTTCTTGGCAAAGAGAGTAGAGTGGTTTGCAATTTCTTTTTCTAATTCATTTTACAATTGAGGAAACTGAGGCAAAAAGGGTTAAGTGGCTTGTCCAGGGTCACACACAGATTTCAACTCAGAAAGATGAGTCGTTCTGACTCTACTCCCAATGGGCTAACCTCTTTGCCACCTGGTCCCCTCGAGCTATAGTTTTATTCTTGCTGCTACATAAAGAGATACTAACTAAATAAGAAATCTGAGAAACATGGGGTTAATCAGGCAAGGATTGTTCATTGGAAGGGCTTAACCCTGATGCTTAAGAAACTCACACTCTAAGGGAATATTTATATCCAAAAAAACCCCAAATTCAAATATCCTTCTTGTCATTTTTTTTAAAATCACCAAAGCCCCACTGTTCATATTAAGCTTTGCAAAATTAGGCTTGTCACTAATTGGACTCACATTTTAATCCTCCACCCACTTCTACATCTTGAGTGTGTTTAAATTGGCTGAATAGGACGGAGCTTTGGTGGGATTCGAATATCACAGGGGTCTGTGATCCTGGATTGCTAATTTACCTTCTTGTCTGACCATTATATTGTAACATATGTCAAGGGAATGACTGACCGAGAAGTCTGACCCGGGAATTATTTGCTGCAAATGAGGCAAATCCTGCTAATGCCATGGAGAATATCAGCAATATTTCTCTTTCCAGAGGTAGCACTACCCCCAAGTCAAACTCCCACAATGATAAAACATATGGAGAATCTGGCTATCAACCTTCCTTAGCTTAACAAAATTCCCCTCAAGTCTCACATGATATTCATTGATCATGACTCATCCCTATGATGCTTTTCTCCTTAAAATGCATTTTGCACATTTCCAACTCCCTATAGCTGCTATAGAACCACCCAAGTGTACATAATCCTTTCCCTTCTTCCTTCCAAGACAGATCAGACTGTAGAAAACCTAATGCCATTCACACCATCTCCAAGAGCTTAAGTGTATCACTAGGGACTGAATTCTCTCCATTGCTTGCACATCTGTCCCCATTCTACAGCAAACACCACACACTTAGAATATGGGTATTTGTGCAAGAGTGAACATAAACATACTCCCAGTCATGGCATGTTATGGCTGGAAAGGAACTTTTTGAAATTATTAGTTCAATCCTTTCATTTTACAGATAAGAAAACTGAGACCCAAAGCAGGGGTGCAGGGGAGGGATGTGGGAGGTGAGGGTAAAGTGGCTTATCCAAGTTGCCAAAGGCAGTTAATTCATGGCACTGTGGGCACTAGAGCCTAGGAGTGCTAAGTACCAGTTCAAAACTGTTTTGAAAAAAGAAAAACTGATATCTTTCAATGAAAACATGATCATTTTCACTTGAGTAAGATAAATGTTTCCATGAGTATTAAAAAGAAAGAAGAGAGGTAGTGAAAAATGTAGTAAAGAGAAAGTTAAAGGAAGGATGAATATAAGAGATGAGAACTATACAGAAAAGGAAGGAAAGAGAAGAAAAGAGAAAGGGGGGAAGAGAGGAAAAGGGGGAGAGATGGGGTAGGGAGGAAGAGGAAAAGGAGAGGGAGAGTAAGAGAGATTGCAGCCTTCATACAAATGAGAGTATCTAAGTATCACAATATTATAATACTGCTAGCAGTTTTATTTGGCTTAACCTTATTAGGGGACTCAACCTAATGTTTCTTCTCCACAAAAGAATGTCAGGGTCCAAGTAGTTGGAGCTGAGATGCCTTTCTAGATTTAAATGGACAATTTTCTTTCTTGTTTTTCCTTCTGAAATGATGTGAATGGCTGAGGAAGGAGAGGACAAGGCACAGGGCTTTGTAGATTCTCCAAAATTCAAAGAAGGAAGGAGGTACATTTCTTAAGTACCTATTATATGCCAGGCACTTTGTAAATACTATCAGATTTGATTCTCACAGAAACCCTAGGAGGTAGGTGCTATTAATATCCCCATTTTAACAGTTAAGGATCTTGAATTGGGGTACTTCAACTACCTTCCATTTACATTATCCTTACGGAAAATAATAAGAAAATATTCTTATGAGACCCTTTACTTTCTGAAACCAGTGAAGCCAGTTAAAGTAGAATGCTCTAGCAAGAAGAGTTGGCACAATGGATTGGGTGTTAGACAAGGAGTCAAGAAGATCTGCATTCAAATCTTGCCTCAGAAATTTCCTAGCTGGATGACCCTGGGCAAATCACTTAACCTCTCTCTGCCTCAGCTTTTCTTTCCCTCACCTATTGAAAAATGGGGGTAGTATTTACCTCACATGGTTGTTGTAAGGACCAAATGATTTAACCTGTGTAAAGCATTTTACAAACCTTAAAGCCCTCCATAAATGTTAATAATTAATAGCTAATTTTTCCCATTAATTTTGCAAGAAAATCCCTTTTCTTTGTATTATAAGATTATATGGCCTAGACTTGGAAAAGAGTTTAGAAATCATTTAGTCCACCACCATCCTTCAACAGAGGAAAAATATTTAGGCACCAAGAAGTTAAAACAAAAAGTTATAAAGATATTTGTGCCCAGAATCATGTAGGAAGTAGTGGAGAAACTTGCTAAAATGTAGGCGTTGACTTATTAGTTATAATATGGTAAATTTTACTGAACCTTTTATTTTCAGTTGAGGATTCTATCACTTATCATCTTACATCTGGACTATTAAAATGAGCCTCTTAACTGATCTGTCCAGCTCATTTCCCTCCTCTCTAATTCACTATATCCTGTAGATCACTTCCAGAGACATTTTCCTAATGCACAGTTCCAATCCTCACACTTTCAGGGCTAAAAATTTCAATGGCTTCCCATTGCTTAATGAATAAAATCCATATCCCTTATTTTGGCACTGAAGCCTCTTACTTCCCTATCTCCCTGGTCCCCAACCTACATTTCTAACTTTATCTCACACTATTTTTCTTAATACAATTTGTACTCCTATCACACTAGACTATTGAATGATCCCTAAACTTCAGTTTTGGTGATTACATTTTTCCCATCTCTTCCATTAAATAGAATGTATCTCTCTTTTGCATTTATCATATATTATTTTATGTTATAAGTATATTTGTGTGTGCATTATATTCCTCTACTAGACTGTTTACTCTGTGAGAGCAGGAATAATTGCTTAACTTGACTTGGTATTTTCCCTAAGTGCCTAGCACAATACTCTGCACATCGCAGGTATGTAATAATTTTTTTTTTTGGCCAAAATAAATAGAGTTCCATCAATGTACCCAAAACCATTAGAATCTTTAAGTTGCAAAGGACTACAGAGATACTTGATCCAATCCACACTTGAATAGAAATTTCTTCTGCAACATGCCTAAACAATGGTCATCCAATCTTTCCTTGAATACCTAGTAAGATAGAATTTTCTCTCAAGATATCCCATTCTACTTCTGGATAGCTTTAATGGTTAGAAAGTTTTTTGTCATACCTAATTTCCTCTCTGCATTGGCAGCTAGGTAGCACAGTGGACAGAGCATTGGGCTTGAAGTCAGGAAGACCTCAGATCCAGCTTCAGATACTTATTAGCTGTGTGACTCTCAGCAAGTCACTTAACCCTGTTTGCCTCAGTTTCCTCATCTGTAAAATGAGCAGGAGAAGGAAATGGCAAACCATTCCAGTCTCTTTGCCAAGAAAATACCAAATGGGGTCATAAAGAATCTGATACGACTGAACAACATCCAATACTCAAATTTACCCTATAGAGTCAAGCAGAAGAAACAACTTTCAATTTGAAGTAGACTCCTTCAAACACTTGACCACCATGTCTTCTCTATTCCAGAATAACTATCTCCACTTCAAATGATCCTTGCATGGCACGTCCTCCAGTTCTCTTACCTTTCTGGTCACCCTCTTTTAGACACACTCTAATCTGAGCTACAGTTTGGAGAGAGGATTCTGACCCACAAAATATTACAGAACCTGTGGTAAAAATTAATACGTAGAGTGAGAAGAGCCTGTGGCTTAAATATTATCTTGCTTTGTTATATGTTTTTCCAGAGCAATTGGCTCAGTAGTGTCAAAACCACCTTAAAAGCTTTCATTTATTAAGTATGCACTACATTCCAGTGCTGGGGATACAAGGAGGCAAAAGATAGTTCCTGTCCTCAAGGAGCTCACAATCCAATAGAAGAGACAACAAGCAAACAAATACGTACAAACAAACTACATATAGGATAAATAGGAAATAATTACAAGGGAAGGCACTAGAATTAAGAGGAGTTGGGCATAGCTCCCTGTAAAGGATGAAATTTTTAAGAAAGCTAGAGAAGCCAAGAGGCAGGAGTGAGGAGGCAGAGCATTGTAAGCAAGGAGGACAGCCAGAGAAATGCAGGGGGCAAGAAATGGAGTATCTCATCACTAAGACAGCAAGGAGATCAATGTCACCGGGGTGGGGTGGACATGTAGAGGTGAGAAAGATGTAAGAAGATGGGAAAGGTAGGAGAGAACTAGGTACTGAAGGACTTTAAACACCAAACAGAGGATTTTGTATTTGATCTGGGAGGCAATAGGGAGCCACAGGAATTTTGTGAGTGTATTTGTGGGGTGGGGTTTACATTGTAAGAGCTGCACTTTAGGAATATCACTTTGGAGACTGAATAAAGGATGCGTTAGAGTGTAGAGAGACTTGAGGATGTGTATCTACCAGTAGGCTACTGCAATAATCAAGGCATGAAGTGACAATGGCCAGTAAGAGAATGGTGGCTATGTCAGAGGAGAGAAGAAGGTGTATTCAGGAGATGTTGCCAAGCTGAAATGAACAAACCTTGGCAACACTTTGGCTACCAGGTAGTGAGAGACAGTGAAGAATTGAGGATGGCATCAAGATTGAGAGCCTGAGGGACCAAAAGGATGGTGTTGCCATCTACAGTAATAGGAAAATTAGGAGGGTTAGGTGGAAAGACAATGAGTTCAGTCTTAGACATGCTAAGTTTAAGATGTTTACTGGACATCTACTTAGAGAAGTCTGAAAGGCAGTTGGAGATGCAAGATTGGAAGTGAACAGAGCATTTAGGGAAGGAAAGGTAGATTTGACAATTATCAGCATGACAATGGTAATGAAATACATGGGAAGAGATGTGATCACCAAGTAAGGTAGTGTAACAGGGAGGAGAGAAAAGGACCCAGGACAGAACCATTTGGGGCACCTACAATAGAGGGGCATGATTTAGATGAGTATCTGGCAAAGCAGAATGAGAATGAGTGGTCAGATCAGTAGGAGGAGAACCAGCAGAAAGTGGTTTCCCAAAAACATAGAAAGAAAAGTATGTCAAGGAGTAGAGGGTAATTAACAATGTCAAAGACTGCAGAGAGATGTTCAGGAGAATGAGGATGGAAGAAAGGCTTTGTGTTTGGTAATTAAGACACCATTGGCAACTTTGGAGAGAACAGTTTTGGTGGAATGAGTCAGAAGGCAGATCATAAAGGGTTAAAAAGAGAGGGAGATGAGAGAAAGAGGAGGCAACTATCTAAAGAGTTTAGCCTCACTTGGCAGAAGAGAGAGAAGAAAATAGTGGGGATGGAAAGATCAAGTGAGAGTGTATACATTGAGATTATTTATTTGAAAGTTACAACTACTAGAACAATTTTATTCAATGAATTTCTGATATCAAGTGAGATATAAAACTGGGGAATATATGCACGCCAAAAGTATCCTCAAATGTTAAGGGAGATATCCTGTATACAGTGTAAGTCAAAAAGGGATTTCTCATGGATGACAATGCACATATGCTCCTGTCTGAGGATAACATTATGTTGATTGCATCAATCTCCAGAATATTACAGGGTCTCCTCAGTGGGATTCATGGTCACTTAAAAGAAAATATCCTAATAATATGCTCCAGAAAACAAAACAAGCAAAAAACAAATGGATGAATACAACTGAATGGCTAATCCATTTAGTTCTATCATAAATATGTATAACTTGAAAAAGCACCACCAGTGGGCAATGAATTACCACCTAAAATGAATAGGAAGAGTGGTCTGAATTGTCTTTGGAGAACTGTATTGTGTTTTCAATGATCCTACACCATTCTCTGCCTCAAAACTCATGTATTTAACACCAATATTCTCTTGGTAATACTACATGACTACAAATATGGAATACCATAGAGGTTGAAAAATCAAATTCAAGAGTAACTCAAAGTATAATGAAGACACATATGGTGGGTCTAAACAGTCTATAGCATTTATCATTTGCTGTTGTTGTCATTTTTCAGTTGCATCTGCCTCTTCATGACTCCATTCAGTATTTTCTTGGCAAATGTACTGGAAAGGTTTGCCAGTTGCTTCTTCAGATCATTTTACAGATGAAAAATTGAGGAAAACAGGGTTAAATGACTTGCCCAGGGTCACACAACTAGTAAATATCTGAGACCAGATTTGAACTCAGGGCTCCCTGACTACAGACCTGGCACTCTATCACCTATGATATGTAAGCCCCTTAATTGCTATTTAGGACTTGTGTACTAGAAGTGGAACAGAAAATGCCAGCAAAGAAATATATGATGAACGAATGAAAAACCATTGATTAAGCTCTTTCTATGTACCAGTTGCTAAAACACCTACTCAGGAATAGGCATACAAATACTGAAGTGAGATAGTATCTGTCTTTAGAAAGTTTACATGCTAATGGTAGATTTAGATCTAGGTGACCTAGGATTAAATTCCAGCTCTGCCATTAAATGTGTAATCTTGGGCAAATCCAGTTCACATCTTTGGGTCTCTGTTTCCTAATCTATGAATTGAGGATCTTTTCTAAAGTTCCTTTTATGCAAGAGTGTTGAGTCTCAAATGAGATAGTGGATATAAAGCACTTTGTAAACCTTAAAAAGTGCTACATAAATGTCATTGTAGCAGCAGCAGAAACAGCAACGGTATCCTTTGCTTCCTGTCACAGGCTTCCAGTCTGGTGATTACTCCATTTCCATGTACTGTATTTCTATTAGCTCAAGTAATATTTATAGAGCAGTTCAGGGGTGTGCTGGTAAATATTTAATAATCAGGCTCTGGGGGGAGGGAGGAACTGGATTTTATGCACAC
This sequence comes from Potorous gilbertii, assembly GCA_028658325.1. Classification (NCBI taxonomy): domain Eukaryota; kingdom Metazoa; phylum Chordata; class Mammalia; order Diprotodontia; family Potoroidae; genus Potorous; species Potorous gilbertii. The sequence continues at coordinate 163,662,190 of CM053773.1, forward strand.
ACACTTTTAAATTGAAGCTTCCTTAATTCCTTAATTAACACATCCTAAGTCTAAACAATCAACAAAACAATAAATTAAACTTTTATTTGTAGTGACTGTAGTGATTTCTGAAATGTAAATGTTCACCTTGAAAATTTAACAGTGGCTCCTACAAACTTGTTAGAGCTGACTTCAACACACTCCTTTTAGATATAACTTAGATGAAGCCTATACCCTTGCTTTCAATGAGGATGAACATGGCATCAAGGTCAACCACCATACTGATGGTAAGTGCTTCAATCTGAGAAGGCTACAAGCCAAGACCAAAGTGGAGGGAGTGCTGGTGCATGATTTTCTGTTTGCAGATGATTGTGCACTCAATGTAGCCTCTGAAGCTGAGATGCAACAAAGTGTGGATTAATTTTCTGCTGCCTGTGCTAATTTTGGCCTAATAATTAACACTAAGAAAACACAGGTGCTCCATCAACCACCACCACACTATCTATATGTGGAACCATTGGCTACAACAAATGGAGAAGATTTGAATGCTGTGGATAAACTCACTTACCTTGGTAGTGTACTTTCCAGGGATGTACACATTGACAATGAGGTTGATGCATGCATTGCCAGAGCTAGATCAGTGTTTGGGAGGTTCTGAAGAAAAGTCTGGAAGAGAAGAGGTATGAGACTGACTACCAAATTGAAGGTCTACAGAGTCATTGTGCTGACTTCATTGTTGTATACCTCTGAAACATGGACAGTCCACCAGCTCCATGCCAGGAAACTGAATCGCTTCTATTGGAACTGTCTTATGAAGATTCTGAGGATCACCTGGCAGGATAAGGTAGCAGGCACTGCCAAGTATTCAAACTATGCTTCAGATAGTGCAACTGTGATGGGCTGGCCATGTTGTTCAAATGCGAAATGTAGGATTGTCAGAAGGACTATTTTACGGAGAACTCACATGGGGCAGGTGATCACATGGGGGTCAGAAAAAGCCATACAAGGACACTTTCAAGGTTTCTCTCAAGAACTTTGGATTTGACTGTGCAACATGAGAGATGCTGGAGCAGGACTGCTCAGCATGGTGTGCCCACATCAGAAAAGGTGCTGTGCTCTTTGAGCAAAACAGAATTGAGAGAGCACAAAGTAAACATAGGATATGCAAATTTGGAGTAACCACCTCAAATATTCACACAGACTATCTGTGCCCAATCTGTGGTAGAGCATTTCAATCTCATATTGGTCTGATCAGCCACAGTTGGGCATGCTGAAATTTCACTTTATCATGGTGATGTCATTCTGGTCCTCTTCTAGAATGAAGAACAACAACCAACCAGATGAAGCCTAATGAAGGACTACTAAGGGTTAGACCATGTTCAAGATCTATAGATAAGAAAGAAGTCAAAGACAGGGGCCTTTCACTTAAAGAATTGGGCCACAGTTCCTTCCCTTCTACTCGTAGACTGGACCACAATAGGTCTCTGCCCAAGTTCCACTTAATGGTTTTATTTTGGACCCTCCAGGCTTAGAGTGAATGTCAATGGTAACTATTTCTCTTTGGAATAGCAACTCTGAGGGTCTTCCACTCCCAGCTTGATTTTTTTCTCTTTTTTTTTCTAATTAAAGGGGCTACCCCTTGACTCACTTGTTAAAGAGGCCTATTGACTGAGTCACCTCACTCTAAGTGAGTAAGTGAAAAGAACTTAACCTAAAAGGACTAAGATCTCCCGTTGCATCCTGGGTCATCTCCAGTCATCCTGATGAGTATCTAGTCACTGGACCCAGAAGGCTGTGGGAGAGAAAGTGAGGTTGGTGGCCTTGAACTGCCTTTCCTCACTCAAATCAAAGTCAACTGCAAGTCATGTCATCATCTCGATGTCATGGTCCTCTTAGAAAATGAAGGTCAAACACAAAAGAACATTACTTCATTCAATAAACATAGAGAGTAAAGGCATAAAATTTAAATATAAGCCTCTCTATGCCTCCTAAATCAGGGGTGGGAAACCACATGTGGCCCTCTAGGCAGTCCTTTGACTGAATCCAAACATCACAGAACAAATTAACTTAGTAAAAAGATTTGTTCTGTAAAACTTGGACTCAGTCAAAAGGCCCCTCCCAAGCACCTAGAGGCCTACATGTGACCTGGAGGCCACAGATTCCCCATCCCTGTCCTACATTTTTCCAGAGCCAGTCCCACTCATAATCTTATCTGTGTTGGGATCATTTTTATCAGCTAAAAACCAAAAGAGAAAAAGAATAGAAGTTCTCTACTTTGCTCTGCCTATTAGCAATTTTCCTTAGGGAAGGAAAATGGTCAGATTTATCTTCTATAACGGATCCAAATTTTTAGGCAAATGAACATCCTGAAGGAAGATTATGAGGCCCTGTAAAGAGGTGTAGTAGCAATTAGGCAAAACTAGAATCAAGAACTCCAGAATCAGAAGTTCTCTGGTTTCTGGCTTTCTTATCCCAAACTCTGTAACTATTCCTGTTACAACCTTGTGCCAGTCATGTGAAAGCTTAGTGTCTTAGTTTATTGTCTATAGGATGATAGCATCTACTCTGCTTACCTCTTAAAGTTGGTAGGAGCATCAAAGAAGAAAATTATTGTAAAAGCATTTTCTAAAGGCTATAATGCAGAGTGTATGGCTGGTTGGATATGGGAAGGCTCAGAATAAAAAGACAAGGCATCATTGTTAATCATTTTATTCTATCATTGTCCAAATATATTCTAACCAGTTTATAACCTTCTTGGAAGCAGGAGCCATGTCTTACACATCTCTATCTCCTTAGCATCTGGTATGGTGCCCCATACATGAGAGATGCTCATTGTGCATGGTGATAAGGCAATGTAATATAATAGAGAAAATGGAGAGAATACTGGATGAGTCAGAAGACCTCAATTTGAATCCAAATTCTGTCAGACATCACCTGGATGACACTGAAATTCTGGAAAATGAGGAAACATGTACCAAATGTTTAAGGTCCCCTCTGGTTTTCAGATTTTCTGTATAATCTCTGCTACAATAGAATGAAATTCATATAGTATGTTCTATTTAAAAACAGCTCTATAAATTCATAATATAAACATAATATTAAACCCCCATTTGATGAAGCTAAAATATTCTACTGGCAACTTTCCTTAATAAAATCAGGTATTTCAAAATCTTAACTCAAAAGGAAGAGAATTTGAGGAAATATAAGTGATTAGAAATGATCAATTGATTTTATAACTGCATTCATAGTACTTAGCACTATTTATTCCAAGTAATTGAACTGTAGAATTGGAAGAGATCCAGCAGAAAGAGCAATGGACTAGGAGTCAGAAGACCTGGGTTCCAATCTTTCCCCTACCACTTAACAGAGGTATTAAGAGGTATTAGACTGCCAAACTGAAGGTCTACAGAGCTGTCGTGCTGACCTCATTGTTACATGCTTGTGAAGCATGGACGATCTATCAGTACCATACCAGGAAACTGAATCACTTCCATTTGAACTGTCTTAGGAAGGTTCTGAGGATCACCTGGCAGGATAAGGTAGCAGGCACTGAAGTCCTTGCTTGAGCTGAACTGCCAAGCATTCAAACTATTCTTCAGAGAGTGCAACTCTGATGGGCTGGCCATGTTGTTCGAATGCAAAATGTACACTTGCCAAAAAGACTATTTTATGGAGAACTCGGGGCAGGCAATCACATGGTGGCCAGAAACAATACAAGGACACTCTCAAGGTCTCTCTCAAGAACTTTGGATTTGACTGTGCAACATGGGAAACCCTGGTACAGGGCTGCTCAGCATGGCATGCCCACATAAGAAAAGGTGCTGTACTCTTTCAGCAAAGTAGAATTAAGACAGCATGAAGTAAACTCAGGATGCACAAATTTGGGATATCCACCCCAAACATTCACAAATGATCTGTGCTCAAACTATGGTAGAGCATTCCGAGCTCATATTGGTCTGATCATCCACAGTTGCACCCACTGCAATTTCACTTTACCATGATGGTATCATTTTGGTCCTCTTTGAAGATGAAAGACAACAACCAACCACTTAACACCTGGGTAACTTATGACAAATCACTTAACCTGTTTAGGCTTCATTTTCCCCATGTGTACAATGAGGGGATTGGATTTGATAGCCTTTAAGGGCCCTTGCAGCTCTCAGCCTGTAATTAATGATTGAGGTCATCAAGTCCAACCAATGCAGGAACCCCTTCCAGAATATGCCAGACACATGAGGATACAATAGACAATTAATACCTACTTGCTTAATTGATTAATTAATTAAGCATGGAACTTCTTTAAATGGCAAGTACTCCTCCATTCTTTGTTATCCAAGGCCCATCTCAGAGAACTCCAATTCATCACTATTGGCCATAAGGTGGCAATCACCATGCCAGCTATAAGGTGATGAATATTTTAGGCATAGTCTCTCATATTGACTGGCTATCAAGGAAGGAAAGGTTGTGCTCTGCATTGTGGGGAGAACTATTCTCACCAATAGAATTACATATCATTACATTTATAGAGTTCTCCTAGTACATTTAATAACAATAATGTAATGGGTATGTAGCATAGCTTGGCACAGGACAAAAAAGGCTGATCATGGAGTCAAAAGATATGAGTTCAAGTCCTGGCCCACAATGAATAGCTGTGTGTGACTTGGGCAAGTCATTTCTCCTTGGTGAGCTCTCAGTTTCCTCTTTTGTAAAACAGTGATAATAGTACTTTGTGTGATCCAGCTCAGTTCATTTTGTAAAAAAATAAAATAAAAGCCCTTTTGTATACTTTAAACTTTTGTACCCCAAAAGACGAGTGCTCTCTACATGAACTTGAATTATAATCACCAGTTAACTTAATTAGAATGTGAGCTATGAAGGATGAAAAATTCATCAACTTACGGCCACTTCTCTGAACTTCCCAAGGATGTTTGTTGGATGATAGACACAAAGTCCAACTGGGGCCCCATATCCAGTATTTCCAGTGTGGTGGCATTGTCCAGAACTTGTGCTCTTGGCCTGATGTACCCTTTGAGAGTCCCAGGCTCCCCTCCATATCAGAGTAAGGACAGAACCTGAACAATATATACACTTAACAAAAGGCCATCTTTTCAATGCTAATATTTCACCAGTGTTACAATATGGCAGCAGAACATAAAATACCACTGCTTCTGAAGTACTAAGAATTAGTATCACTCAAAGGGCAATGGAGAGGCACAGGGTAGATGCAAGAAGATTGCAGCAGAGAACTCATGAGGACATCTGATAAAGAATATGAGTAAAAGATGTCACAGAGACATTGTACAATGGGAAGAGAAAATGGGCTGGATGACTGATAGTAATGATGGGTGACCAGGGACAGTCAGAGCAATCCACTAGTACTTTTGCAATGTCCCCAGAAAGTGAGGAAGCCCCTCAACATGTTGGTGGGACTCTCTTTGAGGAACTTTTGGGAAGACATAGGTAAGAGTCCCACAGTGTGGGCAGGTATGCATAGGTTTTGATCCACATCATTGGAGGGAATTACACAATTGACTAGACCACAGATGCATTTGAATATTTTATTATGATAATTGTTAGAGACAGAGACTATGGTGTGTTAACTAGATAGTTGTTCTGGAGTCAAGAAGACCTGGATTGAAGTCTTACCTCTGACACGTTCCAGTGATGTGATTATGGGAAAGTCATTTCACTTCTCAATGTTTTCCCCAGGTGATTCCATGTGATAATGTTTACAGACAAGTTGCCAAACTGAATTGGTGGAAGGAATTTCCATATCAAGGGTCTCCTAAAATGATGAAATCACAAGGTGAAGAATAACCTTGTCTACATAATTCTATTAGGTAAAGGAACACTCAAGGAAAGGTGTCTCATGGAAATTGACCCCAAATCCTCAAGAATTCTGGGATTGCTGTGTTTCTCTTGACCTTGAACAAGAGAGTCAAACTCTGGGGTTTCAGTTTCCAAGAAGTGACAGAACATTTACTTCACAAGAGTGTTGCAGGTATTCATATGACATACCATGTAATAATTGTACTTGGAAAAACAAACAAACAAATCTCATGAAGCCAAAAAAAATGGAACAATGCCTGCAAGGTGAACTTTTAAAATGAGGTGTGGATTCTTTAGGAGAAAGACATCACTGTATTACATGTGCTGGCTTCCAACTTGTTGACACAGCTTTGTACATGTTTCTAAGAAGAGACAGAAATCAAATTCATTTTCATCTATACTCTCTTTGTCTCAAAAAAGGAGAATGGGTGGAGTCTGAAAATTGTAGAGCTGTGAGCCTGACTTCTATTCCTGGCAAAATTCTAGCACACAATATTAAAGAGATGGTTTGTGAACAATTACAATTACAAAATTATAGAAGTGATCAGTGTGGGTCAACACGGTTTTGTCAAGGCCAACTTCATTTCTCTTGCTTCCCAAGGTATTTAGATAGTTAAATTAAGGAACGCCAAAGAGATAGTAAATTTATATTGCATCAAAGTAGTTGATGAATTATCCCAAACTATTTTGAAATGCTGTTAGATAATAGTATACACTTGGGTAGATTTGGAATTGATTAAATAACCACACCCAAAGCCTAGTACAGTGACAGAACAATGTCCTCTTAGAGGGAGGTTATCTATTGGAGTGCCTTAGGAATCTGTCCTGGATGGTATGTTCTTCAGCATTTTTAAAAATGACTTCACTAAATCCAGAGAAGGAATGCCTGAAAAATTTACTGGTGTCATGAAGGGTGGAGGGATGCCTAATACACTGGATAATAGAATTTAAATGTTAAAAAATAATCTTCATAGAATAAAAATGTGCTAAATATTAAAAAAGTGAAAATATATATGAATGTAATATCTTTTACCTAGGTTCAAAAATCAATTTTGGAAATATAGGATGGGGAATGCATGGCCAGAAAAAAAATTCCTGTGAAACAGAGATGAGATTTTAGTGGTTTATAAACTCAGTATGAGTCAACTGTATGACACAGAAGTTAAAAAACAAAACATCTAATTTTCTTTTAGACTGTCTTGAGAAGTATGTAGTTTAGAGAGAATGAAGAGATAGATAGTTCCACTGTATTATGCCCAGTTTGAACAATACCTTGAGTATTGTGTTCAATACTGGATGTCATATTTTGGTCAGGTCATAAATAAGCTGAGGCACATCCAGAGAAGCATAGACAGAATGTGGAAAAGACTGGAGAATGTACAATATGAAAGTCATTAGAGGATTTGAGGATTTTTACCTTCAGAAAGAGAAGACACCTGAAGGAACATAATAGCAATTTTCAAATATTTGAATGTCTGTCATGTAACTGATAGACTGGACTTGTTCTGGCTGGACCTAAACAGTAGAACTAGGAAAAATATGTCAAAAGGAAGGTAGATTTAGGCTTGATAGAAGATGACATCCAGAATGGAACACAGTGCTGCAGATATGGCTTGAGGTCCTTTTGAAGTTGGCAAGTCCGATTCATTATGACAGATGAAATAGATGTGATATTCTCAGAGAAGTAGTCTTCAGTTAAAGCAGTGATGTGGGCTGAGTATTAGTTGAAAGTCTACGGTTATAGTTGAGTTTGTTGAGAATGGAGCAGGGCATGGTAGAATGTGCTGGAAGATCGATGTATTGCTTTCATTCCTAGGAATGAATTGGTTTGTTCAGAATTGGGATGAGAAACCAGGAAGAGATAATGTGACTATGAGGTTTCCATCTAAGCAGAACAATGGAAGGTTGACTGAAGTATCATACTGGGGCTGAAGAACAGAAAGAATAGACTAGTGAACTGATTAATCCCTATACATAGGTTAAATCAAAGGCCTGGATCTAATGAACTCCATTGATGGAATTTGAAATTCTGGTGTTTTGGAATGCTCTCCCTCTCTGTCCACTCTGGACCTTTCATTTTCTTTCCACTCCTTTAGGGTGGATGTTTGACTCCATTTTGTCCTTAACCATCTTCTTTTGTCTTTCTGTACTTTGTGGGTGACCTTTATTCCCATAGATTCAATAGTCATTTCTATGGAGATGATGTTCAAGTCTATATTTCTATTCTTAACCTCTCCACTCAGACCCAGTGCTGTATTTCCAAATGCCTGATGGATATTCCTACCTAATATTAATCAGCACCTCAAACCCCACATGTCTAAAACTGAACTTCCCTCCTTGCCCCCAAGCCTGCCCTTCCTCCTGACTTATCAATAACTTACTTCCTCTATTTCTTTTGAAAGTACCATGAACCTACCAGCCATCTAGGCTCATCAATTCAAAGTTATCTTTGGTTCTTTCTCCTCCTTTGCTTCTAAATACAATAAGTTGCAAGACTGGCTGACTCTACTTTCAAAATATCTCTTGCATCTGTTCTCTTCCCTCATTGTGAGTATTTTGAAAATTGTCCAGTCCGCAAGAAAAACAAAACCAAACCAAACCAACACCAAGGCAAAGCTCTGAACCAATGTTCACTTTATTAAAGGGTCCATGGTCCCCTCTAATGAAGTAGATCTCAAATCTCCCTCACAATCTGAGAAGCATCCTTCCTCCAGGGACTTATTTTTACAGCGCTTGATGCCTACACAATACAGATGGAGCAGGCCAAAAATACAGAGTCTGACAGAGGATAGACCTTGCCCTGGACCCACCAGGAGGGTCTACACAAAATATAGAATCCCATTGCTAGTGAAAAATGGGCTAGTGAACAGACCTTAAAAGATTTATCTTGACCTTTCAGGAGGTCCTACCAACCTGACGAGCAGAGGTTGGGCTGATTAGCAGATGTCAAAACATCTACATGGGCAGACAGGTCAGCAGAAAGGCAGGCCACAGGCCAGCAACTACGTCACTCAGTGGCTATGTGCTCATGTTCGTCTCCTCATGTTGGGCAATAGAGGAATGACAATTCCTCTAATAGAGGGGTAACAAGGATAGGTGGGGGACTTGCCATGTAATTGAGTCACCTCTGTCACAGTGGTCTTGGTCACTATAGCAAGGAAAAACAAGGGTGAGGTCTTCTAGTTAACTTCCTACGATTAACCAAGTAAATTTACAATCTATGATTCACAGCTCTAAGGCTTACTACCAGAACTTATAATCATCACCCTATGGAATCACATCAAATCGATTAATACTTATTGGAATAGGAATTATGATTGGAATATACTGATTAGGAACTGGACCCAATAAAACAGGGGTCCAATTAATCATCGATCACATACTCATAAATCTCTCACTTCGACTAACCAATCTCCTGACCACAATTTATTTACTTTCCAATATATCCGTCATATTATTGCCTAAGTAAACTTTCCAAGGCCCTGCTCTGATTATAACGCCTCTACTAAAAACACAATAAAATATACTGCCTATCAGATATTGCCTATCTTAGCATGTAAGGTCTACTCTAATCTGACTCTAACATCTTTCCTGCCTGAGTACATTCTACTTCTCTTGATCTCTTTTGCTCCATCCTCCCTAGAAGACTAGACCCAGAAGAGGAGAGTTAGTTGGGGCCCTTTGGTGAAACGCCAGGGAGCTCACTCTCCTAGTCTTCACTTTAGAATGTTGCCATTTCCTAGGCCTTAGTTGTTGGGGTTTTTCCTTTTCCTCTTCATTTCCTTGTGACTATAATTGGGACAGTGCTAATGAAAATAGTAATTGTAACGGCTATGGGGAAGGGGGCTGAATAGACAGAGGAACTATAAACTCAACTGAAGCTTCCATGGTCTCCAATGTCATTTGAGAGCCACCTGAACTTTGTCTTGTAATGAACTGCAGAATTAATAAAATGAGGAAAACAAGGATCAAAGTTTATTTCTGATAACACCCATCTGCATAGTGCTGGGATCAGCTGGCTTGATCCATTTCTTTTTAACATCAGATATTCATTAGTTCCTGGAAATGTATACCTTGGTAGACAGGCTAGGCAGTCATGACATCCACGGGCCTGTGGAAAGGACTAACTGTAATTACCAAGGAAAGACCCTGGGAGAGGCAAAATTCAGCATCTGTCCTCCACCTCTTCCAATAGAAGCTAAGAAGAGGCCATTAATCCAGCAACAAACTGCTGGGCAGATAAATTTGTAGTGGCCTTCCCAGTTGGTTAGTTTGCTGTATCCCATCTCTTAGAACTACATCTCTCAGCTCAAATAACCAGGATTCACCATCCCTGACCTTCCCAACCTGGCCCCTGCTTCTCTCCCCTTCTTCCCCTATGCCTTTAACTGTGACTTTCAGCTCCCCTCCTGGAGCTATATTCTCCTGATCAGTAAGAGTTCATGATATATACATAGCAAGCCTCAGACTGGACCACCCTTCACTCTGGTCATTTTCCATATTCTTCCCATTCTGCTAGATGCATTCTACCACTTTCCATTATAAAATCAACACTAGTATACCTAGGAAAGGGAATGTAAATTGACTGCCTATGTATGCCCTCATCAATCTTGTGATTTTACAGACTCAAAGTCCCCCCCACCCTAGTCACAACTTTCCTATAGATTTCATATGCTTGAGGGCAGGGACTGTCTTACTATTTGCATGTAGGTGGCCTGGTGGATAAGGTACTGGACCTGGAATCTGAGTTAGAATCCTATCTCAGACACTTACTAGTTGTGTGACTGGATAAGTCACTTTACCTCTCCCTGGTTCAGTTTCCCTATCTGTAAAAGGGGGATAATTATAGCATCTACCTCCCAGGATTGTTGTGAGGATAAACTAAGAAATCTATAATGTGCTTTGCAAACCTTAAAGAACTACATAAATGCTAGCTAGCTAGCTAGTAGTAGTAGTAAATAGCAGTAGTAGAAGGAGTAGTTGTAATAGTAGGAGGAGGAGGAAAAGAAGGAGGAGTTTTACCATAGTGCCTACAATATAATAAGCACTTAACAAATGCTTTTTTATTCACTTATTTACTGAGGTTTTCTCACTAAAACTCAAAAATGGCTCCTTCCCTTCCTCCCCTCCTCACCATTGCCCCTGATTTCCCCTAGGAACATAAGAGTTTAGCTCATGTCTAGTATTTCCCCACGAAAGGGGAAAAAAGGCCCCCAGTTTCCATACGAGCACTCATAGTACAACAGACTACATATAAGACAGATTTTGTTTAGCCCAACAGAAGATGCAAAGGATTTATACCCAAGCCCCTAAATAGTCAGGAGACCTCTTATTCTTTACTGGTCTCTCTCTTCTCATGGAAGTATACATATTACACGTGATTCATGGAATAAGTGAAGAAAGAGGACTAAGATATTCCTCCACTAGGCCTCTAAACACTTTGTCCTGGAAAATCTAGTCATTATGTAGGTCCCTCTCCAGGGAGCCAAGGCCTTAGAGCTTCTGGTCAAGGTGAGTGATTCCTGTATTCTCCATTACTTGGTGCTTTTGCCCTTTTGTTTCTGTTGCTATCTCCATTGGAGCTTGGGTCTTTTTCTTCCTTCTATGTCCCAGCTTCTGGTAAGTATTCTCTGTCTCATTGTAAAGGTCCAAAGGCTAGATGAAAGTCTGAATTTCATATAAAGGATGGAAGCCAGGGTTCTGGTAGCACCAGAGAAGGGAATAGAAAAGTGATGTTTGGAAAGGAGAATCAACAGGACTTGGTAACAGATTGGATAAGAGGAATGAGAGAGAGAGAAGAATCAAGGATGACTCCTATATTGTGAGCTTCAGTGACTAGGAGGCTGGAGATGTTCACAATAATAGAGAAGTTAGGAAGAGGGGAAGGTTCGGTGGGGGAGATAGTTCAGTTTTGGACATGTGGAGTAAAAATGTCTAGGGGACATTGGACATTCAAGATGTCCAATAAGAAGATAGAAAAGTGAGACCAAAAGGTGGGGAAGACATTGGGGCCAAACAAGAAGATCTCAGAGCCTTTCTACATAGAGATAGCGACTGAAACTATGAAAGTGGATAGAATCACCAAATGAAATGGTATGGAGGGAGAGAAAAGTGTCCAGGACAGACTCCTGGGGGGACATCCAAGGCTAGTGGGTGAGATCTACATGAAGATTGAGGATTGAGGAGTAGTTAGATAGTTGGAGAATTAGAAGAGAGAAAAGTCACAAAAACTTAGAGAGAAGAGAGTACAAAGTGATAAAGGCTAGAGGGATGTCAGAAAGGATAAGAATTGAGAAAAGGACATTAGATTCAGCAATTAAGAGATTGTCGGTAACTTTGGATAGAGCAGTTTCAGTTGGAAAATGAGATTGAAAGCCACGCTGGAATTAAGAGAGTGACAAGAAAAGAAGAGGAGGCTGATGGTATACAACCTTCTCAAGGTATTTAGTGATGAAATGGAGAAATATAGAACCATAATTAGCAGGGATGGGCAGATAAAATGAAGGATGGAGAAGACATGGGCATGCTTGTAAGCAATACAAAAGCAGCCAGATGACAGGGAGAGACCAAAGATTACTAAGAGAGTGGGGATGATACAAAGGCATTCTTAAAAAAAAAATAAAAGGGCATTCTTCCAGAGAAAATGGAATGGAATGGGATCGCTTATGCATATAGAGGCATTTTCCTTGAGAAGGAGAAGGATCTCCTCTTCAGGTGAGACAAGGGTAAAGGGGAAGTTGTATGAGATAAAGAAAAGTGAGGACTATAAGTGAAATGTCGGGAGGGGTTAGGTTATGAAGAACTCTCAGTGCCAAACAGAGAACTTAATATTTTGGAGGTAATAGGGAGCCACTGGAGTTTATTAAATGGGGGGGGGGGAGAGAGAGAGGGTCAGACATATGCTTCAGAAAAATCACCTATGCAGCTGAGTGGAGGACACACAGGAGTGGAGAAAGATATGAGGAAGTTGGGAGGATACTTTCACTCAAGTCAAGAAATGAAGAAGACCTGAACTAAGGTGGTAGCTATATAAATGAAGAGAACCTCAGTCTCTTTATCAATACAAGTCAACACCAATTGTTCAACTTTAGAGTCTTAGAGAGTTGCCTAGAGTACTGAGAAATTAAGGGACTTGTCCAGAGTTCTACAACCAGTGTGAGATCCATCAGAACAGGGCTAACACGTGGAACTAGTGCCTAGGACAGGGAAAGCTTACCATGTACCAAAGAGTTCACCTTGGATTGGGAATGTAATTCTTTATTTAGGAGACAGGAACACGGAAAAGGACTTACCTTGGCTCTTCTGAGGTCCTATACCTTGTAAATGCAAAGACAGGACTCAGGAGATCAGCTCTTTTGTTTGTGGTACCAAGGTTCTTCTCACAACAACCTTTAATTTCTCAAAGAAGAAAGTGGAAGGCAGGGCTTGAAATCAGGAAAATCTGAATTCAAATCCTGTCTGGCACATAACTTAGTAAATGCTTGTTGGCTTCCTGATTTCAGTTGGCCCAAGGAGCAAAATCAGAGAATGTATTTTTACTTCTCCACTCGGCAGCATACTACCTCCTATGCAAAGAGTTGCCCCTGACATAGGTGGATTCTGATGAATTTTCTCAAATACTTTTCATACTCTTAACTTAGGAAATACGGAAAAAATCTACACCTATCCCCTTCCTTCCTCCTGTCCTGAGAATGGCTCCCTACCTGCAAGCATCTAGTGTACAATATTACAAAGAGGAGGACTGGCCAATGATGGCCCAGTCCATAGAGCGTGCACAAAATGTTCTGCCTATTGTCAACAAATGTGGAGACTTGGTGGACCTACTTCAGGAAGTTGCTTGAAGGATAGCACTATTGTGTGGCATCAGCCAGAAGACAACTAGGAACAGTCTGTGAACTGCAAAATGAATTACTCCATTTTGTAATGGAGGTGGGTAAAATAGAGAGCATTAGAATAGAAGCAAGAAGGGGCTAGTAAAAAAATCACAAAATTTCAGAGTTGGAAGAAACTCCAGTGGCCTTGTAGTCCAGTTCATACCTGAATAAGAATCCTCTCTAAAACATCACCAACAAATGGTCCTTTCACATAAAGATCTCTAGCGAGATGAAACCTTCTACTTCCCCAAGGCATCTCACTTTACTATTACCTAACTCTAAGCATAAGACAAATTTTCCTTATATCAAGACAAAACTGATCACTTTGCAATTTCCATCCACCGATTCTTTCTCTGCTTTCCTGAACCAAATCAACATCCGATCTCTTCTACACATACTAACCCTTTACACACCTGAATACAGGTATCATGTCCCCCTTGCTTTTTTTCTCTCCCAGACTAAATACTCATATTTCCCTCATGCAATACAAAGGAGTAGGTCCTAGGTAGCTAGGGCCTTATATGAACATGTGTAACATCTGTGGGTACCTCCTTCCCCCTAGCTCACACATTCAATCTTTCAGACAAGGCTTCTAAAAGTTCAAGGCACTCTGTGGATTTATACTCAATCTAAACCATATCTTGCTAGCTCTCATTCACCTGTTTGCCTTTCTAGTTAGCCAGAAGACTGAACTGATTTAAAAAAAATTATTTAATAAAATAGCATAGCAAAAAAAGTAGAAGCAAAACATTTCTCCCATATATCTGAGGCATGTTTTCCTATTAATACAAATTGATCACATGTAGGACACATACTTGGAGAGCACATGGAATCACATTACATAAGTTAGGAAGTTTTTATATTAAGCTAAAATTTGCCTCCCTGTAATATCAATTCATTGGTTCTAACTTCTGGCCCAAACAGAATAAAGCTAACTGCCCTCTTGCATAGCATCTCTTAAAAGATTTGAAAAGAGTTATCATGTCCTACTGACATGTCTTCTCTTCCCCAGGCTAAACATCTCAAGTTCCCTCAATTGTTTACGTCATGAATATTTTGAATTTCCTCATACTTCTGGTCCCTTTCCTCTAGATGAGCTCCAGTTTGTCAGTCAATGTCTTAGATAAACTGTGCTACCCAGAACTGAATACATGATTCCAGATTGGGTCTAACTGGAGCACAATATTGTAGGACTATCATTTTCAGTTTTAATACCAGGCACTTCCCTGTGAATATAGCTTTAGATGACATTAGCTTTTCTGGTAGCTGTATTACACTGTTGACTGATTAAATTGGACCTTGAAGTTCACTAAAATTCCACCTTTAAAAGTAATATTTTCCAACAAATTAACAACAGCTTGTGCTTTTACTACATACCAAAAAAAATCTGTTCACAAAATTGATCCCAAAGCTCTTGCTAATCTATTTATGACACCTAGAAGCTGGATGTAGTTGGTGTTTACTTTCTACATGGTATTATGCATAACAACTAAATGAAATAAATTCAAAAGGCTGTTGTTTTCTTTCTGTATGTATGTCCTATTATGTCGCTCTAAGGCACCATGAGAAGGAAGAACAGTGAACAAAAAGAATGCCAAGAGCTCATGAGTTTCTTGGTCTTGGGAAGGCAATTACTTTCACTATAATTGAGAAACTGAAATCTGGTGAGTGACTCATGTATTACAACCTTCTTTCACAATTTGTTTCGGTGATTTATGGGAATTTTCCTAATTTTTTCACATCTTTCCAATGTAGCCTCTAGGAATCCTACATTTAGAACCCAAACTAAAAATATTTATTTAATTATTCTAAAATAATGATGTTGTATCTTCTACCTAGGAACTCCCTCCACTTATACAAGGCATAATTCCTCTTCCCTTCAGTGGAAGACTTCTATTTGCTGTAGCTTAGAAAAAAATAATATGTCACCCAGGGACTATCCTTCTGAGGATTAAGTCTCCCTAAACATAGGTTAGCTGGTCCTTGGATAACAGAAATGTAATTGGATGAAATAGGTAACATGAAGGATTATGAATAGCTCTCTGGGCCTGCAGCTCTGGAAGTCCCAAGCTCAAATTTGGTCTCTGACACTTACTAGCTATGTCATCATGGGCAGGTCATCTCTATTTATGTCATTGCCCTTATTTGCAAAATAGGATAACAACAGACCCTGCCTTCCAGAGTTACTATAAGTGCTATATAAATGCTAATTATTTCTATTATTTTTCCAAATTGGTAAGACCTATCAGAGCCTGTCCTCCACTGGCGAGAACCCAAAGTTAGCTTGTGCTACTGCAATGGGCTGGCTTTGCTTTGTTTTGTGAATGGTCAGATCATTTAAGGTGGAGGCATCTTGCTTCTGAGAGAAGACATTCAGGGTTTCTCCACCAGGTTGGTGGGAAAGCTTTCTTTCCATTGGTTGTAGAGCCAGAGTAGGCTGCATTTTTAAAAACTGCCAGGCTGAGTGTCCAGACATAGCATAAATGCTAGGTAACTGACTTGGTGGGCAGGGGCAGGGAAGGGATGCCTTCCTCCCTTCTCATCTTTTAAGTCTCATTTCACTAGAAATGGTCCTGGAATTGTTTCATTTGCCATTTTCAGTTCTAGGTAAAGGCAGTGGAATTGGATTGGAGAGCTTGAGCTATGCAGACTTTGGAGTCAGAATTCTAGGCTGGCTATTACAGCCAACCCTATCAAGGAAGCCAAAAGAAGCACTGGTGCCTGGGACTCAAGCAAAGTGGTGACTTGCAACTTGGTGGGACTGCTACTATATAAGAACTGAACTAAGCTATGAACCTAAACCAGAGTATGAGGTGATGGTAGTAGGGAGAAATTATGCCTTGAGGTGTTGGGGGAAGTGTCTATGTATTTATTCTCGCTATACCTTTGAACCAAATATTCTTTTGTAAAAACAAATCTGATTGTTAAATGGCTAAATTGAACTGGGAGGCAGTGGGGATCCCTAAAATTGCGGGGAACACTATCAGTGGGGATTAGAGCCAGTGGCAAATACCTAGACACCCCAAATCCCCTCAACAGCATTAAAGAAGTCTGGGGTCAAATATAACACACCTAGACTTTAGATAGCGAGGGCCAGAGTATCTACTGTTATACTATGATGTCATTGGATGAAACTTTAGTGGAGAGATTGAAATATTTAGGGAAATTAAAGTAGATAACCTAGTTAAAAACCTAATTATTGAGTCTATTATAAAAAGCTTTGAGAGTACTTATTTCTTTCCTGGCTATTCTATTTGAAGAGTACTGATAGAGATCATCTCAGAGTCATATTATCAGATAAGAGCATACTGAATCTAGCCTGGGGTTTAATTCCTTTTCTGCATGATAGCTCTTCAAATATTTGAAAATGCTATATCTGTTCCAGTTCTTTTCTTCTCTGGGCTAACTATCTTTAATTCCTTTAATGGATCCTTGTATAAAAATTATCTCCATTCTTTCCATCACCATATCCTGAATATTCTCTAGCTTATCTATGTCCTTCCCCTTTCCCCAAATAGGATGTCCATATAGTCCAAAACGGTTAAGTTAGAGATGGAAAGTTACCATATACACCAAAATAATCATAATAGCACTTTGTGATTGCAAAGAACTGGGGGAAAGAGTAAATGCCTGCCAACCGGAGAATGGCTAAACAAATTATGGTATGTGAATATAATGGAATATTAATGTACCATAGGAAATTATGAACATGAAGAATTCAGAGAAGTTTAGAAAGACTTATATGAACTGACACAGAACCAAGCAAATTCTATGTATATGACAATGTAAATGGAAAGAGCAAAATAAAGAAAATTTAAGGTTAGACAATGCTAATGACCAAGGTTTGGTCCTGGAAGAGAGCTGAGCAAGTATATCTCCCTCCTCTCCTTGTGCATGTGTGGGATATGGGTATGGAACATTTCATGTACTATCAGACACATTTTATGTCCTCATTACTTTTGCTGAATTGCTTTTTTTTCTGTTCACATTTTTTTTCTTGTCCCTACATACAGCATGAAAGACTTTATAAAATTCTTTGTTGTAACCTAAATATTCTATCTAAAATATTCTCCTGACTTACCAGTCCAGTATCCTGTCAAAAAAGGAAATGAGATTAGTCAGGCACAATGTGCTCTTGATGAAGCCCTATCTTAGGGTTAATGGTCACCACTTCCTTTCCAATTGCTTATAAACCAAGACTTTAATGACACATCCTAGATTTTTGCCAAGAGTTGAAATCATACTCACTGGTCAACAGTTTACAATCAGTCAACAAGCTTTTATTAAAGGCTTATTGTGTGTCAGCACCATGCTAAGTAAAATTTGGAGATATAAAGAAAGTAAAAAACACAATTCCTGTTCTCAAGGAGCTCATGGTACAAAGAGGAAGACAATACACAATGACTTGTGCATAAATAATATAGAAATGGAAAATAATATAGAAATGGTACTTGGAAAGTAATCTCAGAAGGAAGGCTGTCGCAGTGGTGAGGATTAGGAAAGGAATCCTGTAAAAGGTGAGATTTTACCTGGGACTTGAAGGAGGCCACAGGAGGCTAAGGTGAAGAGAGAGAACCTGAGCAAAGTGACAGATCCAGAGATAGATTATCGTGCCACTAACAGCAGCAAGGCAGATTCTACCCTCTTCCCCCCCTTCTTGGAAGATCAAGACACTTGCCCTTTTCCATTCCTGTAGCACTGACTGTTCTCATTCTCCATGGTCTTTCAAAGTTCTTGAAAACAGACTCAGTAATTATACCCACCAGTTGGAGTCAATATGTGCCAGTGTTTTCAACTTACAGAGGGAAGCTAGGAGTAACCCTCCACCCTAGTTCCATTCAGCTACTCACAGTTGGATTAGCTTTTACAAAGGATTCCCTACTTTAAAGGCATAACAACAAATATACAGATGTACTCCCCAATATATGATGTTTAATCTATTCTATCATTACCGCCACTGCCTAATACTCTAGTGAGGAGGAGAAGATCAGGTTGTTATCTCAGTTCCTATATAAGACAGTCTCAGTTCAAAAATTCCCGCTTTGGGCAGGCCCCTTGGCTGGCTGGTTGTAACATCCCACTAGGAATCCTGGCTCACCATGGCTCGAACTCCTTGGTCTGTGAAGATTGCCACCCGAACCTAAACACTGAGAAGGAAAAATGATTCAGAACAGAAACAGAAATACCCCAAACCATGGAGCCTAAAAGGAGAGTAGAGGGGAAGGTATCCGCTTCCTGGAGGCAGTAGGATAAAGTTCCAAGGAAAAGAGCAGAGACTCTCTCAATTTGGCAGTTCTAAAGAGGCAGCTTGTTCCAGCCACACAATAGAAGAGGTTATATCCACCCACACAGTAGAAGAATGCAGGATACTCCTCCCAGAAGCATGGTGCTTCCATGTTAGGGGATTTGGGCATGCACTAAAGCTCCCGTTATAGTTACTTTCAGTCCCAAAATCATACTAACCATTTTTGTACTATCATTTGCAGACCAAATATAATTCTCTTTCAAAGAAGCAAAAAAAAAAAAAATGAATTAAATATTTTTGCCTTGCTATCTTCATCTGTTATTACATCTCTTCTACCTTGGGTCCAGCCCTATTCTTTCTTTGACCCTCATCTGGCTTCCAACATAATTAAGAGAATCCAATTTTGTTGTCTTTAGCATCCATCATCAATACCAACTAATTCGAGGCTTTCATGCTCTCCACCCTATCCTTAACAGTATTCATCCTCCGTAACCTTCCCTTACTTCCAAATTAGCTAATGAATTCTCTGTTTGGTTAAGATGTTCTCTTTAAGGCATCTCCCTCTTTTTCTGCTTCCAAGAATGATTTTTGTTTTCAGAAATTCATCGTTGGGAGATTTCCATACTCTTTAATCCTTGCAGAATGTTATCAGACCATTGGATCCCATTTTTTCTTTCTCTGAATCTTTTGAAATTTGTTCTACTGAAGTCTGGGGTAAAGTCAATTAGTCAACAAGCATTAACTGAGTTCTTACCATGAGCCAAGCACTGGAAAAAAAAGGTGGGAAAACAAATACAGGCAAAAAGAGACAGCTTTTGCTCTCAAGGAGTTCACATTCCAGTGGGAGAAGAAAAGATGTAAAGGAAGATGACAAGTGAGGATGTTGAAGGGAGATAGGCATGGAGTCCAGGCAACAGCCTAGGGAGAAACAAAGAAATGGTTGGCCCTAGGTTTCTTCCTCAGTCAGAATCATATTTCAAAAAATAGTTCACAATATCACCCCCTCTAACTTTTCACTGTCTTCCTCATGCCCTCCCTGCAAGTATACTTTGCTCTATTTTGCCCTCTCCCCTCAGTGGACTTTAAACTCCTTGAGGGTGTATCCCTAGCACCAAACACTCTAGAAGTCACCATTTATCAAAAGATATATTATTTTGACTTGCAGGGTTTTTTAAAAATTATTTTTTAAATGACCTTTTCTGATACCATGAACAAGGATGGAGAATGTCTTCCTATAAGTAGGCATTTAAGAAATATTTGTTGAGTTGAATCAGATGCAATTATCTTCGTGATATTCTTTTTGCTTTAGTACCTCAGATGCATATGAAAGGGAGATGTGTAGATGTCCTTGAAATGATGTTTCTTGCTTCCTTTTTACACACAAAAGTCCTGCTCTGATGTCTCTACATGAAATGTAGGTAATTTCTGTATTCTCAAAGACAGTGGAGCACAAATACTGGTAGTTTCTACCAAATCAGAAAGGTTCTAAGAATAGTCCTAGCCACGGACTGTGCCAACTGCCCAAGGACAAACCTAGTTAAGTACAGAGAAACTCATCATCATCTT
This sequence comes from Potorous gilbertii, assembly GCA_028658325.1. NCBI lineage: Eukaryota > Metazoa > Chordata > Mammalia > Diprotodontia > Potoroidae > Potorous > Potorous gilbertii. Next base: position 163,682,683 of record CM053773.1, read on the forward strand.
TCTTGACCACGGCAATCCATAGAACAACACACACACACACACACACACACACACACACACACACACACACATGTGCTCTCAATCCATTATGGTCCTTTTCAACTCCCATAGGGATCATGGCGAAGTGATAGATATAAAACATAGTAAGAACATAGTTTGCAAGTTTTATTTTAACTTGAATTCAACTGTTAGCACCTCAGTGGGAGATGTTTGTCTAATGACCAAGGCAGTGGGCAGTAAATCACATCAGGAGTGACTTTCTTACTGCCAAGGAAATACACAAAATTGAAGACAACAGAAGAAAATTCCAAGGTTCTTCTCAGAGAAGTGAATAAAGAACTGGCAGAGTTAGTCTCATTATTCACCCAAAAGCATCAGGAAATAGTATTTCACTTCATTCCTATTATAGATGACAGCTCATAAAATTGGTTGTCCTTTGCTAAATAGTCTCTAAGGTCTCCTCTAGCTATAGAATTCAATGTCCTGATGATTCTATTCAAATCAATGAGCACATATTAACTACCTGCTAGGTACATATTTTCAGAAACAAGTTTTCTGTTTAGTAACAAGGAAGGAAAGAAGGAAGGAAGGAAGGAAGGAAGGAAAGAAATGTTTAACTGCCTACTATGTGCCAGGCACTGTGCCAGCTCTTTAAAAATATTATTTCATTTTATCTTCACAACATCCCTGGGAGATAAATGCTTTTATTTCCCCAGTTTTACAGATGAGTTTACTGAGACAGACTGAGAGTTTAACAGACCTGCCCAGGATCACATAATAAGTGTCTGAGGCTGGATCTGAACTCAAGTGTTCATGACTTCAGGCTCAGTGCTGCACTAAATCTGCAGTGCGTGATATTGTCACTTTTACTACATTGGTTCAGCTGAGTTATAAAAATACACTCTCAAATTGCTTATGCCCTCTTTTATTTCTGTAAAAATTATTTTGTGGCTATATTATGTAAGTTCTGTATGCATATTAGTTGGGTATTTTAGAAATATTTAACGCATTTTAAGTGAAATTTCTCTTTCAGTTTTTTCCCACTGTGTTTTGTTAGTAATATAGTCAACTAGTAAATATTTATTAAGTGCCTACTATGTGCCTGGCACTATGATAAGCTCTGAGAATACAAATAAAGGCAAAAATAGCTCTTACTCATGAGAAGGTCACAATCTCAAGGGGGGAGACAACACTCAAATAACTATGTAGAAAAGATACATACAGGACAAATTGGATATAAAACACCAGAGGGAAGGCACCAGAATTAAGAGGAATCAGGAAAGGTTTTCCTATAGAAGATAAGATTTTAGATGAAGCCAGGGAAGCCAGAAGGCAGAGATGAGGAAGGAGGGCATTGCATACATGAGGGACAGATTGTGAAAATTCCCAGAGCTAAAAGATGGAGTGACTATTTGAGAAACACTTAAAAGGTCAATGGCATTGGATTGTAAAGAATGTAGAGTGGAGTAAGGTATAAGAAGACTGGAAAAGTAGGATGCAGTCAGGGTCTTAAAGAAGGGTCTTAAAAGCCAAAAGGGCAACTTTATACTTAATCCTGGAGGTAATAGGGAGCCACTGCAGGAGGGAGATGACATGGATAGATTTACACTTTAGGAAGATCACTTTGGTAGTTAATTGGAGAAGTAGGGTGATACTTGAGATGGGGAGACCAACTGGAAGGCTATTGCAATAGTTCAAAAATGAGGTGACAAAGATATTGCATGGGCATGGGAGAATTAATATGACTTGGCAACAGATTAGGGAGGTGAAAAGTGGGTAGCTAAGGATGTATTAGTTGCAAACTCGAGTGACAGAAAAGATGGCAGTGCCCTCAAATGTAACATAAAAATTAGAATAAGAGGAGTGTCTAAGAGGAAAAATGAGTTCAGTTTTGGACATGCTGAGTTTATGATGTCCATGGGACATCTGATTCTACACTATGCAGATAGTAAATTTAGGATGGATTCTGGAGGAAGGTTCAGGAGCCCCAGGACAAAACAGGAAGACACTGCATAAAATGATTGACAGTAAGGAAGATGGCCAACCAACAACTGGTAAATATGCTGGCAACCATCACAGCATATCTTTGGGGAGAGAGGTCATCTGTGCCTTTGCCAAAGAAACCAATTTTCCTCAAGTACATATAAGGAGGTAAAGTTTCCCTCCACTCCCACCTAGGGAGAATGAGAAGGAAGGGGGGGATCTAAATGGGCAGATATTGTTAATACTGTAATTAAGGAAACCCAGTAGAACCACAGGGAGTAATTAATCTGCATTAGAAGTCTTGAGAATTGTGCCCCCTATGCAAGAAAGGGAGATAACACTTGGTTGGATATTTAACTGAGGAGAAGAAAGAGTAGCAAATGATTACGAATAGTGATAATATTACAATCTTTGGGAACTTGCTTATTTTGAAGAGAACTGACCCAAATAAACCTCCAGGGCTATAACAGCTTCCCTTAGGTAGGAGTGTTTGATCAATGGAGCAACCTTTTAGAAGACAACACTGGGGAGCAACAGTAGTGTTTATGCATCTCTTCTCTTCCCATCATATACCAGATGCATTCTATGGTGTGTCTGTGCTTAGTATATATACACACACACACACATACACACACACAGAGAGACAGAGAGAGAGAGACAGACAGACAGACAGACAGACATCCTCAAATAGGGGTTGTCTATTCACTGAAAGGGTAGGTGAGTGTATAATAACAGAAATTTGGGTACAACCCAGGCTGCATTCTGTAAAGGTGAGGGGTCTGACCCTCTATCCCACTCTCCTCTCAATGTGTTTAAGAGTCCCAGACACTATATTTGGCAGGGAATCTGGGTGGATAAGAATAGCTGACAGTTTGATGTGCATGTGTGGAATGTGGAGAGTGGTTGGAGCTAGAAAAACTGATTTGGGAGTCAATCCCATAAAGGTGAAAATGGAACCTTTAGCACTCACTCAGAGGAAGGAAAGAAGGGAAGTCAGCAAAGATGGAAGAAAAATAGTTAGGTGGTTAGAGAAGAGTCTGGAAAGAGTAGTGTCATAGATGCCAAGTTAGGAGAGAGTATCAAAAAGCGGGTAGTCAATTGTGTCAAATGCTGCAGAGAGATTACTGAGATGAGAAAGATGACTATGTGCTTAGGAGATCATCATCAGAGCGATGGAGACAGATGTAACATTGCTAATACGAGTGGGTGATGAGGAAGTGGGAGCAGTGATCACAAGCTATCTTTACTGCCCAGGGACTCTTTATGTAGTACCTCACAAAGATCTTAAATCCCTAAACAGTATCCTATGTCCTGGAGCTATTTATATTTCTCCCATAATGCTCCATTAATGCACAAACATGTGCCTAGCACATACAACATAACATCCCAATACAATCACATACATCAAATACGAACACACCAACACATAACACAAATTTATATACATTATTTTTAGCACCTTTTTCATATTTGTCACTTTGTCAGCTTATGAACATAGAAATGTGAGGTGTAACTTGGCTTGTATCTGATACCATATGGCCTCTGGGGCCCCTTCCAACTTTTGTTCTATGATTCTGTGAACTCAGCTTTTGCTAGGAAAGACAAGAGAAGTGGCATCAGAAACCCTCCAAGTGAAGAGAGGACAGAAGAAACGGTAGGGCCAGCCAGAGTTAGGGGTCAAATCATTTACCATCATTCAGCCAAGCTCAATGTGGCAAACTGAGATATCTTTGAATAGCTCTGTGCCTTCTTATTTGCCTGCCACCAAACAATTGTAAACTGAGTATTAGACCATGATTCTCATTAGTGACTTCTCAGACCTTACTGTGACTCCTAGTTATGGCCTCGCTTCCGCATCAGACATATCTTCTCTTTGCCTTTGGTTCATTTAGAAACACGAATGTCTGACAGTCCTGATCTCACCTTGTTTGTTGTGTTCGTGACTCACCATTGTAGGGACTTCTTGGCCATCCACATCCCATTTCTCTCACTTTATTTTGTTTATTTCCTCATTTTATATATTTTTAATAATTTTTTTGCCTGGTTACATTTAAAGACTATTTTTAACATTCATTTTTAAATCTTTCTCCCTTCTTCACCTCTCTCCCACACACAATTTGTTATAGGTTATATATGTTCAATCATGCAAAATATTTACCATATTAGTCATGTGAAAGAAGACATGCACCCCCAAAACCTCATAAAAAACACAGAAAGTGAAAAACAGTATGCTTTAATCGGCAGTAAGACTCCATCAGTTCTTTCTCTGGAGGTGGTCCTTTGGAACTGTCTTAAATCACTTAAGTTGTTCACAGTTGATCACTGTACACTATTGCTATTACTGTGCACAATGGTCTCCTGGTTCTGTTCACTTTGTTTTGCAACAGTTCATGTAAATCTTTGCAGGTTTTTCTGAACTCCATCTGCTCATTACTTCTTATGGCACAGCAATATTCCTTTACAATTATACCACAACATGTTCAGCCATTCCCCAACTGATGAGGAGACCCTCAATTTCCAATTCTTTCCCACTACAAAAAGAGCTGCTACATATATTTTTATACAAATAGGTCCTTTATACCCCTCCATTAAAAAAAAACCACATCTCTTTAGGATACAGATCTAGTAGTGGTATTGGTGGGTCAAAGGGTATGTACAGTTTTATAACCCTTAGAGCATAGTACCAAGTTGTTCTCCAGAATGATTGGGTCAGTTCACAACTCCACCATCAATGTATTAGCGTCCCAATTTTTCCACATCTCCTCCAATAATTACTATTTTCCTTTCCTATTGTATTAACCAATCTGATAAGGGTAAGGTGGTACCTCAGAGTTGTTTTAATTTGTTTTTCTCTAATCAGTTGTGATTTGGATAATCTTTTCACATGATTAAAGATAGCTTTACTTCTCAATTTCCAAAGTGGGAAGAGTTCAATGTGAGAAGAGTTCAATTAGAGCAGTATAATCTGCTCATACTGCATCATAGCCCCTTATTATACCCTAAACTTTATAAAGGCAGGGATCATGTACTGCCTAAGGTCTACCATCCTAGCACTTGGCATATTCTGGGCATAGTAGGTTCTTATTAAATTACAATTGACTTGAATGAAAGTGGATATTTGGTATGCTGAAAGATCTGAATGTTTAGACCTAATTGGGACTGATAGCAAAACTTTTACCTTCTCTTTTTTTCTTTAGGTAGGCCAAAATATTTCTCCTCTAATCCCTTCTAATCCCTCAAGCTTTCTCTGCTTTTCTTTTTTTAAAAATTATTTTATTTCTAATTTAAGGAATAAAACAAGCATTTCCATAATATAGTTCAATAAAAAAGATGATTTCACAGGAAACTGCAAATCTACTATGGACAACTGCTACTCCTTTCAAATATACAACCAAATTATCATGTAAATTTCTTTTTTTTCCTATCCTCCTTTCAAACTTCCTTGTAGGCCCTTAGATTTCTTTTGCTGCTATTATTGTTGAGTTGCGTCTGATTCTCTATGACCCATGAACCATAATGCCCATGGGGTTTTCTTGGCAAAGACACTGAAGTGGTTTGCCATTTCCTTCTCCAGTGGATTAAGGCAAACAGAGATTAAGTGAGAACAGCTATCAAGTGTCTAAGGCTGGATTTGATCTCAGGTCTTTCTGACTCCTGGCTGGGCACTCTATCCACTGGGCCATTTAGCTGCCCTTTAGATCTCTACCCATACTGAAAAAGAATTTTCACTATGCCCAACAAGGCAACACGCTCCTAGGGCACTTGGAAATGACTGTCTTATTCATAATGCACTACTACTTCTCAGCACTGTTAAGTGTTTCATAGAGGACACAGGAGAAGAAAAGGTCTTAAGCCCCCAAAATGATTCTCTAGAAGTGAAATTTCAGATAGTGTGTTAGGACCTATGAGACATTTTTGGAAGGTAGTTTTGGGGGCCTGAAAAAGTAATACCAACAAGAACATGCTATCTACTTCACAAGGGGATTGGAAGCAAAATCCTTTGGAAACCCTAAAATACTATATTAACATGAACAACAGCAATTCATGTTAATATAGTATTTTAGGGTTTCCAAAGGATTTTGCTTCCAATCCCCTTGTGAAGTAGATAGCATGTTTCATTACCATTTTGGTGATGAATAAACTGAGGATAAGAGAGTTTAAGGTACTGTCTAAGGTCATAGAACCAATTAATGGAAGATTTGAAATTAAACTCAGCCATCCGGAGTCCCATTCCACTGCTGTTTCCATCACACTAAGCTTTCAAGGTGACCTATCCTCCCGTGATATAAGATTGGCCCTAGATTTTAATTATCTCCCTCATCAGCACCAATAATCAGATAAACTGGGCATTTCATCTCTCTGCCCCAAAGGGTTTCCAGGAATTAAACTTTGTTCCAAAGTAGCATTAATGTAATGGGAAGAGCACTGGGTGAAAGACAGGAAACCTGGGTTCAGGTCCAGGCTCTGTTACTCATTTGTTATATGACCATAGACAAGTCATTTCTCCCCTCTGGGTCTTGGTTTTTCCTTCTATAAAATAAAGTAATTAGACTTGGGGACATTCTTTCTAAGTCTAAAGTTCCAATTCCAGCTCTAGTTTCTTTTTGGATGACTGAGTTTCAAATACAGTCAGTAAAAGGTTAATTCAATCTTGTCATCTGACAATAAATCAAGGCCTTGAAAAAAAAGAGAGCTGCGGTCTCAGTATGTGACCACAGACAGGAACTCAAAAGCATGTTGCTTATTCATTCGAAAAAAATGTCAAGGACTGAACAGGTTATTAAAGGGAAACTCCACAGTTCAAGTCAGGTCTGGAATTTAGGTTTTTAATCCCTTTTGAAAAGGTTTTTCTTCCTGTAATACCTATGTTCTGTACTCAATTTTGTACTATTATCTATTGGAGTCCCTAAGAGGCAACTAAAAGGCCATATCATTTTCCTTTCTCTCCTAAAAGTCTACTGAATTTGGCAGGAGGTGGGGTTGGAGCAGTGAAGCAGAAGGCAAGGACAGTTTGCTATCAGAAATGGGAAAAAATATTATGAGACAACAGAACATTAGGTAGGAAGGAAATGGAGGATGGGAGCTCAAATCCTCGCTTTGTCCCTTACTGTACGTGGGACATTGGACAAGTCACACTGACTTGCTGAATCTTGGTTTCTTCAACGATAAAATGAAGGGGTTGGATGACATGCCTTCTGAAGCTCCTTTCACCTTTTAATTTTTTATCTTGTGATAATTGATAATTTAATAAATTAATTGCTGCATCAGAAAGAGGGCTGCTTTCTAGTTTTTGACCATGTCATTTTCTACGTTTACAAAAGCATTCCCTGACATTTCTGGCTTTTGAAATCTCACCCATTCTTCAATTTCCAATTTGAATAGTCTCTTTCCATGAAGTCTTCCCTGACTCCTCTCCCTCTCCCCACCTAGAAATCAGTTCAGTAGATTCTGAATTTCCCTAGCACTTTCTACCTCTCTTATGAAGTTTTTATATTCTGCTCTGCATTGATTTGTGTATATAAATATATATGTGTGTATATATATATACACACAAATATATACACACACACATACATAAATATGTGTATGCGTGTATGTATGTATATGTGTGTGTGTGTGTATGGAGATTCCCAAGACTCTTTAAGGTTTAAGACTCTTGGGTGTTTCCTAGCCTTTCATTTCCCTACAATGTCAACCCAGTACCTTTTGTATAGTAGATGATTAATAAATATTTGCTGAATTAAATTGCTAAGTAAGTTAAATCTCATCTGTATGTAGTATTATTGTTATGTATCTCCTGATAAGGACAGCTAGGTAGCACAGTAGTTAGAGTGCTAGACCTGGAGTCAGGAAGACTCATCTTTCTGAGTTCAAATCTGGCCTTAGACACTTCCTAGCTCTGTGACCTTGGGAAAGTCACTTAACCCTGTGAACCTCAGTTTCTTCATCGCTAAAGGAAGCTGGAGAAGGAAAGGGCAAGTCACTGCAGTATCTTTGCCAAGGAAACCCCAAATAGGGTCATGACGAGTTTGACATAACTGAAATAATTCAACCACACCAAATAACAAACTCCTGATGGTCTTCACAATAGTTCTGTAAGAAAGGTAGTCCAGGGAGCTGGTCCTGTCTTTGCTCTCTAGGGTCCAGAAGCTGTCTGGCTTCCCATAGTGAAAAAGCCTTCTAAGAGGAAATTTTCCAACGTGGAAATAAGAAGTGAGCTCTTTATCACTTAAGGTCTTTCATCAAGAGGTCAGATGACTGGTTGTCAGGAACGTATAACCAGACGGCCTCTAGTGAACCTTCCAAGTGTAAATCTGTGACTGTACTGTTCTCATTTTACAGACACGGAAAGTTAGGTCTTGAGAAGCTTGAGTGACTTCCTCAAAATATTACACTAAGTCACTAGTGGAACTCATAATGGAACATTAGAGTTTAGAAAATATAAGTTTTCAAAAAATTGATTGGACACCAGTCTTTGGCATAGACATGTTGATCTCCACATGCTAGAAAGTATCTTACCACGATAACCACATAAAACAGAAGCAAGACAGATTAAGAAATCCTCATAATTACAACTGACATTCAAATAGCAATTTAAAATTTGCAAAACATTTTAAAAACTAACATTTATGTAGTGCTTTACAATTTGTAAAGCAATATATTTTTGTTATTTCATTTGACCCTCAAAACAACACTGTCAGATAGGTACCATTAATACCCTCTTGTTTTACAAATGAGGAAACTGAGACTGAGAGAGGGTGACTTGCCCATAGTAAATGTCTAAAGTAGGACTTGAAGCCAAGTCCAGTGCTCATCTGTAACACTGAGCTACCTTCATATACATTGTCACTTTTCTCAACAACCGGGAAATGGGCATTAACGGTATTATTTCTCTCTGTTTTATAGTGTCATGAGATTGCATCTGCCTTGGAATCCATACTTCACCAGTACCCTCAGTACCCTCAGTACCCTCTGTCTCTTTGATTGGAAGCCTGGAAGACTAGAGCATTGAGCAAAGAGCTTCTCCATAAAACCCCATTTAAAGAGGGTTCTCAGGCCAGCCACTTTTTATTTCCTACCTGGCTATACTTTTTTGGATTCCATTATGCCCTTGTGGGCAATTTACTCCCCTCCCTTTTCAGCTTCCTTTTGTATATTATCTTCTTCCATTTGATTTTTATAAGTTTCTTGAGGATAGGCACTATTTTTCTTTTTCACATTTGTATCCCTAGTTTCTGTCGCTACATAGTGCCTGGCATATAGTAGTTACTTAATAAATATTTATTGACTTAATGGAATAAGCTAAGGTGATATGCAGTGCTTACTGGCACTTACATGGCAAGATAAACAGTCAGGAGGGAGATGAAACATGGCTGGCCTGGGTCCATCTGCAAAATGGAGTGCCCAGAAAAAATTCACAAATAGTAGGAAGGGAGGCATTGTCATAGAGGGATGTTCCAAGGCAAGAAGACCCTTGACACTGTAGGTTTTCCCAGGGTGAGAAGGCAGCTGAGCCATGGTGGCTAAGTCTAGAGAGTCAAAAGCACAGTTGGGAGGAGAAAGACGAGGAAACTGAGAATCAGAGATATTCAAAACCTTCCTATGGTCCCACATCTCGTGAGTGTCTGCGTGACTTTCTTACTACAGTCCTCATACTCAGTCCACTATGTTAGGCTGCCTCTTGACAAAGCAAACCTACAACCTCCCCTGACTCTACTTCCCTCTCTGATCACTTAGAGTCACAGAAAGTTAGAGCTGGAAAGGATCTTAGAGAACAAGATGTTCTAGCCCAAAACACAGACCATTAAGGACCTTGGAAACCATCTACTTGTATCATGAACATGATATTTGTAATACTTACAACAGCTATGAATATGCCAGCATAATTCTGAATCGTGATATACCACAGACTGTCCACATGGAAATCAGAACCATAACATTTATTCAGACTCCAGAAAGCCCAATCCACCATAGCAACAAAGAAATCTATGCCCAATAACAATGCAGGGGGCACCACCATCCCCAAGCCTTCCTTCCCTCTCTTAGGCTTCCCACAAACCAGCTCCTTTAAACCAATTACAGTTTCCCTTAAACAAAATCACAAACAAGCTCTTCCACTCATGCCAGTTGTAGCCTGCTTTCTCTCTTTCCCGGTTCTGACTAGTCTGACTCACTTCCTGCTCCACCCATTCAGCAAACTCCTCCCACCACAGGCTCCATGTGACCCAGTTCACATGGGCCTACTAATGAATGGGAAAGATCTTCCCATTTAAATTACCATCACACTACTTTAACCATATCAGTTAAAAAATGCTCAGAAATGGGATCACACAACTTGATAATAATGTTAGAGCCAGGACTATAACTTGGGTGGCCTATCTCCTCATCATGTTTTCTGGAAGTCTGAGCCCACTGTTCTAAGACTAAATAATGGTAGAGGGGAGGGCGTGCCACGGTTTGGGAGTGAAATAGATATTTTTATGTTTCTATTCTTGATAAATCTTTTCAGTAAACATAATTTCATAAAAGCTAATTGGTATTAATTGGTTATCAATAATATTGAGGTGATTAATTAAATGACATTGTAAAGTCACTGACTGGATGATATTGGGGAGATGTTAACAGCTTGACTGATATTGAGGTAAGAATACAACAGAATGAGGGCTCAAGTCAATAGCATTAGAAGAATCCCATTGCCCTCAAAAGCTCAGGGCAACTTACCCATAGACTATGCGGGGATGCTGTGGGGACAAACAGAGACTGAGCTCCTCTGGGAGTCTGGGCTACCATTAGAGTCGGTATTGGAAGAACAAGCCTTAGAATGCTTATTCTACATTTATGCTACATTAGTCTACATAAATGTTACATTTAATTATGGCTTAATAAGATTAAATGACTGGACCAAGGTCCCCCAGCTGGCATGTGTCCAACTCCAGGTTATTCTTCTAAATGGCAATATAACTGAACAAATCTTCAACAAGCAACTCCTAGAACTCAGGTCTTTTGATGTGGAATTCAGTGCCCTTTCTACCATGCCACACTTCATGGTTATGTCTGAACCAGGCCTGATACATCTCTTCCTCAGTGATTACTTTAAAATAACATTGGATATAAGACATACAAAGTCAACTTCATAAACAAAACTCAACAATTTCTCTCAGATGATCAAGTTTGTCACACAGTGCTAAGAAGTTCACTAATAGTGACTGAGTAAAATTTAAAAAAAAAGATTTTCAGTCGAATTTTTGTCCAACTTTGCTATGGCCTTCTCTTGGCCATATGAAATCTAAACTTCTATCCTGAGAGCATGGCATGTAGCAGAAAGAGCACAGGAGCATCCATCACTTGGGAACCTGAAATATTAATAACTAGGAGTTCTTCTACCTCTCCTGGCCTTAACTTCTTCTTATTCAAACTGAGGATAGACTAACTGGTATTTAGGGACCTCCAGCTAGCTCATGCTTTTATCCTTAATATCAAGCTATAAACCCTAGAACAACGACTTATAACCTTTACAGAGGGCAATGCCCAATTACCCTCTCATTTATTCGAAGAACATTTATTAAATTCAAACTATGTTCTATAATTAACCCCAATTCCTGTGTTCTAGTAGTATCATTCATAGTAATTTATATTTATGTAGTACCCTACATACTCTATCTCATTGAACTTCACAACAATATTGTGAGTTAGATAGTGTATATATATGTATACACATTTTGCAAAAGATAAAGTCAAAGAGAAACATTTTACAGATAAAAAATAAAAATAACAATTTCCCTAAATTCTCATAGGTAATAAGAGAGAAAGTCTGGATCTTGGATGTGACTGACTGCCATGAATGGAACAGAAGAGGTAAAATAAATACACAATATTAATTCAAGGTAGAATACTGACAAGTACCAACTAAACATAAAGGCAGAATGTTATGGAGTTGGGTGAAGGGAAAGAGATCAGCATGCAGGTCAGCACAGAAGGCTTCAGGGATAGAGGAAGAAGAATTTGAGTTTGCCCTTGAAGGACAGATAAAATTTCATCATAACTGGTGAGAAATAGTTCTACATTTAAGAACATTGTGAAATGAATGAGAAGAAAAATGAAAGAATATAGGAAAATATAGGAACTAGTTTGATATTCAACCTAGATTTTTGTGAATATTGCTTTCAAACTGTTCTGAGAAAAGATAGATAAGATATCATGGACTGTAATTTTATAGACATCAACTCAAGAGGAATGGGAAGTTCTCAAGAATGAAAATCTGAAGAGTCAAAGGGAAACAATTGCAATGTGGGAGGAAAAGGGATTTTGTCTAAAAAGACTAATGTGAGTGGGTAGGGAACTCATCAAATAACAGATTTTTAGAAGACATATAGAAGATGATAACAAAAAAAGGAATTCAGGGTGAATATATTAGTGTGTCAGTCTTGTAAGAATAGTGTCATGAATACTAAAGGCCAACATGACCAGCAGCCAAGGGCAAAAATCTAAGGATGAAAAATTAAAATGCTGTTTGGGGAGTTGGGTGAGGTAGGTGTACCTATGAATCAAGAATTACAGAACTTCAGAATTGTTTTGGGATATCAATAGTCATAGAGTACAACCAATACCAGGAAAAGAATTTCTTCCATAATCTTTCTGACAAATAGTCATTGAGACTTTATTGAAAAAACTACAATAAGGAGAAAGTTGATACCTCCTGTGGTAGGCCGTTTTTGTTGTTGTGGGTAAATTAATTGCGTCTGACTCTTTGTGATCCCATTTGAGGTTGTCTTAGCAGAGGTACCAGAGTGGTCTGCCATCTCCTTCTCCAGCTTATTACAGAAGGCTAAGCTGAGGCAAATAAGGTTAAGTAACTTTGCCCAGGGTCATACAGATAGTATGTGTCTGGGACTGAATTTGAACCCAGATCCTCCTGACTCTAGGGTCAGCATTATATCCACTGAGACACCTAGTTGCCATTCTATTTTTTAATAGATCTGACTGTTAAGATTTTCCTTGCTTCCAGCCAAAACTTACCTCTTGCAACTTCTATTGATAGTTCTGCCTTCTCAGGTAAGCAAAACAATTTGAATCTCTCTTCCACATGACAGACCATTAGATATCAACTAGCATGTACTCCCTAAGTCTTTTCTTCTCCAGGCTATGGCACCGGTTCTTTCACGACTTCAATTAATGCTCAAAAGGTATACACACAAGAACCTTTATAAGAACCTTCCCCTGGATTCCTTCCAGTTGATTCCCTTTTGAAATGGAGAAAACAATGGACCACAATCACAGACAAGATAACAGGAAAGAACAAAGACTCAATTCTCACTTTATTTCTGTTTTTACCGCAGAGGAAAATGCTCTTTGGACTAGAAAGGACACAATAAGAATGGCAGGTAGGGACTTAAAACCCAAGAGAAGTAAGGAGATGATAACAGAGACCTAACTACTCTGGAGGAAGCAAATCCACTGATTCATAAGGCAATACTCTAATGTAATGAAAAACTTGATAGATGAGACTGAGGAGGGTATAGTGGGGAGTCTTGAAAAATCATGGAAATTAGAAAAGGTAACATAGGATTGAATTAGGGCAAATGTTTTCCTGGTTTTGGGAAAAGGGAGGAGAATGAACTCTGGAAATTATAAGCAAATTAAGTCTGACAAAATTCTAGCACATCTTGTTAAAGGAATGACTAGGAAACATTTAGAAAAGTAAGTCTTGATAATAACAAAGTCATCATTGCTTGAAGAACAAGTCATAGCGAACTGATTGTATTTACATTTTTTCTCAGGGTTATTATACTTGGAGATCATGAGAATACTATAAATATAGTTTACCTAGATTTTAGGAAAACATTTGGCATCACATTTGCTATTCTTGTAGAAAATGAAAAGAGATATGGTCTAGGCAATATAATTTGATAGATTCAGAATTGGTTGAATGTCTAGATGAAAGAATGATCATTAAGTCTTTGACATCAATTTGAGAGGAGATGTTCAATGAATTGCCTAGAGAATCTATGGTGTGCCAATTAAGTGGGAAAAAGTAAAATAATTTATTTTATGTACTTGTATGATGAACTTTACAACTTAAATCTTAAAAAAATTCTGACATGTAGTATGTCCTTCTTTTGCTGTAAACACTTGTTTTTAAATGATTTGTCATTGAGTTCACAGATTTTTTGATATATTTTAAATCTCTTATTATGAAAGATATTTTTATTCCTTTTGGAAATTAAGTGTATCTTTGATGAACAATCCATTTTCTCAAGCCTAATCTTGATTGTAATTCATAGGTTTTCTAGAAGTTTACATGAGACAAGTTCCAGGTCATTGCAACATGTTTATATCCAGCTTTGGGGTTAATTTTTTGATTTTTCATCATGTGTGGTATAGTATTCTGCAACATAGTATTCCATCTTCATGTGGAAATTCAGGCATTCTGAAATAACTGTGCTTGTCAATATGTCAATACATTTATCAGAGTTAATTATCCCCCCCAAGAGCATATGACTTTCAGGTCCACAAAAAGTTAAAAAAAATTAAAACTTTTTTGGGATGGATCTTTTCATATCCTGATGAAAATGTCCAGATCTTATCAGCTCATCTGTACTTCTGATAACAGTTTTGGTACAGCTTTGAATGACAAAGTGAGTTTCATAACCAGAAATTATCCTTTCCCGATGTTTAGTGTGCCAATCTTTGTATTATTTTACCTATGACAAACATTTTTTCTTCATAGAAATGTTTTACATCTGGGCTTTTCTTACTAGTCCTATTCTTTAACCTTCAAGAAGCATATGTTTCACTATAGAGAAATCAATAACAACCTCTTCATCTACAAACTTCCTCTAAAGGTCTGGTTTGCTGAGGCTTAATTAGACTGTTTTGCAACATACATTTGTCAGTTCTTGCTGTTTTCTTCTTTCCTTTTTTTCTCTCTAATTGTAAGTTTGAATGATCCTTGAAATTATTGACTTCCTCACTCCAACAGCTTCTACAGTATCTTTAAGAGTCACCTAAGTGGGCTATTTAGGAACTACATATTTTGCATGTTCCCTTGAAATAATATCCATTCTTAAAGACCATGGAATAAGAATTCCAACAAAAGAGAAGAAGAAAATACATGTGTGCAGCACAGAATCCAGCACTCAAAAGACCGAGACTAAAAGTGGGGGAAAACCAGCTCAATCCAGTTTCAGTTGACCAAGGTCAGATGTTCTGAATTACACATGTGAAGTACACATGAATGATCATTGCTGTTATGAAATCAAATCAAATGATTGTGTTGAGTATGAGATATGGTTTAAACAACAGTACCATTTGCTAAATTCATACTTGACCAACTAGCCAAATGAAAAGAGCAATCATTAATGGTTTGATGTCAACTTGGAAGGAAGTTTCTGCCAACCTGTCCCAGGAATCTATGTGTTGCCCTATGTTATTTAACAATTTTATCACTATCTTGGACAAAAGTATTTTTGAAATGCTTCCCATATTTTCAAATAACACAAAGCTAGGAGGAATGACTAACATATTAGATGACAGTCAGTATTTTAAAATTTTGGCAAGCTAGAACAAGGGGACTGAATCTAACAAGATGAAAATCGATGGAGATAAATGTAAAGTCTTACATGCAGATTCTAAAAAAAAATCAATCTTATAAGTACAAGATTGGGGAAACACTGACAGACCACAGTTGATTTCAAAAGAGCTAAAGTTTTATATGAGTTAATAGTGCACTCTGACAGAAGAGAAACTTAAACTAATCATAAGTGGCATTAAAAGAAGCATAGTGTCTAGGATTAGGGAAGTAACAGTCTTCTTGAACTCATTAAATCTCAAAGGGGAGTGATAACTCCAACCTACACTAGAAGAAAAAACATTCATTAATAGAAAGAGGAAGAAGAGAAGGGCAGTTTTGCCAAGTGGTTGGCAATTCCATCCTGAGGGATACCAGTGTGGCTGTATGTCAATATGACAATATCTTATATTTCCCCAGGGTACGTTTGCAAGATGTAACAGACAATGTCCTAAGACTTGCTCAACTTAATAACTACTACTGCTATGGATATCCCAAATATGAAGAATTGGATTCAGTTTGGGGAACTGAATTTGAAGCACATGGATAAGCTGAAGAGTATGTACAAAGGACTAACCAGAATGGTATGGCATCGTGGGAGGTTCATTTGGAGAAACCAAAGATGTCTAGTTTGTCTTCAAGTACTTAAAATGCTATCATGTGGGCAAGGGTTAGACTTTTTCTTCTTAGTCTCGGAGGATATAACGGGGAGCCATGGGAAGAAGTTATAAATGGACAAATTTAGACTTTTTATGAAGAGAAAATTGCTAAAAACCGAGCTACCAGAAGTAGAACGAATTGTCTCAGGAGGAAGTAAGTTTCCCTTTTCTTGAGGGATGTATCTTGGTATATAAAGACAAAAATTAAATAATCCCTATCATCAAGTAAAGGGAAGTATCATCATTAAGTAAAGGCTGGGTAAGTCTTTGGATATCCCTTCTAACTCTGATATTCAGTGATTTTGGACTAAAAAAGAATACAAATAATCCAACTGCATATCCCTGTAGAAATAGGATAAAGGAAAAATTATATGATTCCAAACTCCTTATGAATCAGAACCACATTATTCACCTTTATATGTCCTCCACAGCACCTTGCTTAAAATCTTGTACTCAGCAGTTGCTTAATGTTTAATAAATATTGAAACAGAAAATTTAATTTCCCTACATAGCACTGACTATAGCTCAATAATAGTAATACTACTTCTCCCATATTCTACATATCTGTGACCTCATCATTTTGGGTATCCCCTCTGAAGATGCAGAGTGCAACTCAATCATATCATCTTATCCAGCACCCTCCACCTATACCTATACCTTCTCTCACTGCACCACAGGCAGTCCACACAGTGCTGTGGGCTTTTCTATGGACATGTTGACATTTGAAGAGAATCATTAGAGCAAAAGAATTGGTTATTGTTATTTAGTTACAGTATATGACTGGCCTACCTCCTTACCTGGTCATATATTTCTTTGATATCTCTATTAGACTTTTTCTTCTCCGTGATGCTTTATCAATAATATGCTAGAGGCATTCAAAAATCATTTATTAAGTGCTTATTGTGTGCCATGCTAAGTACTGAGGGATACAGAGAAGGCTAAAATAATGTCTCTGCCATCAAGGAGCTCATACTTAAATACGGGAGACAAGATTTAAACAACTATGGATGTATAGGGTATGTGTAGAGTTGGAATAAATCCTGAAATCACAGAAGAAAGGTAGTAGTGTTAAAGGGAACTGGGAAAGATTTCATGCAGAAGTTAAAATTTTAGCTGAAACTTGATGGAAACAAGGGAAATCAAGATAGAAGTGAGGAGGGAGAGAACACCAGCATGGGAGATTATCACTGAAAATGCAGAGTCAGGAGATAGACTATCTTATGGGAGGAACAACAAGGAGGTCAGCGACACTGATTATAGAGTAGGTCAAAGGGGAGTAAAGTATGCAAATACCAAAACGGTAGAAGGGAGCCTGTTTTCTCTAACTATACATTTCTCTCTTGCCCTAGGTGGCCTGTATCTTTAAATCTTTGGAGATCATGGTAGTTCATGGTTATAGTAGTACTATTTATAATTTATATAGCACTTGGATCTTCACAACAACCCTGGAAAGTAGGTCCTATCATTACCCCCATTTTACAGATAAGGAAACTGAGTAGACAGGGGTTAAGTAATTTACCCAAGGACATACAGTGAAGTATCTGAAGTGGAATTTGAACTCGGATTCTTTTGATTCCAGGTCCAGTGCTCTATCCACTATACCACCTAGTTACCTCACCACTATCTAATACTACCAGAGGAATATTAATATTTAAAAGGTTGCTTCTTTTTGTTTGTTTCAAGGATTTGGAATCATCAAAAATACTGCATGATTTCCCAAACCACTGTGTTGATTAACAATTACTTATTTAGTAGGTTTTATACCTACTACATGACATATATTGTGTGAAGTGCTGGTATATAAAGACAAAAATTAAATAATCCCTATCATCAAGGAGTTTATCTTCTCTTGTGGTTTACATTCTATGCAAATCAACCCATTCTCATTTTCCTATTCAGTATTGCACTCAGTTAATTTTCTATGTTCAGTTCCTGTCCAAGATATCTGTGTTAATGGACCAGCTGTATGGGTGGTCTGTACAATTGCAAATCTTATTCTGGACAAAAGACATTCTTCATCATTTTGTTTTTTCCTGTGTGGAGAGTTAGGATGAACTCTCTTGAGTGACTGAGAATGTCATTTTGGAGGTTCAGCAGAGTTCCCAGGCTGGATGCAATCAGCACAACATCATCTGCAAACATCTGGAGGATCAGGCCTTCTCTAGGGAGTCACTTCTATTTGGATCTTATGCTAGATCATTTGTGACAGTGGTGACCGCCTTCAGTGAACATGTCTTTCTGTTTTATGCCATACTTGATATTAATAATTTGAGGATAATCAACTTATCAAAGACAATTATGCATTAAATATTTCAAGGACACATGACTTTAACATATCTGTGGAAGACACCTTATTGGAAGAGAGCCTTTAGGCATGTAAGGTTTGTTTAAACAACCATCACTGAGATTCTCTGCACCTTTCAGTCAATTGCACAACTAGGTGGTCTACTACAAAACATTATTTGTAAAATCCTACCTGTTTATTTCTTGTGCTTTTATCGATGATGCCCTTCATAGCTGTATGAATTATTCCTGGGAGGTTTTTGTAGAGGTGAGAAAGGAAGGATGTGGATTTCATAGTTACTGATTTTTTTAGGAGCAATAATGTCAATTTTCCTCTAAGCATTTTCTATGAATCAAACAGTCAATCAATAAGCATTTATTAAACACCTACAAGGTGTCAGGTACTATGCTAAACACTTCTCAAATGTTATTTCATTTGATTGTCACTACACCTTGCTATTCCTATTTTAGAAATGAGGAAACAGAGGCAAAGGTTAAGAGATTTGTCCACAGCCATAATGCTTTTCAGCTAACAAAATCCTTTCGGTCCCATTATTTAATTTAATCTTCCTGACAGTAGTCAAGGTGGGTTCATTAGCCCATTGTTCAGATGAAGAAATTGGGGATGTGAAAACCAAAGACATTCCCCTACTCACAATCACACAAATTAAGTGCCAGAGCTAGGACTAGAACTCAGATCTTGACTCCAGGTTAGTGTCTTAGGTCACTCATGAAGTCAGGTCTTCCAGTTTTCAAGTCCAGGGGCTCTATCCATTCATGAAACCACCTACTTATGAGATGAAACAATATGTCCACATGTAAGTAAGTAAGACATCCACACAATGAAAACGCAATAATTTAGGGAGGCTGAAGGCATCACGATAGATTTCAATGTAGAAGTGGCACTTCTCTTTCAGATATCTTGAAAATCAATCCCTGTGTGGTATCAAAATAATAATAGCTCATAATTGTGTAGGTTTTATAGCTTAAGTACTTTCTACACAACAGTTTCCATTTGAAATAATAAGTACAAACATTATCCCCATTCGATAGATGAGGAAACTAAGCAGAATGGTAAAGTGATTTCTCAACTGACATATGGTTAATAATTAGCAAAACAGTAATTAGCAAAATCCAATCCAGGATTCCTGGCTTTCAGGCCATTGCTATTTTCACAGTCCCACTTACCGTCAGGTATTTGCTTTGCCCCTACCCACAACCTTTTCGTGGCTTTTTAAAAAATTTGGTTCAATATTTTATTTATTCCTAAACAATATCTATTCAAAATGCATTCATTCTTAAGCAAGGAGAATCAGAATAATTGGCAATTGGCTATGAGGAAAATACATCCTTTATGATAACCCTCAAGCAGCATAAGAGGTATTGGATGTTCAGATACAGATACAGAAAGGAAGTCATTGGACCCCATCTCAGCAGTCTGTATGCTGACTTTGGAATCTAGAAAGCCCACAGCAGCGGAACATACTTTTAATCTAGTTAATGGCACACAGGCCAAAGTTGAGATTGTAATGCACACATAACATCTAGTGATGATGTGTCCATCGTAACCAGTTGGACTGAGGAAAGCAAGTACTCTGCTCTGAAGTAACCCACAAGCTTTTACATGTGAGGTAGACCTACATTAAAAATCTCAGTTAGGTAATTCGAACTGATTATATATTTTATAGATGGTCTCATTCTTGATTGTTAGCATCTCTCCTCTAGAATATCCAAGGCAAATAAAAAGAGTATAAATGCATGTATTGAAAAAAGTTTCATTCTAAGAGACAGGAGACCTGGGGCCTAGTCTCTAATCTGTACCTTACTAGCTTTGGGACCTTGTCATTTCACCTCTTGGGGATCTCAGTTTCTTCATCTGTAAAATGGGGATTATACATGTACACTATCAATGTAAAAAAGATGTCATTCAGGTCAAACAAGACATGCAGTGTTAAGTGGTCTATGAGTAGACAGAACCCTGCGGGAAATGGAAAGATATTAGGGAAAGAATGTTCCTCCATTCAATGTCTCAAAATGAAACACATGGAAGAAAGGTGTTTCTATAGACAGAGGAAGTAAACAATGTCACTTTACCCCATTATCTGGGGGGGCGGTGTTTCATTATGACTTTTATGATTGCATTCATAATTACAACTGTCCCTTATACAGTCACATATTTTTCAGCTAACAAAATTATTTCAATCATGTTATTTCACTTAATATTCCCAGCATATTTATAGAGTAGGAAGGTGGGATTATTAGGTCCACTGTTCAGATGAGAATATATAAAGGCTGAAGTGATTCCCTCACTCACCTTCAAACAGCTTAGCTGAGTAGTGATACTGTGGTGAGAACCCAGATCATTTGATTTATTAACATCCTCATCTATATAAGTCTACTTTGTAACTTTGCTTCCATGATTAAAAGAAAGGACTATGTAAATATGTAGAGAAATATGGGATAGAAGTACCAATAGGATAACAAGAATTTGCCATAAGGCAGTGGGAAATCATGAGGACTTTTCAATAATTTATTATTCTTTGGATGTTACTTTGAGTGACTTGAGTAATTGACTTCTGGCTAATAAGGTACTCCCAGCTCTGACATCCTGTGTTCTAATGTTCTTTTCAGAAGTCTCATCCAGTTCTGACATTAAATAGTCAAATACACAGA
The DNA here is from genome assembly GCA_028658325.1 of Potorous gilbertii. Lineage (NCBI taxonomy): Eukaryota > Metazoa > Chordata > Mammalia > Diprotodontia > Potoroidae > Potorous > Potorous gilbertii. The sequence continues at coordinate 163,703,848 of CM053773.1, forward strand.
CTGCAGTCTATGGACTATTTTGAAAAGTTAATATTTGTAGTTAGTCAACCAGATTCATGGTATTTTATAAAATTAGATTACCATACTGATTTTAAAAACAAAGACAGCCACAGACATGCTGTTGGTTACTGGTGCTTCCAACTATGATACAGCAATGTAATACTATTTCTTAGCAATGTTTAACTACTAAAGAAAATGTAAAGACAAAAAAAAATCTTTTAAAGGTGAGGTGTTCCATTTATCAGCACAACTGCCACAAGTACAGTCCAAGGACATAGGTGGCAATTAAAGAAAAAAAAAGAAATAGTTGTTCTCTCTTTCCTCCTTAAATATAAAGAAGAAAATCACCGAATTATAGAGGGTTGAAGCAGGAATATTTGTAGAAACATAGAGTATTTTAATTGAGTCCTGGAACCATAGAACCATAAAGTTGAAAATAATTTTAGGGGTCTCCTAGTTACTTCCAAATGTGGTCATTCTGTCTCCACCCAAACATCACTAGGGGAAAGAACTAATTTCCCACTGAAGTAATCCATTCTATGATTGTATGGCTCTAAAAACTATGAAGCTCTTTTCCACATAGAGCTAAAAATCTGCTTCCTTGTACTTTCCACACATTGGACTTTAATTATAGGGTAGCCCTTCAAATATCTGAAGGATCCTTAGAGATATACATATCAATAATTTAAAAGTTTATTAGGGTAACTAGGGCAGGACAACTAGGTTTTGCCACAGGTTGTTGAATTTAGAGGACATTGAATGCATTTACAAATAAGGTTATAAAGTTCCAATTAGTGTATATAACAAATCCCCTGAAGTGGTTAAATGCATTGAATTCACATGAGTCAGACTTATAATTGTGTAAAATATGGTAATTGGTTCCAGCTCCATAGAAATTTGTAGTGCTCTTTTAAATAATGCAGACCACTACAAGGGATTAATTATTCACACTAATTGGAACCTATCTGTACAACACAGAAGCATGGAAATTAGCAGCTCTTTATTTTTTGGAGAGGACTGTGAATGCCTATGGTTTCTTTACTATATGGAACTCCCAGTTAAGAAACTCGTTTTGCTAAGGTAAATGAGTAACTGCTCTTGCCCCTTTTAGTCTTAGAACGTTTCCTGGGTCATTGAGTGGTTACGTGAGTGGCTTAAGGTCATACAGACAGTGTCAGAGGTGGGATTTGAACCTAGGTTTTCTTTCAGCACCTAGGTATGAACGGACAGAGCACTGTAAGTCAAGAAGGGCTGAATTCTGCCTCAGACACATAGTAATTATGTAATCCTGGGCAAGTTACACCATCTCAGGCTTAGTTTACTTATCTATAAAATGGGGGTGATAATAGCACTTACTTGACAGAGTTTATAGTAAGGCTCAAATGACATAATATATGTCAAGTTCTCTGAAACGACCTCAAAGTGCTATATAAATGCTTCATCATCGTCGTCGCCGTCATCGTCAGTCATCTTCTATTTCAAGGCCAGCTATCCACCATACTATGTTACCTCTCAGGTGATCACAAAGGAGAAGCTAACAAGACTAAAATTTAAATAGGAAGCTACTAGATAGAGGATTACAGGGAGCTTCACTTCCTTTCTATCTACCCTGTTATCCTCCTCCAGTGGCCATTTAAATTAGTGTCCTGGAGACTCTATTTCCCGACATGGGTACTGTCCCTTCCCTTCTCACCTGAGGATATGTTTAATGCTGTGTTCCCTAGGCATGGTTGGTACTACTTAATGCAAAAATTCCTTGTTACAGCTCTATATGTTATATTCAAAACAGCCATAACTGGGAATTCTGGGGCCTGGGACAGGAATAGAGGTAGTGGACACTCTGGGGGTAGCATGCACAGCTACCATTGATTACATCAGGCAACCAAATGGATCCCTACCCTGGGCTGCATGTAATCATTCCACCTTGGTTAGACAGACTACCCTAGTCTGAAAAAGTCACGCTGTTGTGGTAGTGGGGTAAGGTAGGCTCTGGAAAAGGTGTCTGGTAGTGATGGGATCCTCAGGGGTGGGGTCAGGGTTTCCTCCCCTTAAAGAGGGTTATATCTTAGAGGGAGAATTAGAGGTTTCCAGGGCATGTCCTCCACTGACCCTACCATGAAAGAACGTTTTCTACACACAGAGACATCAGTGCCATTTCAAGAGGGAATATGGTCTCCATATCAGCAAGTCAGGGCAAAACCCAGGTGGCCAGTGGCAATTATGGCTCACACCCAAATCTTGATTTTTAAAAGCATGGAATAGAATGGTGGGGGGGAAGAATTGGGAAATCCTGACAAAACAGATTCTCTGGTTACCTTGAGGATAAAAAGTAACCCTTTTGTGCTTCATCTACCCTTTCTGTTGAAAACATTTCTGAAATGTGTAAGCCTACATTTCTTACCTCTGGAAGCAGCAGCTCTTGAAGGTAATTGAATCTTTCTTGGCTGGGCTTTAGAGATATCACTATGGACATCAGTGATGACAGAGTAATCCAGTGGGGGTTTGGTTCAAATGCTAAGGACTCCATGATACCCTGCTATAAGCTTTTTTTAAAAAAATCGTGTGTGTGTGTGTGTGTGTGTGTGTGTGTGTGTGTGTGTTGTCTCTTGCTCTTAAAAACTGAATGCAAAAAATATTTGAGAAAATGTTAGGTACTAAGGGGGAAGGTCAGGGCCATGGAGTACAGCACATACAGAATTGGACTTTAAGTCAGGGGAATACTGGAGTGTGAATGCCATCTCTTAACACTTTACTTTGTGATCCAAAGCAAGTCCCTTTCACAACTTTTAAATTTAACATATGCAAAATGAAAATCATAGCACTTACCCCACCACCCACACAGAATTGTTGTAAAGAAATAGCTTTGTGATCCTCAGAGTGCAGTAGATTTGGAAGCTGGTATTGTTAACCCAACATGGGAGCAGCTAGGTGGCACAGGGAATAGAGCACCAGTCTAGGGTCAGGAAGACTTATCTTCCTGAGTTCAAATCTCACCTCAGACACTTACATGCTGTGTGACCCAGTCACTTAACCCTAGTGGCCACAGTTTCCTCATGCATAAAATATTCTGGAGAAGAAAATGGCAAATCTCTCCAGTATCTTTGCCATAAGAACCCCAAATGGGATCACAGAGTCAGACACACACTCAAGCATCTTTGTTAACTCATCCATCCTGCTCTTCACTGTGATAGCAGGTACTCTCTAAGGGGGTTCTGGCTCTACTTGTTATACACAATTCCCAAAGGGTGAACCCCCTGGTTAAGTCACAGAACTGGCTGCCATTATTCACAATTGTGCAGCACTCGGCCTCCATCACTTTTCCCACCACCAATTGTTCCCCAATTATTTCTTAAGCATATGGGTAAGGTTTATTTTTTTTAAAATAGGATCATAGATATGTGATCTTGAAATTCTGTTCCTAGGATCCTAAACTGGAAGAAACACTATAGCTAGTCCAACGCCCATCATCTTACAGATGATGATATTGAGACCCAGAGAGGACAAGTCATGTCCCAAATCACATAGATCGTAAATAACCAGACTGGAATTCAGGACAGGTCCTCTGATTCAAAACATGCAAGGCTTCCAAAATTCCAAAAGCCTAGACAAAAGTAGTGATCAAACTTCTGGAAATCCTCCAGCACGCATATCCTCTCATAGAAAATAATTTCTTGCAAATCAGTGAGAGATGGAGAAAAGAGAAAGGCCCCAGTACCAGACATGTAATTCTCGTCTTGTCAATTAATAAGCCAATAGGCATTTATTAAGTGCTTGCTGTATAGGCCAGGCACTATTCTAGGTCCTGGGAATACAAGTACAAAAGCAAGACAGTCCTTGTCATCAGGGAGATTATATTCTACTGTGGGATAGGTAACATAATCACAGATAAGTAAATATATGTACAAAATAAATATAAAATAATTAAAGAAGTGAAAGTTTTGAACAACTGAGAGAATTAAGAAAGACCTCTTGAAGGATGTAGTATTGAAGCTAGCCTTAAAGGGAATTAAAGATTCTAACAAGGGAAAGAGAGGTACATTTCAGGCACAGGGCACAGCCTGTGCAAAGGCATGGGGAAAGGAGATAGAGTATAACACACTGAGAAAAACCATCAGGTGAGTCTGTATATTGTATAAGGGAGATTCATGTCTGATAAGGCTTGAAAAGTAATCTGGAATTACACTGTGAAATACTTTAAATCTAGAACAGAAATTTATATTTGATAATAGAGGCAAAAGGGACCTACCAAAACTTCTTAAGCAAGGGTTTGTGACATGGTCTATGCTTTAGGAATATTGATTTGAAAGTTAGGTGGAGGATTGATTTGACAGAGGGATACTAGATCTAGAGAGATCAAATTGGAGGCTATTGTGATAGTCCCTGTGAGATGAAAATCTAGACTAAAGCCGTAGCTATGTGAGTGGAGAGAAGGGATGAAGGTCATAGTGAATGGAAAGGCCAAATTTGCGAAAAAGGTGAGAAGGTAGAATCAGGTGGCGACCTAGTGTGTTGGACTTGCTATTGAGAAAACCTGAGTTCAAATCCTGCCTCAGACACTTCTTGACTATGTGTCCTTGGGCTGGTCATTTAAGCCTTTCAGTGTTGGTGTGTCCTCATCTGTAAACTGGAGATAATAAGGCTTGTTACGAGGATCTAATGAGACAATTATGCCAAGTGCTTTGCAAACCTCAAAAGTTCTAGACAAACACTAATTATTCTTGTGACTACAAGAGCTTGATGACTGATTGTAACATGGCAGATGAAATAGCATGAAGATTCTGAGGCTGTGAATGTGAGTAACTAGCAAAATGGTGGTGCCCTCAAAACAAATTCAAAAGTTAGGAAGAAGCTCTTTGGACCATGCTGAGTTTGCATCGTCTGTGGAACGTCCAGGTGGAAATGAGTAGTATGCAGTTGTACCTATGAGACTACAGCTCAAGTGAGAAATATGAGGATTGGGCATATAGGGTTGGGAGTCATCTACATATAGGTGACATTTGAGCCCATGGAAGTTGATAAGTTCACCAAAAGAGAGGAAAAACAGAGAAAAGTACACCCTTGGGCAACAAGCATGGGTTATGGATGATGATTCTACAAAGGAGATGGTATTGGTTAGAACAGATTACTTTTCCAGGCTTATAGAACATTAGTCTCCCTCATACAATGTACAGGTATTAGAAAGACAGTCAGAAGAGAGCCATGTCACAAAAACCCAGGGAGAAGAAAGTAATCTGGAACCAAACTAGAAATACTGAAAACCAAAGGAGAGATTAATAAAATTGAAATTAAAAAACTATAGAACTAATAAATAAAATTGAGTTAGTTTTATGAAAAAAAAAAACAATAAAATTGATAAATCTTTTGTCAATTTGATTAAAAAAGAAAAGAAGGAAGAAAACCAACTTCCCGATATCAAAAATGAAAAGGGTGAACTGTGAACTAACCTCAAATGAGGAGGAAATTAAAACAATAATTAGAAATTACTTTTCCCAAATGTATGCCCATAAATTCAACAATCTAAATGAGATGGATGATTATTTCAAAAAAATATAAATTTCCCTGATTAACAGAAGAGGAAGTTGAATACTGAAATAACCCCATCTCAGAAAAAGAAATTGAACAAGCCATCAATGAACTCCCTAGAAAAACAATCTCCAGGGCTAGATGGATTTACAAGTGAATTTTCAAACATTTAAAGAACAGTTAATTCTAATACTATATAGACTATTTGGGAAAACTGGGGAAGGAGTCCTCCCAAATTCTTTTTACAATACAAATATGGTTGTTTTGTGTGTTTGTCCTTTGATAAAAAGACCATGCCACCAGAAAAATAATGACATGACTTGCACTTGACTTTGTTTTGAGTAAGGGAGGGCTGTGCAGATCACCAACCTCACTTCTCCTCCAGAGCCATCTGAATCCAGTGACCAAATATTCATCAGGATGACTGGAGATGACCCAGGATGAG
>CM053773.1:163718448-163733949 GCA_028658325.1 Potorous gilbertii
GGAGGGATGAAAGAAGAGAGGGCAGATTGGTGATACGGGTAATTAGAATGCTCAGTGTATTGGGGAGGGGGGAGGGGAGAGAAAAAATTTTGGAACCCAAAATCTTGTGAAAATGAATGTAAAAAGTTAAGTAAATAAATTTTTTAAAAAAGGCAGAGATAGAGAATAATCTTTATAGCCATGCATGTGAAAAGTATCCATACCTAGGATATACTTTTATACCAGCCCATATTTCCTTATGTTAGAATGGAAATGATGCACTAAATTGCTTCCCAGTGGCATACTACATCTTTTTTGTTGTAAAAATCAGAATTATTTAAGATATTCTAGAGTATTCCTTGGAATAAATTATCAGTTCCAGGAGTATTACAGAACAGAGTATTGAAAATTTGAGAAGAAAAAAGCCTCTGTCTCCTGTTTGCAAACTGAGTGCAGATAGAGATCAGCTGATTTCATCGCAACTTTGTTCTTAGCCAACGTTGCAACTCAGCTCAAACTAAAATAAAGGTGATATTCATTTACGTATAGTACTGGGCATGTTTGCTTACACAGCATGAGGCATGGTAGTTAGGGATTTTCCATGTTTTCCAGGATTCATCAACATAGGGATAAAGTTGACTGGCTGTTATTCCTCCCAGCTGGGATTTTTGACCCCTAAGGATCCACATGGGGACTCTTGTGTGCCTTCATGGAAACAGGATTCCTCTTCCTAAGCAATGCCCAGAGGAATGGCTTTGTGGGCCCTTTCCAAAGCAACCTCTTCCCCTTCCTCTCTGTGGCAGGGCTACCCCTATGGGGAGTGAAATTTGAAAGACCAGCAGGGCCCCAGGACAGAGATTTCTCCAGAATGGCAAGGCAGCTGGCAAGGAGAAGGAAGAAAAAAGTCCAGTCATGAGTGAGGAGAAGCATGGCAAAGAGCTTTCCCAAAATGATGGCCCAGGGAAGGAATCACAAATCAGGAGTCCAGTCATAATGAACATTCTTCACACATTATGTTTCAACTAATATCTCTCTGCCTTTATCGACTCTTCCCTTGTTTTCCTTCCTCACCGTGCCTCCTATTTTCTCTGACCTACTTCAAGACTGAACTCAAATTCTACCTTCTACATTACTCTTTTCCTCTTTTTCCCTCAGCAGCTACACTCTTCCCTTCTAAGATTACCTTGCATATAATTTGTAGTTATCTTGTGTGTATTTATTTACATATGTTTTATCTTCCCCCATTAAAATGTGAACTATTAGAAGTCAGAAGCTTCTCAAAAAATTTGTATCCCTAGTCAGTAAATAGTAAGTGCTTAATAAATTCTTATTGATTAATTGATTGACTTCCCCTTCCCCTATACCATGTTCCCTGATGCAGTTAATATTTTAGATTCTTCCTATTAAAATCATTAGGAAAGATGAATATGTAATGAATGTTAAACACTTTCTATGTGTCTGAAGCTGATTTAGGTTCTATGGGGAATTAAGAGTATAGAACACCTGGTTTTTACTTTTGAGGGGCTCCATCTAATTAAAGAGATAATGTTAGTGCATGTGAAGCAATTAACCATAGCTAATAGCACACAATTGCACACAGCTAAAGGTTCGCCCATGTAGTCTTGAGTATAAGTACTATAGGCATTCGGAGAGAGAGAGAATAATCATGAAATGCTTCCTAAATGAGGAGTTTGCATCCTACCTTTCACTAGTTGGAGAGTAAGGATACGACCATTAGGGAATGGAGGAATAGTAAAAATCTACTTATATTTGTAAATATGAATGAAAAACAGTATTATATACCTTTCCAAGTAGTTTCCTATACATTGTCTCATTCAACCTTTACAATAAGCTTTTCAAGACAGGCCAGGTATTACCTCAAAATAGTTCTGATCCTGGTTGCCTTTGAGAGTTTCAGGAATTACTTTGGCCAAAAGATTCTGTCATCCTTAAATGTGAGAAGAGATGGGTGCAAAGATGACTTAGGAGAATAAATCTCCAAGTTCTTCAGTGAGGATCTCTTGAAGAAAGTATAGATATTTATCCAGGAGCAGAGAAGGTTGAAGGGAGAGGGATGATATTCTGCTGTCTTTAAGTATTTTTTAAAAGGAAGCAGATTTATTCTTCTTGTCCTAGAGAACAGAATTACTAATAGAAGTTGCAAGGAGACTGATTTCTGCTCAAAATGAAGAAAAGTTTCCTAATGATAAAGTTTTCCAAAAGTGGGTTGGGGTACCTCATGAACTAATGAAATCTCCCTATTTGGATATATTCAAGCAGAGGCTGGAAAGCTATAGGAGGGATGCATACTTCAGGTGTTAGTTGACTTACTTGACCTCTGAGGTCTTGTCCTATTTAGAGAGTCTGAGATTCTTCTTTATGGTGCTATTGGCAGAAACAGACACACTGAAAAAGAAGTGAGGTTTATCTTGCCCATCCAATAGAGTCACAAGATTCTTGAGGGCAGAAGCCGTGTCTTTGCATCACTTATAGCTTTTAGCATGGTGGTGGCACTCACTGAATACCTACAAAAATGAGTTGAATGATGAAAAGCAAAGAAAGAGAAGAAAAGATCCTCTGAGCATGGTCTCAGAGCTTCTGAATTCCCATATGGAAGTGGAGCCAATTTAAGACCACTTCCCGAACGTGGTAGTCCCTGGATTTGCTCCAGGGATGGGTGAAATGTGAGTCACGCTTCTGTTCGTCTGCTTCAATTTGCTCCTCCTGGTGCCTCCTATTTATAGCTTATGGTGGTGGTTTTTCACTTGTTAAACAGGGAAAGAAAAATGGCTGAACTAAGGCAGAGCCATAAGCTAATGGAAATTGTTTAAATAATTAATAAAGAAAGGCTTGAAAATGACAACTCACTGGGAAGTTATGGAAACATATAAGCTGAAATTGCAGCCAGCAGACTTGGAGCCATGTATTACCCTTCAGAGGTTAAATGGGATGATTTGAAAGCTAGCAGGAAAAGAGAAGCCAGTTATAATTTGTTTTAAAAAGAAAGAAAAATGTAAACATAAACCTAAGAGAGGAAACTGTCATCGTTTTGGATACTGGTGTGACAGCAATAATAAAATTATAGAAAATAATTCACATTTGTATTGGGTCTTTAAAGTATGAAAGGCTTTTTCCTTACATCAGTCCTATGAGGGAGATATATTACAAAATTATCTCCCTTATTTTGCCAACGGGGAATCTGAGATTCTTGAAGTGAAATGAAGAGCCCAAGGTCACACAGGATGTTAGCTTTGACTTGAAAGTAAGTCTCCTGGCTCCCAATTCAGCATCTACATCAAAGTTCTGTGGACTTACTGACATTCAAGGGACAACATGGTAGCTAAGAGAAAGAAAATGAGATTTAGAAATAGAAAAACTAGATTTGAAACCTTTCACTGATATTAGCTGTGTGACATTAGAGCTTTCTGGGATACTTTGTTCTTTCTAAGTATCTCCTCAGATATTAAGTGGCACTAATGAATATTTGGAGTGACTCACAGAATTGTTGTGAGGAAAGTGCTTTGTGAATCTTACGATATTGTAGGAATGTCAGTAATTATCTTTGTAAATCCATTCATGCTTCCTTTAATGTTAAAGATATATTCCAGTGACACTTTATTTTCAGGAACTTTGTTGTTATTCATATAGTCAATAAGCATTTATAAATGCCTGCTTTCTACTAGATATTCTGCTGCATACTAGTGATTTTTTAGAAAAACCCAAAGAAAAAGCTTTTTCAATGGAGGGGGAGAAGGAGGAGGTAAGAGGGAAAGGGTGAACCTTACTCTCATCATATTTGGCTTCAGGAGGAAATAACATGCAATTTGATATGAAAATCTATCTTACAATACAGGTAAGTAGGAGGGAAGGGGATAAATGGTGGGTAGAGGGATGATAGAAGGGGAGGGCAAATGGGAGGAGGGGATAATTAGAAGTAAACACTTTTGAGGAGGGACAGGGTCAAAAGAACAGACTAAATGGAGGGCAGGATAAGATGGAGGGAAATATAGTTAGTCTTTCACAATATGACTGTTAGGGAAGTGTTTTGCATAATTACACATGTATAGCCTATATTGAATTGCTTACCTTAACAGTGGGAATGGGTGGAGAGGGAGAGAAATTGGAACTCAGAGTTTTAAAAACAAATATTAAAAATTGTTTTTACATGCAACTGGCAAACAAGATATACAGGTAATGGGTGGGGTATAGAAATCTGTCTTGCCCTACAGGAAAATAAAGGGGATGGGGATAAGAGAAGGGAGGAGTGTGATAGAAGGGAGGGCAGTTTGGGGGAAGTGGTAATCAGAATGCATGCTGTCTTGGGGTGGGAGGAGGGGAGAGATGGGGAGAAAATTTGGAACTCAAAATCTTGTGGAAGTGTCTATCTAAAACTAAAAATAAATAAATTTTTTTAAATAAAAAGCCCAGTCCTTATCCTCAAGAAATTTATGGTCTTATTAGAAATATACTGGAGATGGAGAAGGTGCATTTTCTAATGCATACATTTGCTTACTTTTATCTTCTGGAATATTTCATTTTCTATGGAATGAAATTCCTTAGATCAGGAGGCATTTCTGCATCTTGCTATAATTAATATGTGTTGATATCATGATTGCCTCTTAAAATATTCCCAAAATGGATATGTGAGACTACGTATGCAATCAGTTAGTGATCATTACCCCTTGAGTGAAGTGAGGGTGGTCTCCATTGGAAAGAGAGAGAAATTGGAAGTCCTTTACAAAAAAAGAGCTTATAGTATGGTTTTCTTATTGCTGATTTGTGTGGGTGTGTTTATGTGCATGCATGCATGCGTGTGTGTGTGTGTGTGTGTGTGTGTGTGTGTGTGTGTGTGAACAGAGACTTGCCAAGAGGTCTGTTAGGCAAGCAAAACAATTTGACATTTGGAAGCATTGTGGAATGATGAAAAGAGACTTTGAACCTGAGTTCAAAACCTAATCCTCAGTAAGTCATTTCACTTCCCAGAATCCTAGCGTTCTACATCAACCTCATCATTTTACAAATGCAGGGTTTGGACCAGCTGACCGCTGAGCATTAGCTTTATAATTTTGGAGTAGGAGTTCCAGAAGCAAATGGTCAGAACTTTTCAACATGGGGAGAGGGATTAGTTATACATCTGATGATTTTGGGATTTATATTGATACTTTTAACAATTCCATGGCTTCTGGTGTGGTGAGAATTGTTTCCATCCATGAAGAACACAATCCTTTATACCCTCTCAGCCTATACAGTTCTGCCTGTCTTTACAAAGAATTTCCATAAAGGATCCACTCAGCACACTGGCGTCCTTTCTTTGGACTTTTGGGGTTTCTTCTTGACTCCAGTCAGGAAAGCTCGGAGCAGTACATGGATATTAAAGGTTTAAGGCAGACTTTGCTCAGCATAAGGGAAAAAATTCCTAATTAGAGTTATCTAGAAGTGGAATGGGATACCTCAGGAGATAATAGGTTTCCCATTGCTGGAGGTCCCATTGTCACAGATGCTTTAGAAGAACTAGTGCTCAAATACAGTTTGAACCATATGGCCTCTGAGGATATGATTCGGAGTATCAGTGTAGCACTCAGGTTGTCCATCTCTCATGTCCCTCATTCTCTTTCCATGCCCAATCCACTGACTTTTCCAATAACATGTGCCCTTGCAATGACTTTTACATCTCTTGTCACATCTCACAGGAGAGGTAACGTAATTTAGACTGGTTATGCTTACTGTGTTCAATTACCTTTTTTTTAAAAGAAAAGTTCTTCATGTAAGGTTTCAAATCACTTCTACTTTTCAAAAATAAATAATTACCTTAACAAGGTAAGCACATGTCTTAGTCAAACATTTAGTCAGAGTATTTAAGCCAAATGTAGAAAAAGTCTTGACCAACTAGAGTTGCACAGAAAGCATGATCAGATTGGCTGAGGAAATTTGGTCACCTTCTAGAGCTCATCTACAAAATATCACCAGATCTGATGTTGCATTCCAGCAAAACCCCAGAAGAACTGTTGTGTGGAGGAGAATGCCTCATCTCTGGCACTGGCCTCAGTTCTCTTTACCTCCTTTGGACTTTTCCCTGGGACAGCAATGGATGGCAGTAATGCCTGAAAAGGGAGCCTAGAATGGACTGGATTCAATGTGGGAAGACAACAGAAAGGTGTTACCATACCTAAGGAGAACTTCATGAGTAACCCCTAAAGGGCAGGAAAGAATTTCTAGCAATTCAGAGATAGGTTATTCCTTAGTTACATGTACTTTCTAAGTTTGAGCCCACACTCCCCTGGCCTCTTTATGTACTTGTGAAAAACTATATCACACAGATCTTTGGGGAGATGTTTTATAATGTTTTCTGACTAGGGGTATTTAGTAAATACCCCTTTCCAAAAGCTACTTATGTCTGGCTAATTAATAACTAAATTTGTCATCATTTTGGAAAGTACATATGTAAAGGACCATGAACTATAGAATTAGAAAATATAACCCTGCCCCCTCAAGGATACTCTTTTCCCTAGGAGAGAACTGGGGACTGGGACACATCCCTGGGAAAAGTCATCTCAGAGTATGTGCTACAATATTTATTTTTCCTCTAAGACACCATGATTTGTAATCAAATTAGCATCACCAGGAAAATATTGATGTTAAAAAGATGAACATTTGTGTCAGCAAGCAATTTGAGATTTTTAAATGCATAGAAATGACACTTAGCCAAGTCTCCTCACACTCAGTCCTGGAACCAGGAAAATATGCTTTTCATGAATAATTTTCCAGTGTAGGTGATTAGATAAGTCTTTTCACTTTTCAAGGGAATTCATTGAAGAGCCATGTGTAGTGTTTGGGAATTCAGTACAATTAGTATAATGTCATTCATGAGTACATTTTAAGAACTTAACCACTAGTAAAGAATTCTTGTGTTTAGACTCTATGGAAGATGTTCTACAATGCCCGTATGCTAGTATATATCGACATAGACATATTTATCATATATTACACCTATGATATATATTTTATATATAGTAGGTTATAAAAATTACATTTTTTTGTTGTTGTTAATTTGTTTCAGTCATGCTCATCTCATTGTGACTGTGTTTGAGGTTTTCTTGGCAAAAATGCTGGAGTAATTTGCCATTTCCTTTTCCAGATAAGGAAACTGAGACAAACAGGGTTAAGTGACTTGTCCATAGTCACACAATTAATAAGTGTCTGAGGACAGATTTGAAGTCACTAAGATGGGTCTCCCTAACTCCAGGCCCAGCATTCTATCTAATAAGCCACCTAGCTGCCCCATATATGCATACAAATGTATTACACATTTATATAAAAATATATAACACTTTACATAAAATGTGTTCTGTATTATGTATCTTATATGTACAGTGTATATTTCTGTACATAAATATTTGCATATACATATGTATTACACATATATGATATATGTTGTGTGCATATGACATATAAGTATTACATTGGGACACTTACAAGTGGGAGCATATCTAGAAGATGGCCACCAGAAGGGGGAAGGAATCAGAATGATGTCATTTGAGGGATCCATTGAATAATGAGGAGGAGCAAGAGGAGGAGAATGACATTTATAAAGCTCTTTAAGATCATCAAAACATATTTTCTATATTAGATCATTTGAACTTTACAACCATATAAAAATATAAACCTTACAACTGTATGAAAAATAGATTTATCATATTATATAGATAGAAAACTGAGGCATTGAAGAAGTTAAATGATTTGTCCAAGTCCTATAATTTGTGAGTACAGGTATAAGACATGGGGATGTTTATCCTGCAGAAGAAGCTTTTGGAAACAGGTTAGGAGATTGAGGTGGGGGGTGGGCAAGGAGGGAAAGAAAAAGCAGTTATTATTTATCATCATATAGTTGAAAGAATCTTATGGGGGGAAAGAATTAGATTTTTGCTGGGCCACAAAACTAAGATCATTGGCCAGAAACTATGGAGGCAAATTTTGTTTCCATATAAGGAATAAATCTCAAATAATTAGTACAATCCAGCGGAATTGGCTGCCTTGATGATTGAATGAATTACGTATCACTGAAAATCAAATGGAAGCTTTGTAACTATTTTTCAGGAATATTATAGAGAGAATTTCTATTCTGATAGATTTGGGAGTAGATGACCAACCAAGTCTCTCTCATTCCTGAGATATTATGATTTTATTTACGGTTCCCTTTAGGATGAGTAATTTGTCTCCACACACATAGACACTCCTGTACCAGAATACTTGTAAAATCTCTGTGTTGGACAGTGCAACTCTGCCTTTGAAATAATAATGGTATTATATAGCACTCTAAGGGTTGTAAAGCACTTTATGTGCTTTGTCTCATCTGATTCATGCAACAACCCAAGGAAGAAGATATTCTTATCACCCCCACTTTATAGATGAAGAGACTGATATTGAGAGAGATGGAATGATTCTTTCAGACTCTCAACACTAGTTGGTGACTCAGACAAGATTGGAACTCAAGTCTTCCTAACTCCAACTCTTATGTCTCATCCACTAATTGCTAATTGCATCAGTGCAGCTAATTGCATCAGTTCAAAGTACTCTGGCCGCAATGTAACAGCAATAACTTTGTTATCCCAACAATTTAGAAAGGACAAAAAAAAACCCAACAATATACCTACAAGAAGCTTTCTTTGATCCCAAAATGCTCATGGAAACTTATGACTACCTCAGATGGCTGCAGTCTTATTATCTACTAGTGTCATTCCAATTAAAAACCTTTCCTTCTAAAAGGTTAATTTTTAACCATATAAGGGATAATTTTGATTACATGAAATTGAAAAAACTTTAAAAATTAATGCAATTAGGATAAAAAGGGAAGTAGTCAACTGGGAATGTATGAATGAGAAAGCATCTATTAAGTCCTTACTATGTGCAAAGCATGTACTAAATTCTAGGATTATAAATGAAAAAGTGGAGACTGTCTCCGCTCTGAAGGAGCTGACATTCTAATGAGAGAGACACAGTACATAATTGTCATGTTAATGGAATTTAAGGTCTTCCCTGACCATTAATAGGCTTTAAGTGGAGCCCATTAAGGAAGCTTGCTTAGGGGAGGCTTGCCTATAGGAAGACTTTCACACCTTTTGCTAATTTCTAATTAGGCACTGAGTCAAAGGGTTGTGATGCTTTCTGGTTATGAGAAGAGTACATATACTCTGAGTTGGTATTTTACTTTGAGAACTAGCTTATGAAAAGGATCTTATGATTCCCTGGTCAAGACTCTGAGTGGCTGTATGTTTAGAGGTCCCTGACTGCCCAGATATAAAGGCTCTCTCAATCCATGGATGTTTGTAAAGTGCATAGTAATATTGCTTTGATTCAGGCAGTAGAACCATGTCTGTTGGTCTTTATTTCCCTGCTTATGTTTTTTCTGTTTGTATTTTCTCTGAAGTTCAGGGTACTTAATGTTCCCCTGAACTAGGGAATGTAATTAAAAAAGATTTTTGACCCCTTAAACAGCTATCTTTCATAGTAAAGCAAATCTGAGAACCTGTGCTAGCAGCCATTCTGGATATGCCTGTGTGGTTGCCTTTACAATAATTTGCAGGTTTCAGGTATAGAGCTGAAGGAAGTATCCATGAGTGCACTGACAAAGCAGATAGTCAGACATCTCCTTTTATGAGCAGCACTGGGCTTTGCACATGCCAGACTGCTTAAGATGGAGGCCCCCATGTCGGAGATATCAGGGACCTCTATTGAGAAAGGACATTCTACATTCCTCAGCCATGTGGGTTGGGAGCCACCTTTTTTCATTGCATAGCTGTAATGGGGTACTGTGAAATCTACATGGTTGAAACAATTGCTCTTTCTCCCTTTAGATGTATCCAGTGGTGAAGCTCTTTTTCACCCATCAGTAGTTTTCAGTCATATCTGGCTCTTGATGACCCCATGGGGGCTTTTCTTGGCAAAGATACTGGAGTTTGCCATTTCCTTCTCCAGCTCATTTTATAAATGAAGAAACTGAGGCAGTTAAGTAACTTTGTTCAGCCTCATATAACTGGTAGGTATCAAAGGTCATATCTGAATTAAAATAGAGTGGGCTGAGGGCTTTTAGTCCCTGCCATTGGCTTAAGCCCCCATCAGTTTTGTTTCCCTAGTTTTAGGAATCCCTCAGACCCCAGTTCCATTTAACTGCTTAACAGTCAGATTAGTTTTTACTAAGGAATATTTACTCAAAGATATAGCATAAATGAACACTTAAACATTCCACTAAATACCTCATGAGGCATATACCTCCTTAGTCTCTGGGGAGGGGAAAGGGATTAGATTTACAGTTTAGCTCAGTTCCTATACAGCATTAGTCCCCCTAAGTGCCAAGTCCCTAAGGCTTGGATTGCAGCATACAGGCTCTTTAGGGCTTCCTTACTAGACTGCTAGCAACATTTGACCTGGAATCCTGGATCTAAGGCCTTTTTGACTTGCGATACCAGGTCCAAGACTCTATAGCCTTTATCTAGAACTGAAAAGGACAAATTAGACTCCCTAAAATCCCAAACCTGTTTCTTGGGGCTTTGGGGCCTCAAAAGGGGAAGGGAATTGGTCTGTGGACCTTCCCTGCATAGTGTGCTTAATTTGTGGTGCCCATGCCATGGGTGAAAATGGGAAGCTAAGTGGTTTAGTGGATAGAGTGCCAGGCCTAGAGTCAGGAAGAAAAGCCTTTCCTATCCAGAACTGGGCAGGGGTGGAAAGGGTGGGGGGAATCTTTGTATCAGATGTTTCTCATAATATCTAAGATATATAGGCAACTAAGAGAAATATATATATAAATGTATATATATATATATATATACATATATATATATATATACCTATATGCATATACATATGCATATATATGTGTATATGTGTGTGTATCACATTCCTCAGTATAGAAATGGTCAAAGGAATTACAGACTATTGAAAGAATGCTCCAAATCACTGACAAGATAAATACGATTCAAAACTCTACTATTTAAATAAGAAATCAGTGTTGGAAGAATTGTGGAAAAATGGACACATGGATGCATTATTGGTGGAATTGTAAATTAGTCTGACTCTTCTGAAAAGTAGTTTAGAATTATGTGAAGAGAGTACTGAAATGCTCTTATGCTTTGACCCAGAGATTCTACTGATAAATATATATTCCAAAGAGGCTAATGGCAAAAAGAAAGGACCTAAATACACCAAGATATTTATAACAACACTTTTCCCAGGAGCAAAGAACTAGAAACAAAGCAGATGCCAATCAACCAGGTAGTGGCTAAACAATTTGTAATGTATGTATGTAATGAAATATTACTATGCTGAAAGAAACAACGGATGTGACGGCTACAGAGAAGTCAGGAAAGACTTCTAGGGGTGATGCCAGGTGAAGTCAAGCAGAACCAGGGAAACAGCGTACACAGTGGCTACGGTGATGTATACAGAAACAACAAAGAACACCAACACCAACCTGACAGGGAATGCTACAGAACTATAATGACCAAACTTTGCTTTCAAAGAAGAGACATGTAAAAATACCTCCCCATCTTCCTTTAAGAAGGGGGAAGGGACAGCTAGGTGGCACAGGCCCTGGACTCAAGAAGACCTGAGTCCTAATCTGGCTTTAGACTCTTGACACTTACGAACTGGGTGACCCTGGGCAAATCCTGATTGCCTCCACACAAAAGAAGAAAAAAGAAGCGAGAGACCAAAGGTCTGGAACACAATGAATAATGTCAGACTTTTTTGATCTGTTGCTGAGTTTTGTAGAAATGACCTTCCCCATCCCCTTCCTTTTCTTTCTTTATTATGATTTTTGGCTCTGCTGGAGGGGGAAGACATACAGTATACAACTGGCTTTCATTATAGCCAGTATCTTCCTTCTCACAGAATTACCAGAAAGGGGTCTTTGTGCATGTCTACTTCCCCAAGAAGAATGAACAGTAGATAAGATGATACAGTTGAAAGTACATTTAAGCAAGAGTTGGGACATCTGGATTCTAGCCCTGGATCTTCCACAGATGGTGTAACCTTGGGCAACCTGTCTGACCCTCAATTTCCTGATTATAAGATGGGGATGATGATACTCATAATACCTAGCTCACAGGTAGGGTGCTGTGTGGAGTAAATCTCTTAGTATAACATAAAGCATTACTTGAATTTACACTGTTATTTCAAAGCTGGGACAAAATTAATTTGTCTCTTTCTTCTCTACTAGTCACTTCCTTTCCTTTCCTCCCCCAGATTCTCATTCTTCCATCAAACTGTGAGCACCTCATTTGAGATGATTCAACCTGTTATTTGGCCCAAAGAAAAATTCCACACAAAAGCAAATTATACCCTTAGTTACACATCATTCCTTGCAGAATCAACTAGTATTCTGAGGTAAGAAGCTAAAGAGGGACTTTCAAGGCAGGAGGTCACAGGTATACAAATCCTTATACTCTCATTCAATTCGCTGATCGCACTCTACTGCTTGAGAAAACATAGATCTTAAGTTCATAACACTAGAGTGGAAGGAGGTCTCATAGGCAACATGGTTCAGCCCCCTCATTTTACAAATGAGGAAAATGAAACCCAGGGAGGTTAAGTAATTTGCCTGGTGTCACACTAGTAAGAGTCAGGAGCTGGATTTGAACCCATGTTTTCTGATTCTGAGGTTAGCACTCTTTCTACTGTACCATACTACTGAAAGTGAAGTACAAGATAGAAATAGTCATTAAATGTCTTCAGCACCTTATCTGGAAATCAGAAAGGGCTTTAGGATGAGAGAATATTACACAATATCACACATTCATTTTTCTACAAATAAAAAAAATATGGAGGTCAAGAAATGTGAAATGATTTGCTAAGACTGCATCATGAGATCTTGGCTGAGTCAGAATTAGAACCCTATTCTTCTGCCTCCCAGACCATGGCTCTACTGAGGAAAGCAAATTATTGCCTTTACTTCATTAATAGTAATAACGACTGGGAAATATCTGAACAATCTGTGGTTTATGTATGTCACTGAAGGGCTTTGTACTCTAAGAAATGACAAATATATTGAATTCGGGGAAACTTGGAAAGATTCGCTCATTCATTCATGAAAAGTGGTACTAAAAGACATCAGTATTCAAATCAGTGCCATGGCCAACTGTTAAAACATAACTCCTCTTATTAGAGAAATGTGGGGGTCTTGGTGTGGAATGAGGCATCCTTTGCAAAGCATGATCAGTATTTAAGTTTATTTTCCTAAAGTACTTGTTTTTTACAAGGAAGAGTTTCTATTAAAGAACAGATACAGGAGAAGTGAAAATGAAATAAAAGCCATCAGTAAAGCAATAGCTTACATTGGTACAGCACTTAATGTTTACAAATCACTTGTGCACAAATACTTTATTGTATTTGATCCTCACAACTATCCTGTGAGAAAAGCTTTTCTATCTTTATTTTATAGATGAGGAAACTAAGACAAAGAGATTAAGTGATATTTCAAAGATTGCTTTAGCTAGTAAAGGGCATAGTCTTGTATGCACTTGAGGTCTTATCACTCTTAAGTCCAGCCACTGACTCTTTCACCCTGCTCTTCAAATAATAAGCTATTTTGAAATTCTGCCAAAGTACCAAAAGATCCCATGACACAATTGGTTGGTTATGTTATATTTAATTCTCAAGGAGAATGCTCCTAATACGGATGCATAATGAACAAATAATCTCCCAGTCTCAAGGATCTGCACAAGACATGTTCCCAAATTTTGGGGATCATACCTAGCCTGAATTTTTTAAGGTCTAAAAATGGCCCCCAAAAATTGAAGATACAACTGAACATTTTTTCACCCTTTTTTCTTCCCCATCCCCACTCCCATAACCTAGGGGCTTTCAAGATTACCTAGTTCAATTCTCTCACCACACAGAAAAGGAACCTGATTCCCAGAATAGGGAACTAACTTGCCCAAGGTCACATAGCAACTTAGTGGCAGAGATAGGACTCAGACACAGGCTTTAGGACTCAAAATCCCAAGAAAATTAAATGTGCTCTCAATTATATTCCAAAAAAAGGACCTATGACTAGACCTCCGACTGTCCAAATGGCCTTGTTTATTAGGAAATTTTGTATAGTTGAACAGTAGCTAAGATCTCCTGACAGTGATGTTTAATTTATCAGTACTTCTAGCCTTGCAGCTCAAACGTGCAAGTTGAGCTCATTTATTTTTCATAAATTCTTTGAGTAATAGAGTCTGTGTTTCAGAACCATGGAACAACATGATGAGCTAACGAAGCTCGACTGGAGAACAGATGGTCCTGAGAACTGTACATTTAAAATTATGTAACTCACTTTGCCGAGGCTCTGGCAGCTGACAGTTTTATCTTAATGAAAAACATAAGAAAAGTGAGAAAAAGAATCCCATGAAACCTTCAGATTCATTTCCAGTTATTATCAAAATAAACTACCATATCCATTGGTAGTGGGAAAGTTAAAACAAGGTGGGAGGATGCTGATGAAATTTACTTAGTTCTGAATGCTGCTATCTATCATCACCCAGTTTTCTTGAGTGGAAAAACATCCTCCTAACTGTTCCTTCTGAAAATCAATACATGATTTCTTTAGAACTATGCAACCAAGGAGTGGGTGGTCTCATAAGGTAGTGAGCCTCCTGTCACTCTTACGTGTTCGAGGAATGACTAAAACACCAAACATTTTTTTTGGGTGGGGGGAATACTATAGAGTGGTTCATGATGTAGGAAAGAGTTGGACTAGATGACTTCCATTTAGATTCCAGTTGAAGCCCTTGCTGCTTATAAACACATGCGGACTTATACTTTTGTCATTTCTTGAAATTCATGTAAAGACAAGTATCTTAGAGTATATGCTAATCCTGGAATCATAATTTAGGGATGAAAGGATTTCACTTTGCAAAGGAGGGAAACTGAGAACTAGAAGTGACTTCCTAAAGTCATACACTCAGTTAGTGTTAGAGGTGAGACTAGAACCCGTGACCCCTGACTCATAGGCCTCTGATTTTCTACTACACCACAGACTCCCTAATCATGTTTTACAGAAAGTAGAAGGCATGTTTACTATGTTGCCATGGTTTACCAAACCATGTAATGGGGGATCAGCAGTCTGTAATTATCATCGTCACCATCATCACCGTCATCATCATCGTCATCATCATCACCATCATCATCATCATCATCACCATCATCATCACCATCACCATCATTATCATCATCATCAACATCATCACCATCACCATCATCATCACCATCATCATCATCATCACCATCATCATCACCATCATCATCATCATTATCATCATCATCACCATCATCATCATCATCATCACCATCATCATCACCATCATCATCACCATCACCATCATTATCATCATCATCAACATCATCACCATCATCACCATCGTCACCATCGTCATCATCGTCTTCATCATCACCATCACCATCATCATCACCATCATCATCATCATCACCATCATCACCATCGTCACCATCGTCATCATCGTCTTCATCATCACCATCACCATCATC
>CM053773.1:163734449-163834449 GCA_028658325.1 Potorous gilbertii
CTTGGTTTCTCAGATTAGCCTCCATCTGTTCCATTCTAATTTTGAGAGAACTATTTTCTTCAGTGAGCTTTTGCACCTCTTTTTCCACTTGGCTAATTCTGCTTTTGAAAGCACTCTTCTCCTCATTGGCTTTTTGAACCTCTTTTGCCAATTGAGTTAGCCTATTTTTCAAGGTGTTATTTTCTTCAGCATTTTTTTGGATCTCCTTTATTAAGGTATTGACCCGTTTTTCATGCTTTTCTTGCATCTCTCTCATTTCTTTTCCCAGTTTTTCCTCTACCTGTCTAACTTGATTTTCAAAATCCTTTTTGAGCTCTTCCATGGCCTGAGCCCACTGGATATCTATTTCAGATGTTTGGGATACAGAGGCCTTGACTCCTATGTCTTTACCTAATGGTAAGCATTGGTCTTCTTTATCAAAGAGGAATGGCACAATCATCTGTTCCCCAAGAAAATAACCTTCTATGGTCTTATTTTGTTTCCCTTTTCTGTGCATTTTCCCAGCCAGTTACTTGACTTCTGAGAGTCCTCTCCACCCCTGGCCTAGGTCTGCCCAGCTAGTGCTTGGGGTCTGAGATTCAAATGCTGTTCCCCAGCTTCAGGGCTTTTGGCGGCAGGCCTGGCTGCTATTCAATGGGAGCTTAATTTCTGGTGCTCAGGTAGGGGGCAGGGCCACCTCCCAGGCTCAGTTCCCTCAGGGGGTTTATGCAGAGACCTTTTGTAATGGAGCTGCTGCCAAGCTCCTGCCTGCTCTGGGAGTCTCTGGCCGCCTGCTGCTTCTGCCGCTGCCTCTGCAGCTGCCTCCCAAGGGGGCCTGAGTCCCGGAGACACCCTGCTCCCCTCTCAGACCGTCTCTCTCACTGACCTGTGCGTCTGTGGGTGGAGGGACTTTCATGGCTGCTGGAGATTCCGTCTCTGAAGCCTGCTCTGATCTGCTCGCTCCTCTCAGTGCCACAGGGCCAGTGCAGGGCAGGGCTCTGCTCCCGTCTGGTGTGTGATGGACCTTTGGGATCGGTTTTTCAGGGCTCTCTGGAACGGAAATCTCCTTCACTGTGTTGCTGCGTGGCTTCCACTGTTCCAGAATTTGTTGGGAGGTCTTTTTAGAGGAAATCCATGGGCTGTGGGTTCGGAGCTAGCATATGTGAGTCTTCCTACTCTGCCATCTTGGCTCCTCCCCTCTGTCTTTTTTTTTAAGAAAGTCTTTAACCTCTTCTCCCTCCACTGGGGGTCCTTCCTTCCTTCCCCTATCTCCCTGAGGAACATTCAACCCTTCTCTAGCACTGGGCCCCAGTCTTGACTAACCCAAGTAAAAGGAGAGTACGGTAATATCATTGTGCACAAGACTAGCAATCCAAAGGAATGCTAGGATTCAGCCTGCTTCATGTGATTGGATGTGTGTCTGTACAATTCCCCTTCATAGTCTTCTCATGATAGAGTGGAAACTACACTGGATTTAATCAAGAAATCAACCACTCAGACAGGTCACTTGATTTGGGTTCATTTCCTCAAACAGAAAATTAAGGGGTTGGACTAGATCCAGCAAAAATCCTACAGACATCCCCTTTTGATTCCCCAGTTCACAAAAACAAAAACAAACAAATTGTATCCTGCTAGTACATCCCTCTTTTGCTAACATGGGTCTTCATTCTAAAATTCAAATGTTCTCTCCATCAACTCCCCCTACTTCTACTCCAACTTTCACACCCATTTCTTATATACACACTCTATTGAATTTTTAAAATCTCCTAGCCCCCACCTTCTTTCTCCCTTTCACTGTGACTTATGGAAGCCCTGTGGGTCATCCCTGTGTAAGTAAACTATTTTATCCTAAAACTATTTCTTTTATTTATCCTAAAACTATTTTCTTTTATTTAATCAATTCAAATCTGTCTCCTTCTCCCCCACCTCCAAGAAGAAAAAGAACACATTTGTTACAAATGTGTAGTCAAGTAAAACAAGTTCTTAACACTGGCTAGGTAAGAAAAAAGTCTTAATTTGCCCTGATTTTTTCATATCTTTATGAGGAGAGTTCTATGAATCATGACAGATCACTGTGCTAGCCACAGTTCCTAAGTCTTTCAAAGTTATCTTTACTGTTGTCACTGTGTAAATTGTTTCCCTGGCTCTGGTCCCATTGTTCTGCTTCAGTTCATACAAATCTTTCCAGATTTTTCTGAAACCATTTCTCTTTATCATTTCTTTAGAACTATAGTATTCCATCACACACACACACACACACACACACACACACACACACACACACACACACAATAACTAGTTCGGTCATTCCCTAACTGATGGGTACCTTCTCAGTTTCCAGTTCTTTGCCACCATTAAAAGAACTGCTACATTTTTCTATATCATTACAGTTTGTCTGCTTAAGAAAAATTCCTTCATTAATCTACCCTCCTTCTTATTCCCAATTCCTATCCTCCCTTTTTCTCTATTGAATGAAATGTATTTCTGTACCCAACCATTTGTATTCTTCCTTTTTGTGACCTTATATGAGAATGAGATTCAAATGTCCCTGCTCCTCATACCCTTTCCTCCTTGTTAATATAGACTTCTACTTAGAAAAACCAATTATGTGAGATAATTTTCTGAATCCTTAGTCTCCCCCATTCTACTCTAATACATTCCTCTACCTTCCTTTTCGTTCTTCTAAGATTATTAAAATGTAACAGAACCATTCCCAAGCTCTCCAAATAGATTTCCTCTATGATCACTAATGAGAAGGGTCAGTGGAGACATGTGTATCATCTCCCTAAATTAGAATGTGAACAGTTTATCCCTTAGTCCCTCTTGATTCCTGTGTTTCCCTGACAAAATTTCTATGCAGCTCTGACCTTTTCATCAGAAATGCCTGGAAGTCCTCTATTTCATTAAAGGTTTAATTTTCCTCCTATAGAATTATATTCAGCCTAAATGAGTAAGTTATTCTAAGTTGTAAACCTTTATCTTTTGCCTTCTGGAATATCACATTCTAATCTCTCCATTCCTTTATGGTGGTGGCTGCTAAATCATGTGTGAACACGATTATGACTGCTTGATATTTGAATTCTTTCTTTTCTAAATGTTTCTACTATTTTTCTTAGCCTGAGAAACTCTAGATTTTGAGTATAATGTTGCTGGGAGTTTTCCTTTTGGGACTTCCTTTAGGAGGTAAATAGATTCTATGTTGACTTCCCATCACTTTGGTGGGATTCATTTTTTTTTTTTTGCTCATTCTTTCAGCCCATTTCTTGACTTTATGTTAGGGATAGGCTCTGCATTTTTCTGGAGAGAATTCCAAGCTGCCCTTATGTCCTTTAGTTCTTGTTAATGCTTTCTTGCAATATTGAATATTATGTTATTCTAAGATCTCAGCGATAGCTCAGACTGTCACATGATATTACACATGACTACCAAAAAAAACAACAAAACAGACAAAATTAATGCACTGAGGGAAGTAGTTGAATGGGAAAAATTGCTTTGTATCAAATTTCTTTAATAAGAGTTTAGAATCCAAGATTCATAAACTATCTATCTATCTATCTATCTACCTATCTATCTATCTTTCTAACTATGTACTCACACATAGATATGTGTGTGACTAAATAACTTCCCAATAGATAGGAAAAAGGATATGAAAAAACAGTTCTCCAAAGTATTGCAAAGTATTCACAAACATATGAAAGAGTGCACCAAGAAATGCAAATCAAAACAATCCTGATGTTTCAACTCACACCTTGTCAATTGACAAAGATTACAAAACATGGTAACATGGTCAACGTTGGCAGGGTTATGGAATGATAGGTACACTAATACATTGTTGGTGGAGTTGTGAAATGGGCTAATACCTTAAGAAAGTTATCTATATAAAGAAAGTTCTCATATACACCAAAAATATTTATATTAGCACTTATTGTGACAACAAAGAATTAGAAACACATTAGACAGTTAAAGAAATTGTGGTACATGAATATAATGAATATTACTGTGCTGTAAGAAATTATGTATGCAATGAATACAGAGAAGCATGGAAAGATCTACATGCATTGATACAGAGTGAAGTTAGTAGAGCCAAGAAAAACAACATACACAGTAACAATAACAATGTAAATGGAAAGAATGATGACACACCAAAAACCAAAAGTGAAGGCAATAAAATTATAAAGATAAAGCATGACTCAAAAGAGATATAAAAAAATACTTCCAATCCACCTTTTCCTGGAGGTGAGAGGTCCACATGTATTATACACTGCATGTTTTTGGACTTTTCCAATGTAATTGATCGGTTGTGCTGAATTGCTTTCCTCTTTAATGAAATACTATTTGTTATATGGGATGACTGTTTACAATGGGGAAAGGGAAGGATACTGGGAATAACTATGATGACTTAAGAAACAGAAGATATTGGGGAGCAGAATCAGGAGTACATCATCCACAGTTACTGACACATTGTGCAATAATAACTGATTTTGATAGACTTGGCTCTTCTCAGCGATGCAAAGTTCTAAGACAACTCCCAAAGACTCATGATTGAAAATCCTATCCACATTCAGATCAAAGCATACTGTTTGCTCTCTCTTTTTTGTTTTGTTTCTTCTTTCTCATGGTTCATTTCATTGGTTATAATTCTTCTTTGCTACATGACTAATGTAAAAATATGTTTAATGTGGATGCATATGTAGAGCCTCTACCAGATTGCATGCTATCTGGGGGAGGAGGAGGGGAGAAAAAAATTTGGAACTCAAAAGTTTGTGGAACTGAATGTTGTAAATTAAAAATTAAATTAAAAAAGAAATAGAAAACATCAATAAAACTTATTTTAAAAAAATTTTCACAAGTACAAAACAGGGAATACTTCAGAAGGAATTTGTCTAGAAAATGATCTGAGGAGTAACATTGCTGTCAAGAAAATCAGTACAGTTTTAGGCTGCATGTTGAGGCATCATGTCCAGGTCTAAGGAAGTGATTTTTTGTTGTCTTCTGGTCAGACTGGATCTAGACTATTATGTTCAGTTCTAGGCACCACATTCTATAAAGAACACTGAGAGTGTAGAGACTTCCCAGAAGAGAATTTAAGCTTATTTAATATTTGCAAGAGTAGGGATACGCATAATAACTGAAGGACTGACAAGGAGAAAAGAGGATACACTTGTTCTTTCCAGTTCTGAGGAAAGAGATGGAAACAGTGAGAAGTTGAGAGAAAAAACAAATTTAGATTTGAGATAAAGAAAAACTTCTTAATAGTTAGAGCTATCTAAAAGTAAAATAGGCTTCCAGGAGGGAGAGGGAAAGTTACTTTTCCAAAAATGTAGTAACGAAGAGGCACCTGCTTGCTTTCTGCACAGAAGTTTGTTTACACTATATCTAGCAAAGCTATCCAAAGTACAGAATCACAGAATTTTAGAACTTGAAATATTGGAGATCACAAAATCACAAATTAACTAGTCAAGCCCCTTCTTTTCATAGGTGAAGAAATATAAGCAAAGGAAAGTAAAATATTTTGTCCAAGGTCATGAAGCTCATTAATTGTAACAGCAGCACTAGGATCCATATCTTCTGGCAGTCCAGTGTTCTCACTGTACTACCTTGCTACCTGAACTATTGTTGGGGTAAGGGGAGAGAGGAGTGTGACATTTATGAAGAAGCCAAAATACAACATCCCATTGTCTTTATATCTGTGTGCTTTCAAAGATCAACAGTAGGGTATTTTACTGTTGCACAAGGTTTCTTTTCATTTAAGCAGCTAAAAGGATGATCCATTTCAACATTAAATCACTGCCATGAGAGTATTTCCCAACTTACTAAGTTTTAATGCTTAGATCTATACTCAAGCCTATTATAAACTATTGTTCATTCTGATTTCCCTGCATTAATAAATCAATATATATTCATTAAACAACAGTTATAGGCCAGGAATGATGCTACATACCAGGGATACAAAGCCAAAAGTGAAATAGTCCCTGACCTTGAGAAGTTTAAAATTTATCAAGGGGATTCGATATCTACCTATACACAAAATTAAAAAAAAATTAGATAGTTTTAGAAGATACTAGCAGTTTTTGGAGAAAGGTGGGGAATAAAAATGACTTTATGTAAAAGGCTGTATTTAAGTTGAACCTTGAAGGAAGCTGATATAGGATGACAGCTTGAAGGGATGGCAGAATTTAGAGAGGGTTTCATCACTTCAGAGATTGCTGCAACTTTGATACTCAACCTTATCAGTACTCTCTGTTGTCTCTGTCTCTCTGATTGGAGAGCTGGAGGCACGAGTGAAAAACCTACCTACGGATTCCTTTAAAGATTAGGCAACTCTGCATTGCCTGTCAGCTGCACTACTTGGTTTTGACTCTACCATCATTATGTCGCCTTGATAAGTACCTTTACCCCCTCCTCACCTTACTTTCCAGCTTCCATTTATATGATGTCTCCTCTCTCTCTCTTTCTCCACACACACACACACATACACACACACACACACGCACATATGTATGTATGTATATGTAAAAGGATTAGTGGGGAGGTAGTCTCATAGCTTTCAAAGCTTCTGAAGGAGTCCATAAAAGCGATATACTTTGGAGCAAAGGTCTGTCAATGGTTCTGTTGCTGTTGTGAAATCATTTCTGTTATGCCTCACTCTTTTGTTAATCCATTTGGAGTTTTCTTGGCAAATACACTGAAGTGGTTTGCCATTTCCTTCTCCAGTTCATTTAACAGATGAAGAAACTGAGGGAAACAGGATTAAGTGACTTATCCAGGGTCACACAGCTAATTTTTGAGGCTGGGCTTGAATTCAGGTCTTCCTGACTGTAGGCCCAGCACTCTATCCATTGCCCTATCTAGCTATGGTGGGTTCTAGGCTAAGTGATTAAGATAGAAGCCGAAGCTGACCCAGTCTTCACTCCATTTATCTCCTCTATCTAATACAGGAAGCAGTGTCTTGGTCTTTGTTAACCATTTCCCATTAAAACAGAAAAAGTAACTCCAATAATAATTTAAATTTGTGACATAGTTCTAGGGACAATAATGTTTAATCTTAATTTGTTGGTCATTAAATTATAGCATTTGAAAGAAACTGAATTATTGTCAAGTCCAACTGCTCTTCTTTTAGACTGAATACAAAAAAAAGAGAAATGATAGCTGAGACATCCAGAAATTCATAGGGTTGTAAAACTAAAAAAAAAAGTTTTCAAATGCTTATACACAAAAAAATTACCTCAGTGATATCACTGAGATTTGGTGGGATTCAACTCATGGTTACAGCTCATATGTACTTACTTTATTGGAAAGAAATAGGAGAAGCATGAGAAAAGGGGGATAGCATTATAATTAAGAACATATATACATTTGAAGAAATCAAGGAACTAGAGTGGTAAAACACAATGGAGAATATCAAAAATCAGGAAAATAGAAGTGATTTTATGACGGGAGGATTCTACAGACTAGATAAAAAGAAGAAATAAATGAGGAGTTTGGGGAACAGAACACACTCATGGTTCAGAGGCATGATATAATAGTGTATTGATGTGTGACATCAATTATCCAAACATATGAGTTTTCTCTATTTCAATCTCCCTGTGCCTCTGACAATAGCAGAGTGGCTAGTAACTTCCAGACTTGACTCAACCCCTTAGTTTTCAATTTGCCTTTGTGAAAATATAAGGAAAAATTTTGTTTTGGATTTACTTCTCACTAAACAGGAGGATGGAGCAATTAGGTGGCACAGTAGACAGAGTGCTGGCCCTGAAGTCAGGAAGAATGAAGTTCAAATCCTGTCTCAGACATTTACTAGCAGTGTGATCCTGGGCAAGTCACTTATCTCTGTTTGCCTCAATTCCTTCATCTGTAAAATGAGTTGAAGAATGAAAGGGCAAACCACTCCAGCAGCTTTGCCAAGAAAACCACAAATGGAGTCAGAAGAGTCGAACACAACTGAAAAACAATTTAACAAATAACAAATAGGAGGAACTGGTTGCTGGAGTAAAGATGACAAGCAACTTAGAGGTAGAGGAAGCGACCGTTTAATCTTAGAATTTGTAACAGAAAATAGAGGTCATTTGGGCAGAGTGTGATATGCAGACTAAATTTTAGTTAAACCAATTGTTTTTTATATGAATATACTGAGACATAAATTCACTCTATCCTGCATATAACATATCTATAGGCAATTGCCAGACTGTCAACTCATACTTTACGCTGCACTGTCTATTGCATGTATTGTTGGTGTGTATTTTCTCTGAATGGTACTCTAAGATTAGTCAACAAAAATTTATTAAGTGTTTACTATGTGCCAGTAACTGTTATAAGCACTAGGGATACCAAAAACGTAACATGGTCCCTTAGCTCAAGGAGCTTAAATTCAAATGAGGGAAATAACATACAAATTACTATCTACATAAAAGATATAACAGGTAGATGAGAAGGAATCTCAGAGGGAAGGTACAAGTAATGGGGGGGGGGGGTGTGTGGGGAAAGGCTTGTTGAAGAAGGTTGGATTCAAATTAAACATTTGAAGAAGTCAGGTAAGTTAGGGAAAAGAGAAGATTCTAGGCATGGACCACGGATGGTGAAATTGCCTAGTCAGGAGTTGAACATTTTGTGTGAGGAAAAGCTAAGAGCCCAGTATCACCAGATTGTAGAGAATGAGGAGGGCGGTAAGAATACTGTAAAATTAGAAAGGGCCATCTTATAAAGGGTTTTAAAAGCCAAATGGAATACTTTATATTTGATTCTGGAATTAATAAGAGAACCCCTGGAGCTAACTGAGGATAGGGGATGACATGGTCAGATCTGTGCTTTAGGAAGAACACTTTGATTGCTGAGAGGAAGATTGACTGGAGTGGAGAGAGATTTGAGGCAGGATATAAAACAAGCATGCTATTGCAATGGTACAAGTATGAAGTGATGAGAATCTATTTCAAGACAGTGGCTGTGGAGAGAAAAGGATGTATATAAAAGATGTAAAGGCAGAAAGGGCACCACTTGGCAAGTGATTTGGATAAAATTCATTTATTACTAAGCTTAATAGCATGTTTAATAAGAATGAGTTGCATATTGTCAAAAGCTTTTTTTTTTGGTCACTAGTGAAATAATCATAATTTTTGTTACTAATAAGGTCAATTATATTTATAGTTTTTCTAATATTGAACCCTACCTTCAATTTGGGTATAAATCCAGCCTGATCATGGTATATGTTCCTTGTGATGTATGACTATAATCTCCTTGCTGGAATTTTATTTAAAATTTTTACATCAATATTCATTAGGGAAATTGCGCTATAGTTTTTTTTTCCTGTTTTGACTGTCCCTGCTTTATGTATCAAGACCATATTTGTGTCATAGAAGGAATTTAATACAACCACTTCTTTACTTATTTTTTTCAGTATGTAGTGATGAAACTACTCATTAAATGTTTTGATAGAATTAGCTTGTAAATCTATTGGTCCTGGGTACTTTACTTTGGAAGTTCATTTATGGCTCATTCAATTTCTTTTCTGTAATAGGGCTATTTTTAAATTTTGTATTCTGTTAATCTAAGCAATTTATATTTTTGTAAATATTCATCCAGTTAAATTAGTCAGTTTTATTGATATATATATATATATATATATATATATATATATATATATATATATGTATATATAGTTATTTAAAATAGCTCCTAAAAATTGCTTTTGAAAATTTCTTCATTGGTTGTAGATTTACTTTTTTTCATTTTTGATACTGTTTTTCTTTTATAAAATTACTAGCTAAAGGCTTATCTATTTTTTTCTTTCTAAAACATGAGTGCCTAGTTTTGCTTATTAGTTCAATTTTTTTTTTTTTACTTTCAGCTTTGTCTCTTTTTCAATTTCCAAAATCTCTATTTGGTATTTAAGTAGGGTTTCTTAATTTTTACTTTTCTAGTTTTTTAAAGTACATGAACAATTTGTTGACCTACTTTTTCTCTTGTACTAATTAATAAGTTTAAAAATACATTTCCTTTTAAATATTGCTTTGCTTTCATCTCACAAATTTTATTGTCTTCTCATTGTCATCTTTAATAAAATTGTTTTTATAATTTTGACCCTCTCATTCTCTAAAAATATTTAATTTTCAATTAATTTTTAATCTGACTTCAAAGGTCCCTTATTAAATGTGATTTTTATTGCATTATGGTTGGCAAAAGATGCTTTAATGTTTCTGCTTTTCTGAATTTGTATAGGAGGTTTTTATGTCCTAATACATAATTAATTTTTCTGAAGATGCCAGGCATAACTGAAGAAAGGTACACTAATTTATATTTACATTCAATAGCTTTTCTAAAATTTTACTCAGGCTCCTAGCCTCTTTTTGGTTCATGTGTTGGTTAGATTTATCCAGGTCTAAGAGGGATAAATTGATGCCACATCCCACCACACCCCCCCCATTATACTGTTTTTTCCTATGGCTCATTTTTTTTCACTAAAATTTAGATGTTATACTGCTTGGTGCACATGTTTAGTATTGATATTAATTTGTCTTTGGTACTTGCTAACAAAAAAAAAGTAGTTACCCTGTTTAACTTTTTTACTTAGATTATTTTTAACTTTTGCTTTAAGAGCATGATTGCCACACTTACCTTTTCACTTCAACCAAAGCATAATAGGCTCTGCTCTAGCCCATTATTATAACACAGTGTGCATCTTTCTATCTCAAGTGTATTTCTTATAAACACAATATTTTGAATTCTGGTTTCTAATTTATTCTATTATTCTCTTCCATTTTATGGGTAAGTTCATCCCATTCACATTTACAGTTATGATTGCTAACTATATTTCTCCCCATTCTTTCTTATACTTTACTTTTTCCCATACTTCTCCTTTTAAGAGATAGTTTTGTTTCTGACTAATACCTCCCTTAATTTATATCCCCTCCGATTCCTTTTTGTTAACCTTTCTCCTTCTATTTTCTTGCTAAGTAATATGTACTGTGAGCTCCTATATGTACTGTGAGCTCCTAGAGGAGAGGAATGATCTTTTGCCTTTTTTTCTATCCCCAATACTTAACACAAAGCCTGGCACATAATAGGTACTTAATGTTTATCAACTCACTTAGCTCTGTGTGTGTGTGTGTGTGTGTATTCTTCCCTCCTTTAACTAGTTCAGAGGAATGTAAGACTTAAGCATCATCTATTCTCCCCTTCCACCACTGACCTGTCCTTATTATATAAAGTCCTCCTTGAGCACCCTATTTATGTGAAGTATTTCCCCCATTCTTCTTTCCCTCAGTTCCTGTTGTGTTGTTCTTCCTCTCCCTTTCCATTCATCTTTTGAGTTCATCCAAACACAACATAATCACATACAGGCACTTTGTGACTCAATCTATGATCCCTGATGATATTGGAGTTCGAAGTGGCTTCATGTATCATCTCCTCACATAAGAATGTAAGTTCAATTTTGTTAGTCCCTTTTAATTGCTTGCTCCTGTTCAGTTTTTTATGCTTCATTGACTCTTGGGTTTGTATGTAATATTTTCTACTCACTTCTAGCCTTTTCATCAGGAATGCTGGGAAGTCCTCTACTTTACTAAAGGTTAATTTTCCCCCTGTGGGACTGTACTAAGCTTTGCTGAGCAAGTTATTCTTGGATTTTCTTTACTTTTGGAATATCATATTCCAAACTCTCTTCTCCTTTATAGTGTGTGATCCTAACTGTAGCTCACTGGGACTTGAATTCTTTCTTTCTCCCGATTTGCGGTTTTTATTTTTCCCTTGACCTTGGAGCTCTAGATGTTGGCTATAATACTAGAAAAAGTTTTCATTTCGAGGGTTTTTTTTCCAGAAGATAACTTGTGGATTCTTTCAATTTCCACATACCCCTCTGGTTCAAGCTATCTGGACAGTTTTCTTTTATGCTTTCTTGAAACATATCTAAAGTTTCTGCTTTGTTTTTCTTTTTGTTGTTCATGGCTTCAGGTGCACTGATTCTTAAATTTGCTCTCCTTAATCTGTTTTCCAGGTAATTTTTTTCCCTCTATAAGATATTTCACATTTTCTTCTATTTTTTTTTCAGTCTTTTGACTTAATTCTATCAGCATGTATTTGGAAGTTTAGAATACTACTGATGTCTCAGTACACATACTTTACTTGGACTTTTTAGTGCAAGGCAATAGACAAGGATGATACTTGAACTTTCCAGTCACAAGAAAACCATTTATAACTTGCAGCTATGGACTTTGCCAAAAGCTCTCTAGTTAATTTGCTAGGGAAAGAAAATATTTAAATGAGTTAAAGGTGGGTGATCACTCACACACAATCACAGAAGGCCTAGAAATCACAAATGAACTAAACAAAATTGAAATATATATGAATAAATACTTAATCAATTCTCAAAGATCACAGGGGCCAACAATGTTTCATCAAGAATGTCAGATCAATCTCATTTCTTTTTATTTTGTATTTTCAGTACTGAATTCTCTCCTCTCTTCAACCTCTCCCCATCTACTGAAAAAAGCAAGAAATGATACCCATTCTATCTATGAAGTGTAACATATTTCTGAATTAGCCATATTTTAAAAAGTAAGTAAAATAGAGGAAAAAATATGCTTCAATCTGCAATCTAAGTTTATTAGTTTTTTATCTGGAGGTACATAGTATTATTTTATGAGTCTTTTGGAGCTGTTGTAGACCACTGCATTCATCAGAATTACTAAGCCTTTCAAAGTTGATTATGTTTACAATGTTGTTGCTAATATGTAGATTGTTTATCTGACTTACGCTCACTCCACTTTGTGGTCTTCCCAGGTTTTTCTGAAACCATCCTCCTCTTCATTTCTTTCTTCTTAATTATTCAAATTTTTTATTTCCAAACTCTGTATGAAATAGAGTTCTGATCCCCCAATTACATGTTAAAAACTTTTTAACATTTAAAAAAAAGGTTTGTTTCAAATTCTCTCCCTCCTTCCCTAAGACAGTAAGCAATCAGATATAAGTTGCACAGGTAAAATTATGTAAAACATTTCCATTAGTCATTTTGAACAAGACAAATAAAAAAAAATGAGTGAAAACAGTGTGCTTCATTCTGCATTCAGACAATATCAGTTCTTTCTCTGGAAGTGGATAGTCATCAGTTTTTCAGATTTTTTTTTTTTTGGATCATTGTATTGCTGAGAATAACTAAGTCATTTACAATTCCTTATCATTCAATATTGCTCTATGTACAACATTGCCCTGGTTCTGCTCACTTCAATTTGCATCAGTTCGTGCAAGTCTTTCCTGTTTTGTTTTGTTTTTCTGAAATCATCCTGCTTGTCATTTCTTATAGAATAACAATATTCCATCAGAATTATATGCTACAGCTCATTTAGTCATTCCCCAATTGATGGGCATCCCTTCAATTTCTAGTTTTTAACCACTACAAAAAGAGCTACTATAAATATTTTTTGTACAAATAGGTTTTTTTCCCTTTTTAAAAATGTCTTTGGAACAGTGGTATTGCTGGATCAAAGGGTATTCACAGTTTTACAGTCCTTTAAATACAGTTCCAAATTGCTCTCCAGAATCACTGAACCAGTTCACAACTCCACCAACAGTATGTTAGTGTCCCAGTTTTCCCACATCCCCCACATTTATCATTTTCTTTTTTTATCACATTTGTCAATCTGATAGATGTGATAGTATGTCAAGGTTGTTTTAATTTGCATTTTTTTAATCAAGTTATTTAGAGCACATCTTTCATATGACTATACAGAGCTTTGATTTCTTTGCCTGAAAACTGCTTGATCGTATCCTTTGACCATTTCCTAATTGAGGAATGACTTTTATTTTTATAAATTTGACTCAGTTCTCTATATATTAGAGAAATAAAATCTTTATCAGAGATATTTTTGCAGAAAAATCTCCCCAGTTTTCTGCTTTCCTTTAATTCTGGTTGCATTGATTTTGTTTGTGTAAAAACTTTAAAAATTTTATAGAAAAGTTATTTATTTTACATTCAGTAATGCTCTCTATATTTTCTGCAGTCCTTTATCCTTCCTTATCCATAGACATTACAAATAAACTATTCCAAGCTCTCCTAATTTGCTTATGTGTAAATAATGTGCCCATTTTGACCTTATCTTGGCATATGGTATGAGATGTTGGTCTATACCTAGTTTCTGTCCTAGCGTTCTCCAGTTTTCCCAGCAGATTTTGTCAAATAATGAGTTTTTGTTCCAAAACTTTGGATTTTCAGATTTATCATATACTAGATTGCAATGGTCATTTACTATAATGTAACATGTACCTAATCTGTTCCACTGATCTACCACTGTTTCTTAGCCGGTAGCAAGTTGCTTTCATAATTACCACTTTATAGTAGTTGAGATCTGGTACGGCTAGACTTCTTTCCTTCACATTTTTTTTCACTGATTCCCATAATATCCTTGACTTTTTGTTCTTCCAAATGAATTTTATCATTTTTTCTAATTCTATAAAATAATTTTTGGTACTTTGGTATGGCACTGATTAGCTTAACTTAGGTAGAATTGTCATTTTTATTATATTGGTCCAGTCTAACCATAAGCAATTAATATTTTTTCCAGTGGTTTAGATTTGACTTTGTGTGATGTTTTGTAACTTTGCTCCTATAGTTCCTGTGTTTTTCTTAATAAGTAGATTCCCTAGTATTTTATGTTGTCTATTTGATTTTAAATGGGATTTGTCTATTTCTTGCTGCTGGACTTTGTTACTAATAGAAATGCCAATGATTTATATGGGTTTAGTTTGTATCTTGAAATTTTGTTAAAGGTAATTATTTCAAGTAGTTTTTTAGTTGATTCTCTAAATATGTTTAAAGAGCAACAGTTTTGATTTTCATTGCTTATTTTAAATCTTTCAATTTTTCTTCTCTTATTGCTATAGATAACATTTCCAGTACAATAGTGAGTAACAGAGATGCTAATCGGCATCCTTGTTTTACCCCTCATGGTTTTGGGAAGGCTTCTATTCTCATTTACATATATGCTTGCTGATTTTTTTTTTTTTATCATTTTAAGCTCCATTTATTCCTATGTGCTCTAAGGTTTTTTAAATACAAATGGGTGTTGTGTTTTGTCAAAGGCTTTCACTGCATCTACTGAGATCATATGATTTCTGTTAGTTTTGTTGTTGTGATCAATTATGCTTATAGTTTTCTTAATACTGAACCAGTCCCACATTGCGGGAATAAATGCCATCTGGTCACAGTGTACGACCCTTATGATATATTGATGTAATCTTCTTGCTAGTATTTTAATTTTTTTTCAACAATATTCATTAGGGAAATTGGTCTACAATTTACTTTCTCTGTTTTGGCTTTGCCTGTATTAGCTATCAGCACCATATTTGAGTCACACAGGGAATTTGGTAGGACACCTTCTTGCCTATTCCTAGTAGTTTGTGTACTATTGGGATTAACTATTCTTTAAAATTCATTAAATATTCTTTAAATATCTTTCTTAGAAAGCCCAGTGATGGCTTGTTCAATGTCTTTTTCCAAAACTGGGGTATTTCCAAAACTGGGGTATTTCATTTCTTCTGTTATCTGGGTAATTTATATTTTTTGTAGATACTCATCCATTCATTTAGATTATCTAATTTTTTGGCATAGAATTGAGCAAAATAACTTCAAATAATTGTTTTAATTTCTTCATTGGATTTTTTTTTGATCATCTGATCATTTTTGGTGCAAGTAACTTGGTTTTCTTTCCTTGTAAAAAAATCTAATTAATCAATGCTTTATCCATTTTATTAGTTAAATGGTTTTCTTTCAATTTTATTACACTCTGATTTTTAGGATTTCCAATTTGGTGTTTCATTGGAGATTTTTATCTTTTCTCATATTTTTAATTGCATGCTCAATTCATTGATCTATTCTTTCTCTATTTTATTGATGCAAGCAATTAGAGATATAAATTTCCCCCTAAATACTGCTTTGGCCGCATATCTCATAAATTTTGGTACGTTGTTTCACTATTGTCGTTTTAATGAAATTATTGTTTCTATGATTTGTACTTTAATCACCCTCTCCCTTTTTGGACTATTTAGTTCCTATTTTAATCTATCTTTCCATTGCTCACTATTGAATGTAAATCTTTTATTTCATTATGATCTGAAAATGATGCATTTACTATTTCTGCTTTTCTGCATTAGGCTGTGAGGTTTTTATGTCCTGATAGTCCATTTTTTGTGTAGGTGCTATGTAATGCTTAGAAAATGTATATTCTTTTCTACTCCCATTCAATTTTCTGAAGAGACCTATCATATTTAACTTTTCCAGAATTCTAACTATATCTTTAACTTCCTTCTGGTTTAGTTTTTGGCTAGAGTTAATCTAGTTCTGAGAGGGGAAAGTTAGGGTCCCCCAGTAGTATAGTTTTGTCTCCTCCTTCTTTAAAAATTTAGATGCTATACCATTTGGTGCATGTGTTGACTATTGATATTACTTTATTGTCTATAGTTTCCGTCCTTATCTATTTTAATTAGATCTATTTTTGTTTTGTCCGAGAGCATGATGGCTACTCCTTTCTTTGTTTCAGCTGAAGCAAAGTAGATTTTATTCCAACCCCTTATCTTTACTCCGTGTGTTTCTGTGCTTCAAATGTGTTTCTTATGAACAACATATTGTAGGATTCTGGTTTTGAATCTATTCTATCTGCTTCCATTTTATGGGTGAGTCCATCCCATTCACATTTATACTTAGGAAAAATGTGTTACTTCTCTCCATGCTATTTTTTTCTTGTTTATCTCTCTTTTACTCTCCCACCCTGTTCCTCCCAATTTTCCCTCCCTTCTATCACCCCCTCCCGGTATCCACTTCCCTTTTTACTTCCCTATATGGTAAGACAGATTTCTGTATCCAACTGAGTATACTATTCTCTCTTTAAGCTAATTCTGATGTAAAGTTTAAGCTTCGCCTGCCAACCCCGCTTTCTCCCCTCCATTATATGTGAGATAATTTACTCCCATTCTCTCTCTCCTCTCCCTCTAGTTCAATTTTTTTCTCACCTCTTTATTTTTTGGGTGAGGGAGGATGGGGTGTTAACATACCATCAAGGTCACCTTATATCCACACCCTTCTAATTGTCCTTATAGTAATAAAGTTCTCAAGTTACCAACATTATCTTGCCATTTAGAAATACAAACAGTTTGACCTTAATGAATCCCTTACGTTTTCTCTCTCTTTTTTCTTTATCTTTTTAAGTTTTGAGTTTCTATTTGGAGGTCAAATTTTTTATTCAGCTCTGGCCTTTTAATAAGGAATGCTTGAAAGTCCTCTATTTTGTTAAATGTCCATTTTTCCCCTGAAGGATTACATTCAGTTTTGCTGGATAGGTGATTCTTGGAGGTAATCTTAACTCCTTTGCCTTCCACAATATCATATTCCAAGTTTTCCCGTTTTTTAATGGGGAAGCTGCCAAATCCTGTGTGATCCTGACTGTAACTCTATAATACTTAAACTTTGTCTTTTTTTACTACTTGCAGTACCTTTTCCTTGATCTGTGACCACTGGAATCTGGCTATAGTGTTACTGGGAGCTTTCATTTGGGGATCTTATTCAGGTTGTGATGAGTGAATTCTTTCCATTTATATTTTTCCCTCTTCCCGTCTCCTCCCACTCCATATTTTGTGATTCAGGGCAGTTTTCCTTGATAATTTCTGGATATTGTCTAGGGTTGTTTTTTTTTTTTTACCACAACTTTGAAGTACTCCAATAATTCTTAAATTATCTCTCCTAGATCTCTTATCTATATCAGTTGTTTTTCCAATGAGAAATTTCACTTTCTTCTATTTTTAAATTTTGTTTTAGTGTATCTTGATGTCTCATGGAATCATTAGCTTCTACATGCCAAATTTAATTTTTCAGGAATTATTTTCTTCAGTGAGCTTTATACTTCCTTTTCCATGAGGTCAATTCTACTTTTTAGGGAGTTACTTTCTTTGGTAATTTTTGTATATCTTTCTCCATGCTGTTGGCCTCTTATGTCTTGTATTATTACCATTTCTTTTCCCAATTTTTCTGCTGCTTCTCTAATTTGCTTTTTAAAATCCTTTTTAAGCTCTTCCAGGAATTCTCTTTGGGCCTGAGACTAAATTACGTTTTTCTTTGAGGCTTCACTTGTAGCTATTTGGACAGTGTTGTCCTCTTCCGAGTTTGTGCCTTGATGTTCCCCATCACCATAACTTTCTAAAATCAAGGTTTTTTTTTGTTTTTCTTTGCCTATTTCACAACTTGGTATTTTTTATGCGAGAGTTGGGCTCTGTACCATCCCATGCTCAGGGTCTTGATGTTGGCTTTCACTGAGCTTTTAGGGCCTATCTGCTGGCTTGCATTAGAGGGTAGTCCTGTTAGACTTCTTTGGCTTTGTTTATTCTACTAGTCTGCTCCAGGGGTGGGGCCTTACTGCTGGGTTGCTATGGAAACAAGATTGGGTTGCTATGGAAACAAGATCTCTCTCCTGGCAGAAGGCAGGGGTGAGATCTCACTACTGGTCAGCAATGATGTCAAGGATTTGGTGAGGGGCCTGTGACTTCTGAGGTAGGACCTTACTGTGCTGCAGACTGCTGGCTTGCCTCTGGGACTGCTGGCTTACAGGAGGGTGAAGTTTTGCTGGTGGATTGTCCTAAGGTTAGAATTTTGCTGCATACCCTCTGCTATGGGGCTGGCTGCTGCTGCTCTCAGACCTTGTTCCGTTCTCACCCAGTGAGACAAACCTTTCTTACTGTGTTGGTAAGTTACTTCCCTGCTATTAGATTACTTCTGAGGTAGTTTTCAAGTTGTTTTGAGGGAAATATGGCAGAGCTCCAAGGAATTCCTTCCTCACTCCACCATCTCAGCACTGGAAGTTTTTTTTTTCATTTCTTAAAGCACAGTAGTATTCTATCATATTCTCATTACCACAGCTTGCTCAGACATTCCCAGTTGGTAGGCATTCTCTCCGTTTCCAATTCTTTGTCAGCACAAAAAGAGCTGCTATAAATATTTTTGTATAGAGGTCCTTTTCCTGTGATATTCTTGTGGTACAGACCTAGTAGTGGTATTACTGGTGCAACAGGTACGCAGAGATTTTATAGCTCTCCCCATTTCAATTAAAAGTCTTTCCCTCTACCTCCATCTCTCAATACAATCCTATTGAAAGTCTGCAATTCATTATTCTATACACCAGTGATTCTTTGGAAATTTTTTTAAAATTTTATTATATATTTATTATATTACATATATGTATGTATGTACATATATATGTATGTATTTTACATCACCATGGTTTCTTCCCTTCCTCCCACACAAAAAAATCCCATGTAACAAATTGTATTTTTTAAAGACAAAAAAGGGTAGAGACAGAATAATTAATAAGTTGAAAAAAATCTGAAAATGTGTAATACTTGTGGACCTCCCTTTTACTGCAAAGAGGTGGGGTGGGAGGGCCTTTCCATATCTCTTTTGAAACATGCTTTTTTTCTAATTTTTTTAGCATTTGATTTTTCAGGGTGTGTGTGGTCATTCTCTCAATTTACATTGTTGTAGCCATTATGAGTATTTTTTTTCTTGGCTCTGCTTACTTCATTCTGCACCAAATCTTTCTACGCTTCTTTGTAATATTATATTTACGCACAATAATTGATTTAGGCATTTTCCCAACTGATTGCTATCTACCTGATTTCCAATTCTTTGCTATCACAAAAAGTGCTATTAGTATTTTGGGTATATACAGGGAGCTTCTTATCACTGCCTACTGTGAGTATAAACCTTATAGTGATCTCTCTAGATCAAATGGTATAGCCATTTTAGTCACTTTATTTGCATAATACCAATTATGCAATACCAATATATAACACTAAGTGATTATATTGATTCATAGCTCCAGAAATATAGTTATGTGCCTATTTTCCTACAATGCATCAACTATTAACTATTGACATCTTTTATCATTTCTGCTAATTTGCAGAGTATGAGGTAAAACCTCAAGTTTATTTTCATTTACATCTCTCTAATCAGGTTATTTGGAAATGTGAGATGCATAAATTTAGAGCCATCTCCCCTCCACATATTCACACAGAATATTTGTGCCCCACCTATGTTATGCCCTTCTGAGTTTGAATTGGAGTGATCAGCCACAGGTAGACCTATTGTACCTTGACCCTAACATAGTGATGTGATTTTGTTCCATTAAGTTATTTGCAGCATTCTTTCATGTGGTTGTAAATAGTTCATCACTCTTCTTTAGCAAACTATTCATATACCTTAGCCACTTAACTATGAAGAATGGTTTCATGTCTTCTATATTGGATGCCAAAACTTTATCAAGAGAGATATAATCAATTACCCTTGTTTCTTTCATGAGACTTGCCACTATATATTCAAGTTTGTCCAAATTTCTACTGTGCACTGCATAAATTATGTTTTCACAATTCTTATTTAAAAAGAAAATTAGGAATATCCTGCTGTTGTTTCATACTCTCTTGGAAATCCATAGGGGACTCTACCTATTAGGACTGATTCATTTTCCTTTGTCTTGTAGTACTTGATACCTGAACTATTTTATCTGATTTTTGAGGTCACTTTCCCTTCATATCTTCCCTGCTGATTTATCTGCTTATATTCTAAGTCTGAGTTTTCTTTTTCCTGAGCTCTTCGGTAAGTTCAATCTTTTTTTTTTCTCTTACTTTCCCTATTGCTCACTTTCTGACTCTGAAAGTGGGTTCCTTGGGAGTTGGCTCATCAAGCAACTTGCCCTTCTTCCATGTGTACATTTCATGGCTGCTTTTCTGGAAAGTATTCTGCAAGACATAATCAAGTGGAAAATCCCCCTTTTAGCCACTTTTTCATTGTCTCCTTCATTAGATTCTTAGGTTTTTGAGGGCAGGAATTATTTTTTGCCTTTCCATCCCCAATATTAGTATGGTGCTTGGCACACAGAAGCACTTAATATTTATTGGCTCCAATAGTTTGACGGTGGTCTTTGCCCCAAGTGACTACGAGCTCCATATGGATGCTGGATTCTTTCCTTTGGGCTTAGTGGAGTGCCCCTCCCCTATGTGTACTGACCCCTGTTGGCATATTGCCACTGGAGAATGAACAAATTTCTACAGCTCTGAGAGGAGGGGACAGGTTGGGTAGACAGCTCTCTTGCAAACATGTGGGCCAGCTGGTGCAGCCTTGCTGCAATGGAGAGTTGTGGGTGGTGGGGGAGAGAGTGCTGAGTGAAGGAGTTTAGGGTTTGAGCAGCATTGGGGAGCCTGAGGCTTTGAGGTCACACTCTAGGTCCTCATTTGCTCTCTGACTAAACACAAACTTCACAGAATGGATCTTTATTTAAATTTTATTTAAAGACCACATGTGCCTGAAGGCCACAGGTTCCATCTCTAGGTTAGAGATTAGCCCTCTCTGTTTTTAGTTGTTATTTGTTTTTAATCTTCATTGTGCTACACCATGGAGACAGATGAAATAGCTTTATTTCTGGTGCATAATTCCTATTTTAATGAGATTTGAGGGATCATGATGAAAAAAAATGTCCAATCCTCTATGTTACTGGTCACAAGACCCAGTCTTTTCACCCTTCCTCAAGCATCCTATCTCTTCCCTACTCTCTGCTGAAAACCTGGCATCATATTTCACTGAAAGAAATGAAGTAATTGGCCAAGAGCTCCTTTTTTCACATTTCTTATTAATCAGAAGCTTTCCACCACTATATCCTCCTCTATTTGTCTCACATGAAGCAGGGGGCCTTCTTGTCAAAAGCCAAATGCACAAGTGACCCTATTCCATCTTATCTTCTCCAGCAAATTGCTTCCACTATCATGCTTATGTTCTTACTAATCTTCTGCCTACTGGTTACTTCCTGGTCGACTGAAAACACATGCACATCCCTTCCATCCTCAAAATAATGTCACTTTCATATATCTCCACAGAGTATTATATATCTCCTTCTTTCCTGTGCCGAACTCTTTGGAGAAGGTTGAATTGTCTCCATTTCCTTTCCTCTCTCTTAACTCTTTACTCCGCAAATGTTGATGCCATTGGTCACTCTCTTCTTGATATTCTCTTTAGTTTTTTTTTTTTTTTTTAACTATTGCTCTCCTCTGGTTCTCCTACCTGTTTAAATATTTCTCAGATTTCTTTGTAGGATTTTTACATAGGTCTTTCCCACTAATGATGAGTGTCTCCCAAGGATCTGTCCTCGGACATCTCTATGCTGATCTTTCACAGATCGTTTGTCCAGGCTTAACCTCTCTCCTTGACCTTTAGAATCACATACCTAACTGCCTATTGAACATTTATCACTGGTGCCATATACTTAATTCAAACTCACCATATCTCAACACTGCTTTCCTGAACTCACAATCTTTCCCTCCATATTCTCCACTCCTAATTTTCTTCTTATTATTGGTACTTTCCAATTACCCAGGTTAATAACCAAGGTTGTCACCCTTGACTCCTAACCCTATCTCTCACACCTCATGTCCAATTTGTTGCTGAGTGCTATGGAGTCTACCTTTGTGACATCTCACATGTACCCCATTCTTTCCTCTCACAGTGACACCGCTCTAGTATGCACCCTTTTCACCTCACCGCAAGAGATTACTGCAACAGATTTCTGGTTGGTGTTCCTGCCTCATGTCACCCCACCACAATTCATCTTCTACTCAGATGTCAAAGTCATCTTTCTAAAGCAAAGATATCACCATTCTCAAGAATTTAAGTATATTCTCCACACAGACAGTACATTAGCTGGATATCTTTTGGCATGACTGTGATAACCCCTATTCAGAAATCTCCAGTAGACTGCTATCATCTCAACCTCTCCGTAACCTAACCTCCTGCTACTTTTCCAGAATTCTTACATTTTACTCATCCCCTTCTACTCTGCAATCCAATGACTCTGGCTTCCTTTCGGTTGCTTGTTCAAAATAATACATTTCCAACTCTAGGCACTTTTACTGGATGTCTCCCATACCTACAATTTCCCCATCTCTTTTACTTTGTTTCCTTCAAGTCTCAGCTACAATCCCATCTTCCACAAAAGCACTATTCCAATCACCCCTAAGAGTAATTATCCTGTATTTCCTGTAGTTTCATATTGTGCTCTGCACCACTACCACCTTCCCCCCCTCCATTAAAATGATTTCCTTTAGAGATGGGACAAAGAGGTTTTCACCCTTCCATATAT
This sequence comes from Potorous gilbertii, assembly GCA_028658325.1. Taxonomy (NCBI): domain Eukaryota; kingdom Metazoa; phylum Chordata; class Mammalia; order Diprotodontia; family Potoroidae; genus Potorous; species Potorous gilbertii. The sequence continues at coordinate 163,757,582 of CM053773.1, forward strand.
ACATACATACATGCATACATACATATATGTGTGTGTGTGTGTATACGCCCAGCACATAGCAGGTACTTAATAAATGCTTGTTAACTATTCACAATGCTGGGTCGTGTTAAAGACAAAACAGTACTTGCCCTCAAGGAGCTCACTTAAGCTTGTAGATGAGAGGAACACTATAAATGCAGTTTACCTACATTTTAGTAAAGATTTTGATAAGGTATCTTATACTATTCTTGTGATAATGGAGAAATATGGAATAGAAAATAATGAGACAGTTTCAGAATTGATTACATGGTCTTAGTCAAGAATAATTTTTAATGGTTCAGTGTCAACATGAAGGGAAGTCTCCAGTGGAGTTCCCCAGGAATGTGCTTAGCCCTTTACTGTTTAACATTTTTATGAATGACTTATATAAAACCACAGCATACTTACGAAATTGGCATATGACAAAACTGGAAAGTTATCTAACATAGTAGGTGACAGCATAAAATAAGATGAAACTTTACAGGGGTGAATATAAAGCCTTGCATTTGGGCATAAAAAAATCAGCTTCACAAGAATAAGATAGGTGAGATGGCTAAACAGTTATGCTGAAAAAGACTGGGGTTTTAGTGGACTAAAAGCTCAATGACAATGAGAATTTACAGGTTCCCTAGAGATATCTCTAAAAACAGGAGCACAAAACCCCTGAAACTTGGGGCAGCACACCTTCAACTTAACAAAGAGTTCAAAATTCAAGTAATTAGCTGGGAAAATGACCAAAACAGGGAAAAAAATAAGACAATAGGTTACCTTCTTGGTGAAAAGGTACTTTGTTAAGATAAGGAAGATCAAAGCATACAACTAGAGAAACATCAAAGCATACAACCAGAGGAAAACAGCCAGGTCAAGGCTCCTACATCCAAAGCCTCCAAGAAAAAATATGAAATGGCCTCAGGTCATGGAAGAGCTCAAAATGAATTTTGAAAATAAAGTAGAGGAAATATTGGAAAGAGAAATGAGTGATGCAAGAAAATCATGAAAAACAGGTCAACAGTTTGCTAAAGAAACCGCCCCCCCCCAAATGCTGAAAAAAATGACACTTTTAAAAACAGACTAACCCAAATGGCAAAAGAGATCCAAAAAGTCAATGAGAAGAATACCTTAAAAAGCAGAATTGGCCAAAAAGGAAAGGAGGTCCAAAAGCTCACTGAAGAAAACAATTCTTTAAAAATTAGAATGGAGGAAATGGAAACTAATGACTTTATGAGAAATCAAGAAATTATAAAAGAATGAAAAAATAGAAGACAATGTGAAATATCTCACTGGAACAACAACTAACCTGGAAAATAGATCCAGAAGACACAATTTTAAAATTACTGGTATACCTGAAAACCATAAGCAAAAAAAGAACCTAGACATCATCTTCCAAGAAATTATCAAGGAAAACTGCTCTGATATTCTAGAACCAGAGGGTAAAAAAAAAATGGAAAGAATTCACCGACCACCTTCTGAGATACCAAAAGGAAAACTTCTAGGAATATTGTAGCTCAATACCAGAGTTCCCAGGTAAAGGAGAAAATATCGCAAGGTGCCATAAAGAAACAATTCAAGTATTGTGGAAATACAATCAGGATAACACAGGATTTAGCAGCTTCTACACTAAGGTACTGGAGGGTTTGGAATATGATATTCCAGAGATCAAAGGAGGTAAGATTAAAACTGAGTATAACTATTATAAGTATTACACCTACCAGGCAAAACTGAGTATAACTCTTCAGGGTTAAAATTGGAATACCAATGAAATACAGAAATTCCAACCATTCCTGTTGAAAAGACCAGAGCTGAATAGAAAATTTGACTTTCAAATACAAGAATCACGAGAAACAAGAAAAAGTAAACAGGAAAGAGAAGCCATAAGGGTTGAACTGTTTACAGTTCATAAAGTTGAACTGTTTCCATTCCTACATGGAAAGATATTTGTAACTCATGAGACTTTCCTCAGTATTAGGATAGTTAGAGGGAATACACACACACACACACACACACACACACACACACACACCCATATATATGTATGTATGTGTGCATAGACAGTTTGTATACATATGTGTGTATGTATGTGTATATATACATATACACATATATATCTATATAGACAGAGGGCACAGGGTGAGCTGAATATGAAGGGAGGATACCTAAAAAAATAAAACTGTGTTGAGAGAAACATACTGGGAGAAAGAGAAAGGGAGAGGTAGAATGTAGTAAATCATTTCACATATAAGAGGTAAGAAAGAGCTTTTACAATGGAGGGGAAGAGGGGGAAGGTGAGAGGGAACATCAGATTTGGCTTAAGGAGGGAATAGCACACATTTGGTCCAAGCAGATTGCAAGGAATGTGTAATCACAAGCATATACTATTGTGGCAGGGGGCAGGTCAAAGGAGAGAATGGAATAAATGGGGGCAGGATAGAGAGAAATGTGGTTAGTCATTTGCAACATGACTGTTATCGAAGTATTTTGCATGGCTACACGTGTATCACCTATATAGAATTGGCTGCTTTCTCAATGAGGGTGTGGGGGGAGGAAGAGAATGTGGAACTCAAAATTTTAAAAATGAATGTTAAAAAATTGTTTTTTCATGCAACTGGGAAGTTGTACAAGAAATGGGGTACGGAAATCTATTTTGTCCTGCAGGAAAATAGGGGGGAGGGGAATGGGAGATGGGGGGTGATAGAAGGGAGGGCAGATTGGGGAATGGGGTTGTTGGGGTACACACTGTCCTGAAGAGGGAGGAGAGAGATGGGGAGAAAATTTGGAATTCAAAATCTCGTGGAAGTGACTGTTGAAAATTGAAAATAAATTACGTTTTTAAAAGTTTTATTCTGAGAAGGGATCAACAGGCATCTTTGGAATGCTGAAGGTGTCTATGACACAAAAATGTTAGTAACTCCTGTTCTACTACATACACTGTCATTTAGCACTTGCTTAAAAAACCTCAAAGAAACCCACTACCTCCCAAGGGTATTCTATTGCACTTTTAAATAGTTTGGAAATTTCCCCTTCTCTCAAGTCCAAATCTGTCTTTGCAATTCCTTGCCATTATACTCAATTTTGTCCTCTGGGGAAAAAATAAGAACTTATTTCTTCCCCCAAATAGCTATCCCCCTATTTCTTTGTCTTCAAGTGCTATATCCCCAGCTCCTTCAACCAATTCTCATATATTTTTTGTAATCATGGCTGTCTTCCTCTGCAGAACATCACAGAATCTCAAAGGTACAAATGATTTCAAGAGGTCACCTAATCTGATCCACCACTAATTATGCATCTCAACATCATTACTGTAGTCTGCTTTAAGATTTCCAATAACAAAGAACTCATCACTTTATAAAGTAGTCCATTTTTCTTTTAGACTGCTCAAATTATCAAGTTAAGTGGCAAATGTAACAGAAAAACTTAATCTCAAAATTCTGGCCCTGTTATTTAGGTCTGAATGACCCCAGGCAAGACACAAATGAAAAAAAAACTACTTGTAATAGTTTATAAGGTCTCTTCCCATCAAGAAACCGTTCCTTATACTGATTAGAAGCTTCTCAGTATCTTCTAGTCACTTCTTAGATCTGCCTTCTATTGTCCAGCAAAACAAGTCTAAGGTAAAGACACTGGTGAGGTGGTATATCCAAGGGACTTGAGATCATATAAAGAGTGTTAGAAGGATTAATGGATTTTAGCCAGCAGAAAAGACATAAGGGGAATATGATATATTTAGGACAGTTACACGTAAGAAGGAACACATCTGTGGTTGGCTCCACTGGGTAGAATTAAGTGCAGTAAGTGAATACAAAGAAACAGCTTTTAATTTGATATATGAAAACAAACAAACAACTTTCTGTTAGCTATCTACAAGACATAATTGACTCCTTAGGAGGAAATGGGTTCCCCTCTCCTAGGTATCTTTTAAAATGAAAGCCAGACTACCATCTAACGAATTTTTTGAGATATAAGTCTAACTAGAATGGACTGAGAAGATGGCTATCTTATTCTTCCTAAGTTTTCTCTTTTCCATGTTGAAACATCCCTAGTTCCTTTAACCAATACCTCTACAGCATTACACTGTTATTAAGTCTAGGTTTATATACCTAAGTTACGTTAAATCTTTAGTAATCATTTAAAACATCAGGGTAGTTTTAGTGACTAATTTTTTGGCCATAGCCACTTCCTTAAAACTGTTATGTGGGAAGGATTGGTGAGAGGGAGGAAGCACTCACTTAAGTGAGAGCAGAGGTCATTTTGAGGTTTAATTTAGATTGTGTAAGAGTTGGACATTTTTTTCTCGGAATCTCGCCTTTTACCATCATTGATAACAAGGTTAGTTTCTTAGGAGCTCCTGGGTGCAAATAAATATGTCCACCTGTCAGATCTCTAGACCTGGCTAGTCCTGTATCCTTCCTTTGCTTCTTGACTTCCAGACATTGGAAATTCAGAAACCATTCTCCCTGAGACACTATTCCTGGCCTTGGTTGGTCTTTCCTCACTCCCCCACTCAAAGGTATCATCTAATGCTTTTGTCCCAGCACACAGACAGAAAGTCACAACTCTGCAGCCCAGAATTTGCTGTTGCAATCTGTCTAGGAGTCAATCCAGGATGAAGGAAGCAGAAGGTTTTAAAACTGCTGCTTCATGTGTAGTATGTGGAATCAGTGAAGGGGAATAAAGAATGAGAGGAAAACATGGGAGAAGAATGGCTGGTAAGAGTACATAGAATTTCAGTTCTGAGGTATAGTTGGTTGCTGTCCCTCATTGTCAAAGAGGACCAAAATGACATCACTATGTTAGAGTCAAGTTACGGTGTATCTGACTGTAGCTGATCAGATCAGTATGAGCTTGGAATGCTCTACCATAGGTCAGAGACAAATAGTCCATGTGAACATTTGGGGTGGAATATCCACATGAGCACATATCATGTTTCTTTTGGGCTACTTCAATTCTGCTTTGCTCATAAAGCATTGCACCTTCCTTGATACAGGCCTATGCCATGCTGGATGGTCCTTTGCCAACACCTTCCATGTTACATAATCAATTCCAAAAGTTCTTCAAAGAAACCTTGAAAGAATCCCTGGTATCACTTGTGATTGCTTCTACTAACCACCACATGAGCACTTGCCTTCTGTGAGTTCTCATGCACTTGCCCTCTGTGAGTTCTCCATCAAAGTCTTTTAGGCAAGCACATATTTGACAGCTGAACAACACAATCAGTCCATCAGAGTTGTACTCTATGTAGCAGAGTTTGAATGCTTAGTTTAAGAAAGAACTGCAGACTCTGGTACCTTATCCTGGTTGATGATCTTCTGAATATTCCTAAAGCAATTCACATGGAAGCAATTCAGTTTCCTGGCATGGTGCCTGTATACTGTCCTAGTTTCATGGCTCTGTAGACCTTCAGTGTGGTAGACAGTCTAATACCTCCTCTTTCCTTTGGAGCCTCCCAAACACTGAGCTAGCTCTCGCAATGTATGCATCAACCTCATTATCAATGTGTATATCCTTGAAAAGTATATTGCCAAGGTAAGTGAACTTATCTACAGTATTCAAAATACCTCAATTTTCTGTAACAGATGGTTTCATGGATGGATGTTGTGATGCTGGCTAGTGGAGCACCTATTTTCTTATTGTTAGACCAAAATTAGCACAAGCATTAGAGAACTGATCCATTTTTTGTTTATCTCAGCTTCAAATGCTGCAATGAGTGCACAATCATTAACAAAAAAAAAAAAATCATGCACCAACTCTCCATTTGACTTGTAGTTTTTTAAATAACTGACCATAAGTTGTCGTAGTTAATGACATGTTTGTCCTTATTGAAGGCATCTGACAACACTGCTAAAAACATCATGTTAAAAAACGTGGAAATATAGGATCTATTTAGGGAAGACTGGTACTTCTGGTGTGAAGGCTGCTGAGCTCTTTTCAAGGCTTCTTTCCACCTTTGGTGTCTACCTGATCCAACCAACTCTCAACTGTGGCTTCAAGAAGCTGTAGCATGCACAGTGTCCATACTCCAGTAAACTATTTTGACAGAGGGGCCGAAAGCAGGCTGAGGGTAACCGGAGAGGTGTCAAACCCTTTGGTGAATTAGGCTGGTGACTAACCCAAGCAGGTGAAGACTTTCCCTGGTAGAATGAGTAGATGAGAACAATTTGTTCCCATGATCATGAAAGTGGCTAAAGCAGGTACCATGGAGCTCTTAAAGAGTTTGGTTAGACATCAAAGACACCAAAATCTGAGGTACAGGACAAGGTAATGATTAAGGGCACTGGACAAGGATCCAGAGCTTGTCCTTTAATTTGCATCACTACATTAAACGACAAACTATAGCACATCAAGACACTCCATGGAGTATCAACATTTAAAACCTTTGAGGGCAAGGTCTATTTAATTTAGTATTACTAGAAACTACCATACTGCCTTATATAGTTTTTTATCATTGTCCTGAATAGGGAAACTGATTATATATTCAAGAGAATAAAGTGAGAAGAATCCCCGCCACCAAAGTGCAGTTTGTCTATGTAAAATAATAGTAATTACAAAGATATATTAAATAATCAGGCAGATATAACTCTTTATTACCATGCAGCATAATAGTGATGTCATCATATTTATGTCAAATTCACTTTACTGAAAGTTTTATTTTGTGATCAGTTTTCAAATCTTGTTCCTTGTACAACACAACTTAACAATAACCAGGTTAAAGATAATACTGGTAGTATGGTAAAGCACACAATCCTTAAGTATTAGATAGTAGAATACACATGGTACTTATTTACTATTTCAAAGCAAAAAAAATCTTTATGGAATGAAGTAGCAAGGAGAAGGAAAATTGTCTCTCTTTCCTATTCTGCTCTTTCTGCTTCTATAGATAAGGCATCACTACTTCTTAGACACATTGAGATGTTTTTTCTTTTGTTGGAAGTAATTAGGAGTCTTGGTTTAAAGGGCATTTTGGGGGCAGCTAGGTGGAGCAGGGAATAGAGAACCAGTTTGGGGTCAGGTGAACCTGAGTTCAAATCCAGCCTCAGACACTTGACACACTTACTAGCTGTGTGACCTTGGGTAAGTCACTTAACCTCAATTGCCTTGCCTTCCCCCCTCCACAAATAAATAAATAAATGGCATTCTGCTGGGCCACAGAATATAAGGCAGACAGTACTAGTGTTAACAAATAACCAATTTCCCAATTTGTTTAAGTATCAATATTTGCTGCTGAATTAAGAGAATATGCAAATATATTATAAGGAAGGAATGAGGGGGTGAGTTATGTAGAAATTATTTATCTAGTAGGGGTTTGTCCTATAGATGAACTGACTTTTAATGTCTCTTCTAACTAAGAATATATGACTAATACAAACTTCAAGGCAAGATTTACCATCTTATCTATAATAGAAATAACTGATAATGTGAAAAAGGCTAGGCTACCAAAAGGGCAACTGTGTAATTTTCCAATGACCTGAACAATAACCTGTATTTCACTAACTTTTTAAGAAAAAGCAGTCACTTATGTCTCTGTAAATTGTACCTAGCAGCCTAGTGGCCTAGGAATTTTCTTAGCTTGTATGTTAAACTTTTTAAAGTTTTTAAACCATTTTAGTCAGTAGGATGAACAGTACTTAAAATAGCTTAATATACAGGTGTTTAAAGCCACCTCAAGCCAGCCAAAAAAAAAGTCGTCATAACTTCTAAACCAGCTTTAAGTTGCTCAATCTTGAGAGTCCTAAGATAGAAAGGTAGCTGAACTGGTTTAACTACTAAAACCTTGACTCATGGGACAGTTTTACTTGCTGCACATAATAAATCACATTATGAAAACAGCCTTGAGGCCAGTACATTTCTCTAACGCTAACAAGCCTAATAAAAGAAAGCGAAATTTATTTCATATACTTCTATTTCTTTCAACATAGGAAAACCAGTTTCAGTTTTTAAATGCAAAAATAACTGTCAAGAAAGGAAAATTTATAATGCTGATTATATTTTCTCACCATTTCAAGCAAGTAGCTTTAAAGTGAGAATCTGAAAACAGAAGTTGTGGCTATCTCAACAAATTATAAACCAGCAGGCATTATTAAAGGCCTACTACATGCCAAGCACTGAGGATACAAACGGAAAAATGAAGATAACTCTGCCCTCAAGGAGCTTCTATTTTTTGAAATAGCACAGTTTAGCATTTAGCCTATAGAAAATACAAGTTAATTTTAGGGACACTATGGAGGGACACTAACAGCAGTGGGTGATCATGAAAGACTTCATGTAGAAAGTGTAATTGTGAGGAACTATGAAGGGAAAAAGGAATTCTAAGAGGCAGAGGTGAGGAAGCAGAGTGTTTCAAGCACAGGTGTAACAGAATGGACAACAGCTTCATTTGAGGTAAAGACAAAGTTTAGAGCAAAGAACAAAAGGTTAGGAGTTCTAAGTAAGTATTAGCTACGTTCTAGACTTATATGAAAAAGGAGCATTTAAGATGTTCTGCCGATAACTACAGTTTCTTCTAAGTGGAAAAGTTATTGGTAGTTGCTTTGTCCCAAATCCAAACATGAAATAGGCAACCTTTGTCCAACATCAGACAAGGCCCTGCTTGTCCTATGAAGTCCTCTGACAATGCCAGTTAGTTATGACATTTGTGCCTGGGATTGTAGCAAATATCTTTTCTTTCACGTTAGTCTATGAGGGTCTGAAGGGCAAAAATGAGGTGCTGTCTATCCTTATATCCCTGACAGGACCCATAGCACAAATTTTGATATATTAATATAATTCTGGGAATGTGGACAGTGAACTACTGTTGAATATAATGAAATGTTAGCATCACATAAGCCTCCACTTTAAAATAAATGCAGTTTGACTTGGTCAATATGTATATAATAAACTTCTACAACCTAATCAGAAATAAAGAAGATAAATATGTAGACATATATACATGCAAAAGCATATAAATATGTATATATACACATACACATGTCTACACCTTCTACTATACAGTAGATATACATACCATAACTTGTTCATCCATTCTCCAATTTAAGAGCATGCCCTCATTTTCATTCTTTGCCACCTTAAAAAGAGCTACAGATATTTATGTCCTTAAGGTTTGTTTTGCTTAGAATTAATACCTCCCTTATTTTGCCCTCCCCTCTTTTCCCCTTTCCATCTTATTTCCTTATTGAGTAACATGTACTTAAGCACCTGTGTGTATTCCTTCTTTTAACGAGTTTGGGTAAGAGTGAAGTTCGAGTGTCTGCCTCTACCTATCATCATATTCTTGTTAGTATAGATATTTGTGTACCCTGATTATGTAATACAATTTTCTCTAGCCTCTTTTTTCTTCCCTCCCCCATTTCAGTGTGCTCTTCTTCCATCTCTCTTCCCATTTTTTTCAAACATCACCAATAACAGAACTACTCCCAGGCTTTGTATGAACCATGACAGTGATAGGATTCAGAGTCAACACAAGTATCACGTCCCCATATTTAAATGCAAGCATTTTATCCTTGCTTAAGTCCTTTATTGTTGTTCATTCATGATAACATTTTTATGTTTCTCTTCACTTTGGTTTGAACTTCAAAGTTTCTACGCAGCTCTGGTTTTTTCATGACAAATGCTTGGAAGTCCTCTATCTCATTAAAAATGATTTTTTTTCCTCCTGTAGTAGTATACTGAACAAGTCATTCTTTGTTGTAATATCATTTGTCTTCCGGAAAACCGTATTCCACATTCTCCACTTCTTAATAGTGGTGAGTGCTACCTCATTTGTGACCATGGTTGCTGCTTGCAACATTTTTTCTTTGACCTGGAGCTCTGGATTTCAGCTGTGATATTCCTGAGAGTTTCCAGTCTGAGGCTTTTTTTTCAGGAGGTGATTGGGGAATTCTATTTCCATTTTGTCTCTGCTTCTGTGAAACCCAGGTAGCTTTCTTTGAATATCTCTTGAAATAGAATGGCTAAGCTCTTCTTTTTTATTATTATGGAGTTCAGATAGTCCAATGATTTTTAATTTCTTTTCCATCTGTTTTCCAAATCAGTTCATTTTTCTATATTTTACATTTTCTTTCGTTTTCCTCAGACTCTTATCTTTAATATTTCTCATGCTTCATGAAATCACTGGCTTCGATTTGGTCCATTTTAATTTTAAGGACACTGTGGCTTGGGCAAGGTTTTGTGCAAGCTATTATTTCCCTTCCAATTCTTTCTTTCATAGATCTCATTTCTCTTCCTTTTTCCCTTAAGCCCTCTCATTTCCTTTATATAAAAAAATCTTCAAACTCTTTAAATAAAAGCTCTTGCTTTATCTCTTCTAGAAACTCTCATTGAATTTGTGCCCAATCTGTTTTTTGCTGAAGTATTGCTTGTATATGTTGTTTTTCTTTCTTCTACATTTTTGTCTTGAGCATCCCTGCTACAATGTTCACTATGCTGTTCTTTTTCTGCTTGCAAATTCTCTCCATCTACTTCCAGACTTTGGACTTGCTGTAGTTGGGCTCTACACTTTTGCAAGAAAGGTCTGGGCTGGTTCTGTTGCTACCTTCTAGGGGGTAGGTACTCAATGCTAATACTAATTCCAGGATCTCAGTGACAGGAGAGGTACCTAAAAGCTTTCAATACACCCAGGGTGGTCTAAGTCAGGGCAATTTGATTGCTATCTCCTTAGACTGAGTTCTTCAAATTCCTGACCCAGGTTTGAATATGCACAAGAGAGACTGTTGCTGGACTCAGCTCCTATTAGTTAGCTACAAAGCTCTACTGGGAGAGTGGCAGAATTTTAGGTTTGTCCTCTTCAGGGTGAGCTAGATGAAATTTTGTTCTGTGCTGAGTTTTTTTGGTTCTGGTTTGAGTTTTTTGTTCTGGTCTGAGTCAAACCCCTGCTATTGATTGCTATTGCTTGTGGTTTCTGAACTCCTTCCTTTCTCCCTATCTAGGCTTTCCAACCTAGGAGTACCACTCCCTTGCACAGGTCCCTTCTTAGTCGGCCCAACATCTGTGACCTGAAACTGGGTAGTGGACAACAAAGCTGTCAATTGCACTTACTCTCTTTGTACCCTTGGTATGGACCTGAGACCTCCTCTTGCCCTAAGGCCCAGCTTTTACATTACACATGTGGCCCAACCTCATCCCAATTATCCACAGACTCCATGTCTGTCTCATCTCTGCAGAGCTGAATTGGATAAGTGACACGCTGGCTTTTTCTGAATTTCACCCTAAGATTTCAATCTAGTATACTTTCTGGATCTATTTGGAGGACTTTGTAAAGGTGAGTTCACTACACTACTTCCTACCACTCAGATCTCTTGCCTTGGTCATTTTAACGACTACGTCTACGTGGCATAAATGATAAAGGAGATAGATTCCACATCTTTAAAAAAAATAAATCAAGTAGAATTTAAGGACAAAAACTGTTGCATTTTTGTCTCTGTATTCCCAGAGTCCAATAGTGTTTGGCACATAGCAGGCACTTAAGAAGCACTGAATTGAACTGGCAAAAAAAGTAGTGAATGTAAAGGAGCACCTTCTGAATCCACATCAAATTCAATTATAAACTAACTGTAGAAATAACACTTCATTTTGTATTTTCTATCAGAAAAAAAACCCAAAAAAGTATACATGGTATATGTGAAGTAACTTGGTGAAACGGAGGAGGACATTCCAATATTTGCTGGGGGCATAAGAACAAATTTTAAGCAACATAGTTGATAAAAACATGTTCATCTTCAGATAATTTAACTTTTATTTAAGGAATGCATATTCTTTTTTTAAAAATCATGTTTGTTTTACTAGAAAAGGAAAATAAACAAGAGCATATTTTAATTTATTTAATTTATATTTATTACAAAATGCTAGCTATACAAAAGTTCTACATAAAACTGATTAGGAAGTAAAACATTTTAGTCAATACAGCATATCATTTTCATATGTAAATATACGAAAAAATAGTAAAAATGTAGAGAATGTCAGTTAGGAATTTGACCCATGTTATAGCCAGACAATCTCACCTTGTGTAAGCACTCCAAGAATTTTTTTCTGGTTTGAGAGTGTGGAGTAAAGTGCCCATTGCTATTTAGTGTTTTTAAAGTGGAATTGGGGGGGAAAAAAAAGAAACAATTTAAAGAGTTGCTTTTAGATCATGTAGCGCTTCCGTAACACAATGATGAATTTTTCTTGAATTGCAATAAATTGTAAACATTTAAAAATGTTGGATAAGTTTCAAGGGAACTTGGGTAAATCACATTGAAATCACAACAGTATGTAACTAATGCCTCTCAATATATTGAGCTGCTTCAAGTCACTGGTCCCATGACTAAAGAATCTAGTAAGACTGTCCAAAAAAAAAAAAAAAAAAAAAAAGCAGGAGTCTTCAGGATTAGGGTCTATAAATCTTATTTTTATTTTTAACTGAGAAAGCCCCCATATCTTGCACTCATCTTCCACAGTCACAAAATTAAACTTGCATTCCAGTTATTTCTGGGCTTAGGCATAGAGAGATTCACAGAAGCTTGCCAAAGTGCTGAGAAAATGTTTCTTAAGAGAACCCAGAAGGGTTTCCTGTTAGTTTATTTAAGTTTGCAGATGCTTCACTGATAGCAAACTGCAAACATTTCATAAAACTGATGGGAAAATTTACGGAAGTGTGTTTTAAGAAGTCTTATAAGAATGTTCAATAAAATGTTATATATGTAAACATAACTATACAGGGATATTAGTTTATCTTCAAATCATTCAGAAAAATACGTTACAACTTTTACCATCTGAAAATGTCATTGGTAGTTATGATAACATTAAAAAATATCAAATGCTTGCACTCATTTCCCTTCAACCAAAAAATTAGTATTACCTTTACTACCATAATAAAAAGTTTTAAAACTACTTTAAATCTGACAGGTAATAAAAAATAGGACATAAGTACCTAATAACCAAAAGCTTCTATCAGTATTTTTTGTGCCCCAAACATCCCACAGCTGCCTGTCATAATGTTATTAGATAATGATAGATCAAATCTTTACTATGACTTTAAACATTCAACCCCTAAAATAATATTGCCAAATTCTATTTTAGAATGTTAATAGGCTGTTATTCCAAGTCAGCTGAAGTAAACATCCACCTCCCAGCCAATCATGTGTTACAGCTGAGTGTAGGATGTTTACATGAACTGGAACTCAGTTTAATGACCAGCTTATTAATTTTTTTCATTTAAGTTCACCTTAGGATACATATGAGATCTCATTCAAACTTCAATTTTATACAGCATAAATTCTAAAATAGCACAATAAATCAATGAAAAAATGACAGATAAATTAAAAGCAGTTCAAAAACGTACTTCAAATTTTGAGAATTTAGGGTTCTACTTATTAAGGAAGACAGTTATGGCAATACATACTGATAATCCCTATACATCATGATCTGGAGAATATCTTATACTGCACAGAGAAAGAGCTAGACACAATATATCCTTCCCTATCTTCCCACCACTATCCCCCAAATATTCTACTCTGTACATGGATTTGTGTACACTTTGTCCTGCCCCAAACTGTCTTGGATTTTAATGCAGTGTGTTGTTCTAATGCAATGATTCCTTCCCAACTTCTCTTTCCTTTCCCCTCAGGATTCCCATCTATATCTAACCTTTTTCTATTACTGTTCAATGTCTTGTTGCTACTGTTCCAGGTAATCTCTTATCAGAAAGAACACTAGATTAGCAGAGAGAAGATCAGGGTTCAATACCTTGGATAAATTACTTCATCTTGAGGTATTTCACCTTCTTCATCTGAAAACGAGGGGACTGTACTGGATTACCTTTTAAGATTCTTTCTAATTCTAAACTTATGATCTTTCTCACAGTAGATCTATGGTACCTTTCTTACTCCTCTCTTCTCAGTCTTACTGAGCTAGCTTAGAGGGAAAAATAATTCCTTCTTCATTCCACTTAAGTCAAATATGATTCTATTATTAAGAAAATCGACAAGAATTAAATTTAAAGTAAAATTACATATAGAACAAAAGCCAATAATCTCTAACCCTCTAGACGTATCCAAAAGTTCTTTGCTGCCTATCTCTTCATTACTTTCTAAGTAAAGGATTTTTTTTTCCAACGGTCAGTATTCAAGATTTAACAAAAAAATTCCTATTTCATTGTTTAATTACCAGCTTTACAAAAGTACTATGAACCAAAAAAACAGCAATATCATTAAACTTTCAATTACCCACACCAATGGAAGGAAGCTGTGATTGATGTAATCCAGAAATAGAAAACAAAATGTTATAAAATGTGCCTTACCTTGACAACTGGTTTTGTCAGAGATAAGATAAAAATTAGTTTACATTCCATGTGCATATGTCGATTCAGTGATTTCTGGAGTGTAATTCCAAATTACTTTTCACAATGGCTAGATCAATCCATAACTCCACCAAAAGTGCACTAAGCATACCTGCTTTTCCAGAACCCCTCCAACAACTGTCATCTTTTTGTTTCTAATAGATGTGACGCAGAACCTTGGAAATTACTGAATTTCCTTTTTTTCCCCTTAATCAGTAACTTGGAACATTTTCCTCCCATGATTTTTGATAGGCTGTAGATCTTGCTTTAAAAAGTCTATTCAAAATTGCCTAACCAATTATCTAGTGGGGAACAGTTTGTTCTTATACATTTGAATCCATTTTTTAAGCCTTGGATATAAGACCTTTTATCAGAGGAATTTGCTGCAAAGATTTTTTTTACCCAGTAAACCATTTCTCCAAAAAAATTTTTAGTTCCCTGTGATCCAGTTGTCCTTTTAATCTTATCTTCTGGGATCTTTCTCATTTATTCACACTCTTTACTTTATACACTGTTAAGAAATTGTTTCTCCTCCTTGCTCTATATTGCTTATGAAATGATGCAAATCACATATCCATTTAGAGCTTACCTTGCTACACGGTATGAGATAAGGTTCTAAACCTAATTTCTGCTAGACTGCTTTCTACTTTTCCCATACGTTTTTATCAGTGAGTCTTTCTACTAAATGGGATATTCAGATTTGTTGAACACTATTTGCTTCTTTATGTTATGTATCTCTAAGGGAACTTCTAGATCATCTACCCAAACGTTTTTCCTAGAAAATAATTTCTTGAGATTCTTTACCTTTTGCTCCTCCAGATGAGTTTCACTGATATTTTTTTCTAGCTCTACAATGTAATATTTTGGTAATTTGATTGCTATGGTAAGTAATACATTCAAGGCACCACGCTAAAAATTCTGCTTTGTACATGGAATAGTGCAAAGAGTACACGGCTTGTAATCTGGAGATGTATGTTCAAGTTTTGGCTCTACTACTTTCTAGGTGCATGGTCCTGTTGACTCCCCTAAGTCTTGGTTTTCTCATATATTAAAAATAAAAAGTGTAACATTATCAGCCTTATATTGCTTTCTACTTTTTTATTATATTTTCCACTTTTTGAATTACACACATCTGGATAAATAAGGGCTATTTGAAACTATTTTCAACTAACAAAGGTTATTTGTTTTTTAATAAAAATTGTCCTAACTGAAAATGAACATTTGCCACCTATTTAATTTTAATAAATTATCTCCAAATCATCTTAAAAACATACTTTAGCAAAAAATTAAGTTGGAAAGAATTCATTTAAAGACAAAACTAGATAAAAAAAGTAATTTTAAGTGACAAAGTTTCTCATGCTTTCTATTTAACCTAAACATTCTCTATTTTACCCAAAGCAACAATTAGTACAAGGCTGTTAAGACACACATTAATGATGTAGTTACAAACAACTTTGTGGTATATGACAAACAATTTAAAAGAATCTAACTTTTCTAGACATGTAAGATGTGAATGATAAATAAACTTGACTACCTTCAAATATTAAAACTTCAAATCATTTAAAAATACTTGAGGTCATAGTTAAAGTCACCTAAGCAAGGGTAGCTAAAATTATACCTCATGAAGAATTTATTTCACCTCATTACGTCTGAATAATATAGAACAAGTGTTATTTAACACCAACTATACTAATAATCCTGTAGTATACAGAGACAACTACCTGAGCATAGTATGTCAGTTTTAATGAAGTTCAACCCTTTTTGCTTGGAAAAATATTTATCTTATATACAACTCTATAAAGTATACAGCTGTTAATATATATAAATACATGAAAAAATAAACTTCTAAATTAAGCTTTTCACAAATGAACAATTTTTAAAAATAAAATATAATACTTTGGAGCAGAATCTGACACGTGCAAATATAAAAATTTAGGTCACTGGGATATATGTAATACAAAATATTCTGCTACAAAAAAAAAAAATAAATTGCTTTACCAAGAAGACTATTAGGAAGTGAAATTTGATGGAGAGTAGCATAGACTGAGATTTATTGCTGTAATACCTTGAATTATCTGTATTTGAAGCAAACAAAGGAAAGATTTGGACACCATCCCTACAACAAAAGAAAGAGAACATTACTAGGATACTATACCATCACAGTTCAGAGAGATCTTAGATGACATCTAGGCCAACCCATATCTGAAAGAAAAGTCCATTCCACAACACCCTTTTAAACAAACTATACCACTGGAAAGTTTTAAAGATGGTACAAGTTGGTACTTTGGAAAGCCATGGTTTCATTATTGTGGTCCCTCACTACCAAGACAACCAATGAAGATAAAAACCCCTCTTTGAATCCTCATCCTGTCTGACTCACATTCATATTTTTCTGAAATTCTTCCACAAGGAAGAGTATTAAAATAAACATCAAATCAAATATGTATTAAGCCTTTACTAAAAAGGTACCTCAAAAAGATCATATCCTTTGTGAAGAAAAAAATGCTTTGCAAAGCTTACAGTACCATAGAATTGTGAGCTATTATAAGTATTAAAAATGTGATACAACAGAAGAATACAATGTCATTAATATGAATAAAAATGTCTTGTATTTTAGAGAACAAGGATGCTTATTAAAATATGTTCACTTGATTATTATGACTTTAAATAGTCAATTATCAGAATTTTAAGGGTAAAGTAAGAGAGACACAGTGTGCTATAGTGGAAAGGGACCTGGCTTTAAAACCAGAAGATCTGAAATCAAGTTCTCGCCTTTTTTATTGTTTAGGTGAACTGGATTTAGTCACATAACCCCTCAGAGCTCTAGGCCAAAGGTGTCAAACATGGGATGCAGTCACATCCAGACCATAACACACCTAGTCTGCCTGAATCAGATTAAAATGTAATTCAGAAATATTTAACAAAATAAATAAAAATACAATAAAACATAGAGCATGTTAACATGGTTGTCTAAGTCAATATGTGCCTTGCTGCAAGGATCCTTATGTACAATTCAGAGTCTTCTGTTTCTATCTGATACCACTGCTCTATGCAACTCTCTAAAAGGATATTAGGTCTTATAGAAAAGGTATCAACATGCATTTGTTAAGGAAGTTTCCTTATCTGGGAGTGCCCTGTATCAGTGAATTCACCAATCCAGCCTATATCCCATATATAAAAGTAGGAACCATGTTTTTAGCTCAATTAAGTGTGGTACTTTATATTTCCCCGTGCCTAGAAATTGATAAACCAGCATTTTATTGAAGGGATTTTAAATAAATTAAGAAACCATTAGGCTAATGGATGGAAAAAAGAAATTAAGATATTGAGAAAAAACATCTATAACATTTATTAGTCAGTAATAGTAATTGAATTATCACTACATACTTTATGTAAAGACATAATTTTGGTGAATTTAAAACCTCTAGTAGAGGAAAGAAGACAAAAGAACGAGGACCATAGACGTGAAAAATGCTTTAAAAACATACCAAAGGTACAGATAAACAACTAATTACATCTGTGATCCTATGGATGTTTTTCAGAGTTTAAAAAGATCTTAGAGATCATCTGGTACAAGCCCTTCTTTAGATAAATTGTACAACTAAAGTCCAGAGGGGTTAAGTATCTTTCTCCAGGTCACACAGGCTAATAAAAAGAAAACCTAGGATTTGAAATCTAATCCTCTGACTAAATCCAACTCTCAAGTTGTAAGTAAGGTAATGAAGAGTTATTGCAGTATCTAAAGTAAGGTGTTTGGGAACTAGAGGGCTTCATAAAGAGGCAATTTGATCATAGTTACAAAGGTCAGAGTGACAATTTGGCTGAAAGAGGTGGGCACCTCTGCCAGGGGAAATATGGCATTTCATGGATCAAAGGTAAGAGCAAACATCCATAGAGAAGCTGATTTATCTGGCATGGAAAAAAATACAATAAAGAATAATATTGATTAATCTGATGGAGAAGATGAAGATTACGGTAGATGTGAGGCTAGAAAATGGTAACTGATAAGAGAGTTGTGATGCACACACTGTTGACTAATTAGCTTCTTAACAGTTATAAGACTGTTACACAGCTAGATCTGGTCAACAATCACATTACTCTATAATATTTTTTTTTTAATTTTCAAATCCCCACACAGAGCAAAAATTCCTCATTGCAAGCTGCAGAAAAAATTACTAAGGAAAGAAATTAATTCATTCCTTGGTAACAATAATAAAATGTGTAAAGAAGAAAAATAAGTACAAAGTTAAACTCTGGCATAACTGGAAATATAAGGAATAAAAGAAAAAGCTTACTTTCATGACATAAGCAAAAAGGCATCCAATATGAAAATATGATTCTTATATGAATTACAATGGGTCACAAAGCAGAAAAACCAACTAAAATCTTAAGGACTCTGAAAAATATGCTTTTTATTCTATTTAATTACAAAATTTTATTGATTTAATTAACAATTAAGTGCTATCACATTACAAACAAAAATACAAATAGAACACATGTGGGGGAAAAACACTACTTAGTACTTCTAAATTTTTCCACACTTTTCTTATCCTCTCCACCACTGCTTATGCAAAGGAGATATCTTGAGAGGGTATATAATTGTAACATGATGATGTTTGTGATTAGCCGGTAGCAGCAAACATCTGACTGAAAGCTTGGCTGTGTCTTACAGCTTCCAGTCGGGGATGTTTACAACAACAGACTTTCATTGACAATTACAAACTCGATGTATTTGCTATAAACTTACCAGTTATTTTCAAATTTCTCTTTTACTTATAAATTTTTTGTGTGTGTTAAATAGCACTCGTAAAAACCAGGAGAAAAAAGCTACAGTTAAATGCTGTTAACATAATAAGAAAAAGTCTAACAATTTTACTTTTCAAAAAAATGAGAAAATTGATTTGAATATGACTGCAAATATTACATATATTTATTTTTCATTATGGACATCATCTAATGATCTTAACATAACAATGAAGATGCAGCTCCTCTAACTGCTTAGAAAAAAATTAGAGGTAACATTCCTTTCTCTCCCCAAAGTGGTGAAATGCAAAATGTTTGGGGGCAGGACTGAACTAGATGATCTCCAAAACCCCTTCTCATTCTAACATTTTATGATACAGCAAATTGGCAATTTTTAACCAAAGTTAACCACTCTCATAATTTGAATTGTTTTTGTGCTACCAGTGATAAGATTTATTGCCTAGAATAACCTTTTCTTCATCTCCCCATTGTGACCAACAGCACTAATAGATCACTACATGTTAACGTCATCTTTTTTCCTCCCGTAGGGTCACCAGACAGGTTTATCAAGTACTCCAGTACACCGCTGGTCTCCAAAGCAGAACAAGGGAGCTGTGGCAGTATACTAGGGAGGCTTAACTCCAAGTGCTGTGCAAATAACCAAGAGACAAAAAATAGGTGGATACAGTGTTGGACCTGAAGGATGAGTTCAAATCTAGCAGCAGACACATCAGACACCTACTAGCTGTGTTACTCTGAGTAAGTTATTCAACCTGTCTCAGTTTCCTCATCTGTAGCATGGGGCTAATAACAGCACCTACCTCTCAGGATGGCTGTGAGAATAAAATGAAATAACATTTGCAATGTGTTATGTAAATCTTTAAGCAAAAAATAAATATTTGCCACAGATCTAACCTCTAGATCTCCCAGTGGTTGAGGCAACTCTGCATTTGGGTCTTAATGATTAGTGAGTAAGAACTCTAACTTCCTCCTTCCTTTTCATTTTGGGTAGAATAGAGTGAGTTACACAAAAAAAGCAGGGACAGCTAGCTTGTGATCTAGGTAATGCTTCTTAAACTGGGGGGGTGTGGTGGTGACTGAAAGGGTTGTGTGTGGAAAAAGGCATGAAGGGGTTGTGAGTGGAAAAAGGCATGAAGGGGTTGTGAGTAGAAAAAGGCATGAAGGAGTTGTGAGTAGAAAAAGTTTTAAGCCCTGAAGAACACAGACACCATTACAAGTATCTTTTTTCCTCAATCCTATTTCCCAGGCTTCCCTATATTACTGTTCCTAAGATACCACCAACCTTCAATTCAGCCATGTTTTCAGAATCTTTGTCATCTCTGACACACACACACACACACACACACACACACACACACACACACACACACACACACACAGTTGCCAAATCTGGTCACTTCATCCTTACCACTCACATCTGTTCCTGTTTTTCTACCAATGTGGTTAACATCCTACTGCGGGACCTTCACTGTCTTTTAGAGACTATTGTAATAACCTTCTAATTGGTCTTTCTGCATCGTGTCTCTCCTCTCTCTAATCCATCCTCAACGTAATTACAAAGTGATCTTCTTTGAAACATAGAAGTGACCATGTCACTCCCCTACTCAATAAACTCTAATGGCTCATTACTGACTGTAGGATCAAAGATCATTTCATTTTTATCTCATCCTTTTTCATCTCTATTTTTATGTAAGTTTTATAATATACACAATTATCACAAAACTGGCATATAATTTATAATTACATATATATATTTACAAATATATATATGTGTGTGGTATATTTTCAAAAACTTTTGCATTGATAGGGCTATGACATCAAAAGAGTTTGGAGAGCATTGCTCAAATAGCTCAGGGGAATGGTGTATATACACATAGTATATATGAATATAGGCAAGGCATTTCACAAAATCTTTTCAAATAATGGAAAAATTTTCCCTTTCCAAATAATAGAAAAATGCAGACTGCATGATAATAAGAAAGATTCACCATGGTTTAATGGATTAAGGTTAATGTGGAGGGAGATCTATAATAAAGTATCCTAGTGATTCGCTCTTTACCCTACGCTACTTAACATTTTAATCTATGATTTGGATTTATACTTGCAGGAAACACCTAACAGAATTGAGATTTTAAAAAAGATTCCCTCAGTCTGAAATAAAGCCCTTGATCTTGGGTTCAACAACCAAGTGCAATTTTATAACGTAGCTGGAAAATAATAATAAGAGCTAGTATTTCTGTAACACTTGCTTTATAAATATTAATTTGATGACAAATTTCTGTGAAAACTTATAGGTTTTAGGTAATCACGAGCTTAATTTGAGTCCATCCTATGACACAGAAGCCAAAAAGGCTAAATGGATTTTAGACTACATTCAGGAGGACATGCCGTTCCCAAAACAAGTCATATCACACATGAAACACTGTGTTCACTTTCTATTCTACAATCTCTAGGGCACAGCATAGTGGTAAATAAGTACTTGTAAAACTGAATCTACAAATAAGAGAATAATGACAAGTTAGAAAGTATCGAAAAAAAGGTAAAGAAGATGGTAAGAGCACTTGACACTATGGTATAAAAAGTGAAGTTGAAGGAATTAGATATGCGTAACCTAGAGAAATTAAAACAACTATTTTAAAAGACATGACAGATTGTCAATTGGGAGAAGGAAAAGATTTGTGTTGTGCTTAAGTTCCAGAGGGCAAAATGAATGATAATGTGTAGAAGTTACAGAGGCTGTGACTGAAACTCAACACAAGAAAAATTTTCTAAGAACAAGACTGGTCCAATATTGGGGCAAGCTGCTTCAGAACACAGTGAGCTTTTCATTCAGAGACAGGATGACTATTCATCTGTCAAGGAGAGTATAGACAAGATGTTTGTTCAGTTACCAGGTTGGACGATATAGAATCTGAGGTCTCTTACTTAGGTTCTAGACTTAATATATGTGGAGATAGCTGACCAGGGCTGATAAAACAAAACAGGATTATGGAACTGAGAAAACAAAATGAACCACATTACCTCAGCCTTTAACCTGAAATTATCACATTACCTGAACTATTTTCCTAATGAGAGCAATGTGAAATAGGCCCTGAAGTTAGTTGTTTTAGCCAAAGCAGGTATATGGGACTTGGAGTCATGGAACTTGGGCTTTAACTCCAGCTGCCACTTGTTAGCCACATGATCTTGAGTAAATCGTTTGACTTCTTTGAATCGCAGTTGCTTGATCTCTAAAATGGAGATGGTAATACCTGTGAGAAAAAATTTTCTTTCAATTTCCCTAATCATACAACCACTGCCCTTGTTAAGGGCCTGACCACCTCTGATTTGGTGACTAGACTTCCTCATTGTTCTCCCAGTTTCCTTTCTCTTCCTTTTCCAACTGGTCCTCCAAACAGCTCCCTAATTAATATCTGGAGGCACTTAAGTGTTTGTTGAATTAAAGTGACCATATCTCTTCCCTCCTGAAAAGTTTTGGGTGGCTCCCTCTTGCTACTAGGATAAAACATAACCTGTCTGGCCTGACAATTAATGTACTACACAATTGGGCTTTAAACAGGCATTTCCAAACCTTATTTCATATTACTACTTTATGGACTCTATTTAATCAGTTAAGCTGTGTGTGGTACATACAAGACACCTAATAAACACTAGCTAATTGATATCTTCCAGCTAAAGTGGACTGCTAGATGCTTTTTTCAGACAAACTAAATACTCCATGTCCTGCTGTCATGTAAGAGATAGGAAGTTGGCTTCACATGACTGAAAAATGCAAACTCCCCTATCTGTGCCTCTTGGAATTCTTATCTTCCTAAGAGGCTCAGCTTAAATGAAACCTCTTAAAAGAAACTTTCTCTTATTCCCAGTTTTTAGTGCTCTCTCTCTCACTCGTCAAATTATTATTTTTTGTACATATTTGTGTTTTACATATTTTGAACTTTCTATATTGAAGGCAGGGGTTATTTCTTTTTTGGCAATATATTCACAGCATGCTATTATTAGGGGCTTAACAAATGCTTGATGAAAGTGCTTTGTAACATGCACTATGAGCAATTAATATTAGTATCAGCAATCAGCTAATTAGCAATTAGTATTCTGAAAAGTTCAAGAGATGAAACCTAAATAAAAGTTGAAATATTTGAATTCCAATATCAGTCAAGTTGTGTTCTATAATTTAATGATTTTTTTTCTTTGTTCAGACTTATGATTTCATTATTAAGGCAATTTCAGTGAAATAAATCTTTCCACCAAAAGAGATCAGCAATGGTATATATAGTCTCAGATAAGCTCCTGGCTCAGTCACCCAGCTACTATGCCTGAATTAAGTATGTCAGATTTTAACTGATTTGAACCCAGATCTTTTTGACTCTGAGGCTTGCTCTCTTCACCCACTACACCAGGTTGCCTCATTTAATTTCATGAATGTGAATATGAAAAGAGAACCTTTTAAAATAAATACAAGTCATCTAAAAATAAAATTAGATCTGAGGTTATATTATAGGGAAAATGTCGAAAACCTATTTTCTTTTACCCTAGGAATATATAAAATGCAAATTCAAAAGAAGCATACAAAGTATAACATAAATCTACTGAAGAAAAAAGTATCTACTATTTTGAAGATATGAAAAGGATGATTGCCCTGTAAGCTACCACTTTTTTGCTTCCTTCAAGAAACTATACAGAAACTATCATTCCTGGTACTGACAACCATATGTTAATATTAAAAGATTGTTTCCCAATATAAAAAAAAACTTTTTGTTCATATCATGTAAATAATTCTGGCCATTATACAAGTCATGTTAAGATTAATGAGAAAACTACACGCAGTCTCTATGGTTACTAATTTGACCTTCATAGTTTTATAGAACAAATATTTTTAAAAGTCCAGTGACCATTTTACAATAAAGTCACCTTTGTCTGCTCTACAACTGAAAAAATTCAATGTTTAAATTGCAAAGAAACACTTGTTTCATGAAGAAGTAGGCACATGGTATTTGACTAATTAGGCTGCTGAGCATTAAGCTGTAATGAAACATTTATTACAACAATCTCTTTTAAAACATTCATTTTTTTAAAAATCAGTGAAGGTTAACACAATGTCAGCTATTTAAGCAGAAGGAAAAAGAATTTCCCCCTTTCTTCTCATGGGTTTTTTTTTTAAGGGTTTCTGTATCACAGTCATTACACTTAACACAAGAGGAAATAGAAAGTATCTCTTGGCCATGGAATCACATCATATTAAATTTCACAATTTTGAAAAACCCTATTATTACAGTACCTTACCACAGTAGCGTTTTTTACACCATGGACCAAATTATGTCCCTTTGGCACATGATTATATACAAAGAAAATAATGTAGTCTAAAGACTTATTAGTCACTAGAGTTCTAGCAAAAGTGTGTCCACAAGAAGTCACCTAGTTTCCACTTGAAGTAAGGAATAGTTAACTTACCACTTCAAACTATGAGATAGTATCACCTTAAAAACTCTGTTTTTTAACTTCCACACACTGGTCCAAGTTCTGCTTTCTGCAAAATATGTTTTAGGTGTTTGATGAATACTTCATTAATAGAACCTCTTTCAATGTAATATATGATAACACTCTTATCAGTCACCCTTCTCTACCTAGAAGTCCCAAAGCCACCATCAACTTCAGTAACAGATGACCTACAGACACACTGTGAAACACCAGAATTCTATATTACATTTTAAATGTGAGATAATTCTACCACTTCCCCTATCATCTTGTATGTTAAAGAACTAATTTTCCTGCCAGCACCAACTTCAGGTTTTATCCTATAATATCACTCTTACCATTCTGGACATAACTGAAGACATGTTCATAAACTCCCTAGAGTCCTCAACCCTATTCAATTAAGTAGCCCTAGCCCAACCTGACAAATCTGTTCTATAATGTATTTTGGGAAATCTCACTTCTGTTGTTTAAAATAATAAATTTACTAATTTTTACTTTTATATCACTTTCATTTCTGAATGTATCTCTTCCCAATGACCCATTTGCACCAAAATAAAACCTTCCCTACCAACAAGAAAGTTGTATTTTAACTGGAGAAATAACAGGTAAGTAGATACAGATACACACAAAACAGATCCATGATGACTTTGGGGACAGTGAAGGATATATTATTAGTAGCTGGAAGCCTTCAGAAAAGACTTTCTTTATAAAGTAGCATTTGAGCTAAGTCTTGAAGGAAACTAGACAGTCTAAGAGGTAGCATCAAGGAAATATATAGTCTAGGCATGGCAGAAAACCATTACAAAAGCAGAGACAGGAAATGGAATGCTGTATGTAAAGAAGGGTAGAAAGGCCAGATCTGCTCATCAGCAAAGGGGGAGGATGCAAAAAGTGACAAGGAAATATTAAAAAAGCAGAAATATTAACAAGGGGGAAAAACTTAAATGTAAAACCAGCACACAAAAGGATAGAGAAGATCCTAAAGCCAGAAGGAAGAATCAATAAACCTTCAGAGAATACGAAGTTCTCATAACAAATATAGTATGAAGAATAATAAATTAACAGTATCTGGTAAAATACAAAAAACTCAACTCCCTAAAGAACACAGAACAACAAGAAACTCCAGGACAATTTGAAGAGAAATAAAACAGAGAAGAAACCAGGAATGAATATTTGTTAGAAATTGGTATTCTCAAAGCAGAATTAAAAAAAAAAATTAGCAGATTTTAAAATAAATTGGATTCCTTATAGCAAATCTCTGTGAAGAAGTGAGACATTACTAGATTTGGAACCCACAAAAACTGAAGTACAGGAAAACTGGCAGAAGACACACACACACACACACACACACACACACACACACACACACACACACACACACATTTTCTCACTCTCTCTCTAAACAAGCCAAAGGAACTGATCTTGAGATCAGTTATTTCAACAAAAATAACTCCCAAAAAACCATGATTAAAAAAATATGAATGTTTTATAATATGCAGGAAATAATAGAAGAAAACAATATTCTGAATACAAACAACAAGGTCTGACAGTCTAGGGGTTATGACTTGGAAAGAAACAACAACCTTGTCCATCAAATTCTAAGGCAAATTTACTGGTTAAATTGGACAATTTTCACGATAAAACAAAATTTTGTAAGTGAACATGAGAAAAACTCTCAAGGATAAAGGTAATGAAGTCCAAATAATATTTTTTTTGTTATTATGCTGATATATCACAGAATGTAATGGAATAACATGCTCGGAAAAGCAAAGAAGCTCAAAATGACATACACTACAAAAATGACATTAAAAAAAAAGAGAGAGAGAATGTTCCAACAAAAGAGTGGCATCTGAGACATCTGGAGGAAATACAAAAACAGAAGGAAAATCTGATTTATAAACATCCCAAACAACAGCAGCAACAACAAAATATATAAAAGTAGAAGAGAGGTAAATAAAAATAAAAATCAAGAACAAATAATAAAATCAATGGTCTCATGTTAAGAGGTTATTGAAAAAAAAAGAAAGACTGACCTATGGGATAAAAGGGGAGCACCAGCCAAAAAAGATTTAATTGGAATTTAAAGGATGGGGAGATGTAAAAGTTGAAAAAATGAAATGATATGGACACACTATTGTCTTTCTGCCTTTGCCTCTAATGGTGGTATCTAAAGTGGTGTCCGCGTTAATCTTAACAAATTCTTCTACATACCTGAACGTGTCCTTTCAAATCCTTCTCCTTTCAAGCTTTAACTAAAACAAGGCTTTTTCCTGAGGACACACAGCTCTTAAAACCCTCTCAACTCGGGCCATTTGTCTCTACCTTCAGACATTTCACACGTCCAACAGACACAGTACAATTCTTCCTTCCTCCCTCCCTCCCCACTCTTGCTTCTTCCATTATCATTTCTCAATGGCTTTTCCTCTATCAACATTCCTCAAATTTCCTCCTTTGACATATATATCACTTATTTAAACCAGTCATTCACCATGCTTGTTGCTATTCCTCTCTCTACCATTCTCTTGTCATCACCTCTATTATACTGATCACACTTAAAATTCCCCTTCCAGATAAACCTTTTACCTCACTTCAGCTAATTACTGACATGACCAAAGCTCAGATTTTACTATGTCACAGATTTATACTACTTGTAAGGGCATCAGTGTAAAAATTTTATTCTCTCATATTTCCCCCTTTCCCACCACTCCTTAACTCACATCAAACTTCATCTTCATACTTACTGGGACATCATTTTCCCATGTTCCCACTCAGCCCTTCTCTTTCCATTCTAGCATCATTTACCTCCAAACCCAGCACTGGTTACATCATGTACTTCTTTTAACGACGCACAAGCAATTACAGTAGAATTTCTTTCACATGTCCAAACTCTTTCACTATACCATCCACAATTCTCAACCTGCTTATTTTCAACCTTGGGTTACCTCCCATCATCCAGTTTCTCAGATCCTCTCTTCTGGAACTTCTCAAAATCTTCCTTTTCCTTCAAGGCTCATTTGAGTTTCTACTTCTACATGAAGATTTTCCTAAATGACATTGTCTGTCTATATAGCTGTCCAAATACATGTTTTCTCGCTATATTAATTATAAACTTCTTGAATGCACAGACTATTTGACCTTAGGCTTTGTTTTCCCAGAGCCTAATAGATTGGCTTAAAAGGCCTTCTTGGAAGGCCTGTGACTGACTAGGCTGTAATTAATATACACCTAGACGCTAAAAAAATTGAGTTGATTTCACCATTAAAAATGTATGATGCAGAACTGGTCAACTTCCATCCTGGAAGGAAAATTGGAACTATGCTTAGAAATTAATTACACTTTGACTCAGAGATAATATTAGTACACATGTAAATCAAGAAGGTTGAATAAAAAAGTTATACGTACACCAAAAATATTTATACCAGAATTTTTTGTAGTATAATACAACTGGAAACAAAACAGCTGGCCACTGAAAACAGAGTAGCTGGGGAAATGAACAAAAACCTAAAAAAGAATCAGACTACAGAATCTTACTTTGATGACAAGGGAGACCAAAACATGCAAACAGAAGAAAACAAAGTCAAAGCTCCTCCATCCAAAGCCTCTAAGAAAAATATGAATTGGTCTCAGGCCACTGAAGAGCTCAAAAAGGATTCTGCAAATTAAATAAGAGAAACAGAACAAAAACTGGGAAGAGAAATGACAGCGCCGCAAGAAAATCATGAAAAACAAGTCAACTGCTTGCTAAAAAAGACCCAAAAACAGTGCTGAAGAAAATAACACTTTAAAAAATAGACTAACCCAAATGACAAGAGATCCAAAAAGTCAATGAGAAGAATGTCCTAAAAAGCAGAATTGGCCAGATGGAAAAGGAGATCCAAAAGCTCACCGAAGAAAACAATTACTTAAGATTAGAATGGAGCAGATGGAAGCTAATGACTTCATGAAAAGACAAAACCAAAGGAATGAAAAAATAGCAGACAATGTGAAACATCTCACTGGAAAAACAATTGACCTGGAAAATAGATCCAGGAGAGACAATCTTAAAATTATAGAACTATTTAAGAGCCATGACCAAAAAATGAGGCCAGATATCATCTTTCAAGAAATTATCAAGGTAAACTGCCCTGATATTCTAGAACCAGAGGTAAAATATTGGAAGAATCCACTGATCACCTCCTGAAAGTGATCCCAAAAGGAAAACTCTAAGGAATATTGTAGTCAAATTCCAGAGCTCCCAAGTTAAAGAGAAAATATTAAAAGTTGCCAGAAAGAAACAATTCAAGTACTGTGGAAATAAAATCAGGATTACACAAGATCTAGCAGCTTCTACATTAACGGATCGAAGGGCTTGGAATATGACAATCCAGAGGTGAAAGCAGCCAGGATTAAAATCAAGAATCACCTACCCAACAAAACTGAGCATAATATCTAAGGGGAAAAAATATTCATTCAATGAAATAGAGGACTTTCAAGCACTCATGATGAAAAGATGGGAGCTGAACAGAAAATATGACTTTCAAACACAAGAATCAAGAGAATCATGAAAAGGTGAACGGGAAAGAGAAATCCTAAGGGATTTACCAAAGTTGAACTGCTTACATTCCCACATGAAAAGATCATATTTATAACTCTAGAGACTTTTCTCAGTGTTAGAATAGTTGGAAGGATTTTATACATATACATACATACATATCTATGTATGTATACACACACAAAGAGGGCACAGGGTAAGCTGAATAGGAAGGGATGATATCTAAAAAACTAAAATTAAGGGGTGAGAAATATATTGGGAGGAGAAAGAGAGAAATAGAATGGGGCAAATTGTCTCTCACATAAAAGAGGCAAGAAAAAGTATTCACAATGAAGGGGAAGAGGGTGGAGATGAGAGGGAAAAAGTGAAGCTTACTCTCATCACATTTAGTTTAAGGAGAGAATAATATGCACACTCAGTTTGGTACAAAAATCTAACTTAGACTACAGGAAAAGTAAGGGAGAAGGGGATAAGTGGGTATAGGTGGGAATGATAGAAGGCAGAGCACATGGGAGGAGAGGGTAATTAGAAGTATACAATTTTGAGGAGGAACAGGGTAAAAAGAGAGAACAGAATAAATGGGGGACAGGATAGGATGGAGGGAAATATAGTCTTACACAACATGACTTTTATGAAGACTTTTGCATAACTACACATCTATAACCTATATTGAATTGCTTCCCTTCTCAATGGGTATGGGTGGGGAGGGAAGAAGGGAGAGAAGTTGGAACTCAAAGTTTTAAAAACGAATGTTAAAAATTGTTTTTACATGCCACTGTGAAATAAGATATACAGGTAATGGGGTATAGAAATCTATCTTGCCCTACCAGGAAACAGAAGGGATAAGGATAACAGAAGCAAGGGGTGTGACAGAAGAGAGGGCAGCTTGGGGGAAGGAGTAATCAGAATGCAGGCTATTTTGGGTCAGGGAGAGGGGAGAGATGGGGAGAAAATCTGGAACTCAAAATCTTGTGAAAATGAATATTGAAAACTTAAAAATAAATTAATTTTTAAAAAAATTATTAAGTACCTACCAAGTGCCAGGTACTGTGCTGCTAAGTACTGGAGGTATGAAAAGAAACAGGATACCATTCCTACCCTCAAGGGGAAAAAAAAAGAAATGACAAAGAAGATGATTTCAGAAAAACCTGTAAAGACTTACATAAACTGATTCAAAGTGAAGTGAACAGAGCCAGGAGAACAAAATGACTCATAAATGCTCAGCAATATAGTGATCCAAGAGAATTCCAAAGGACCAATGGTGAAGCATACTATCCACTACCTCTAGAAAAAGAACTGATATTGTTTGAATACTGACTGAAGCATGCTATTGTTCACTTTATTGTATTCTTTTACAAAATTTGCCAATGTGGAAATGTTTCATATGATTGCACATATATAATTTGTATTTGATTGCTTACCATTGTGGGGGAGGGGAAGAGAGAGGAAGGGTGGACGAATTAGAACTTGGAACTCAAAACTTGAAAAAAAGGTTAAAATTTGTTTTAAGATATAATTGGGGAAAAATAAAATATGTAAAGATGTGCTTTTTCTAAAAAGAATTCTGCTACTTATGTCTGTATCTTCCTGTTCTGACAATAAGCTCTATGGAAGGAGACACACCATCTCATACCACTAACAAAGATACCTATTTAACAAAGATACTATTTGCTTATTTTTCATTTAAATTCATTGTGAAGGTGATAGGGTAATAACACATACATAGTTCACGAACCATAAAGTAAAATTAAAAATAGACTGTAAGGAAGAAAAATAATGAAAAGAACAAGGATTTCTTAGGAAAAGGCACAGTAAAAGAAAATATATAAAAATAATAAACTGGTAGATTTGGAAGTAATCAACTAAGTAGGGACAAAGAAAGAAAGAGGAGGAATAGATAAATAAAAGAATGAAAAATTTAATACTTTAAGTAAAATCCAAGAATTACAGAAAGTAGACAATCACAAAAAGAGAAAGTAGGGGGGGGGAATCTGTAGAAATAGGTTAGGCTCAAAGTAGTCTAAGCATATTTAATTTAAAAAACAACAAGAAATAATGTAAAATTAAATAGTAAAGAAAATAAAACATAAGTCTAATAATGTAATAAACAATCCAATAAAATAAAAATGAGTAAAAGAATGAATACAAGAAGTATAAAAAAGATAGAATAAAAATGAGAGATAGGAACAATTATGTAAACCTAGAAAAAAGAAACTGCAATTATTCTATTAGACAAAGAAAAAGCCTCAAAATTCAAAATATGAAGACACAAAGAGGGAAAATGTATTATACTAAAATGACAATAGCAAATATATTTAAACCAAATAATATAGTGTCTAAATGCATAGAGGAAATAGTAACAGTAGGGAACCTTAATATTTCACTACAGTTAGTCCAGTGGGTAGAGTGCTAAGACTTATAATCAGTTAAACTTGAATTCAAATGCTCCATCAGACAATAACTAGCTGTATAACTGCAAATCACTTAATTTCTTCTTCCTGCATTTTTTTCATCTGTTAAATGAAGAAGTTAGACTTGACAGCCTCCAAGTTCTCTTCAAGCTTGTTGGAGAACTTGAAAAGAGTTAAAAGACATAGTGGTTTCTTAATGGAAACATTAAAGAATACACATATTTCTAAGTACCACAAGGCACCTTTACAAAATTATTAACTAGGACATAGGGAAATCATAAATGAATGGAAAAAAATCCAAATATTAAGCACATACTTTATAACCCATAATACAGTGAAAATACTTAATACAAGGAATATAAGAAAAAGATTAACACTTTTATTTAGTGAAGGCTTAACAGTGACATCCTAAATAATGAGCACATCAAAGAAGAAATTACAGAAACAATGATTATGTAAGAGAATGAAAATGATAAGAAAAAAACCTAATACATTCTGAGCACACCATGTCAGCACATAATCCTCTGCATATAGCAGGTACTTATGAAATATTTATTTTCTTTAAATTCACTGTGAAGACAACACACTAAAAGTGATAGCTCACATTTATACAGTACTTTTTAAGTTTTGCAAAGCTATATAAATGTTTATATATGCCACATTTATAAATACATATTTGTAAATTAATATATATGTACGTGTGTATGTGTGTGTGTATGTGTAAATCGCCTACAGTCACACAGAGAACAGTTATGTAGGATGCTATTTGAATCCATGCAGGATTCTGATTCAGTATCAAGCATTCTATCTGCCATCATATAATGCCTCTTTGCCAAGATACTGCAAATGTATCTATGTGTGACTCATTCATATACAGGGTATATGGGATACTTTCCTTACATTATAATAACATCACAAGGATACTAACGGGGCAGCGAGGATGTTCACTGGTTATGCCTTGATCTTAATACCTAAACAGCTTTTCCTTTTCACTCATATATTTCTTTGATCAATGCTCAATTATGGATACCACTTGTCTTTCATAATTCCGTTTCTAATAGGTTGTACCCTGTTCATGCTTACCATGCACATCTCCATAGCCTTTATGAAGACTTTCCTATAAATTATTCTGAGACTATTATAGTCTACAACTTGCAGTCATAAAACTATGACCAGAGAAATATTAGCATTAAAAAATATGGGTCTTTCCTTCAGGGAAAAGATTGAGATCAACAAAATAACTTTATAATTTCCTAAGGGCAGCTCATTCCCTTCTCCTTTCCATTTTCTGCGTACAAGTTACTGTGTGAACAATGTTTGTCCAATATCTACATGACTGAGCTTTTTCAGTTATCCATCCAACTGTTTTTCACATCACAGACATTAAGTATTCTTCATCAATTTAGCTCTTTGTAGATAGTTCCTATTTAAAAAGTGACTCTGAGACTGAATATACAGTCAACTCAGATGTCTATGACTCCCAATTGGGAGACTCTGGAATATTCCAGAACTTAATGTAATCAGCCTATCTTTCAAAAATCTGAGCACTTGGAGGAAGGATCTCATTATTCACAAGGAATAATGCTATGAATTGACTGAACTAGAATTCCTTGATGAAAGTGGTGAACATCTTTGGCAAGGATGTTTCCCTTTCTAATGCCTTACTTGCCATTAGCGATCAGAGGGTCACTGAATAAGGTCTTCTATTATATCTTTCAAGTAATCTTAAATAATTTTTAAATATGTGTAAGAATTACCTTGTTGGAAAAAGATTTTAAGCATTTTGCTTTGCCAAATCAAATGTTTCCTTATACAATGAACAATAGGATTTTGTACAGGAAATACAAAGTACATGCAAAGTTATACCACAAAATTTCATGATTTCAGGAGGCAGAAAGCACTAACAACTGGGAAGAGAGAAGGGAAGATAAGAAAATGCCTTGGAGTAGATGTGTCATCTAACTTGTGTTTTGAAAGACAAAGAAGACACAATAAAAATCCGTTGACCTGATCTGTGTAAGTGATGTCTCCACAAATATAGATTATTTCAATTCTTTGTCTTAGTGTCCATGAATTACTAAGGTCTAAAACAATAAATTGCCCTGAAGGCTAAGTTTCTATGAGTCAAAATTTGGTAGTGTTGTTGGTTATCAAGTTATAGTCTGCTGCAAGATTACACTTGAAATTTTTCCAGCAGCTTAGTAGGATCAAAAGATTAAAACACACATCAGTTATAAGGGACCTAAGAATCCATCTTATCCAATACAAACCTGTACAGGTTGGATGTATCAACATACACGGGGTGGGTGGGGGGGACCCTGCTATCACAGGTTCTTTGATCTGCTTTTCTAAATGGAAAGACAATTTTGAGGAGTTAAACAATCACTATAATCAAGCACATGTATCATTCAGTTAGTTCAGGGGAAAAAGTCAGCACCCTGAACTTGGAGAAAATACAGAAAAATCAAAAGTCAACAGATATGTTTCCAAATGTCTGACCAGAGAGGAAAGCACTAACATCTGGATTTTCAAAGCCAGGGTTGCTTAGCAGCTTCCCAGAGTCTCATCTGGCACACATCTTCTAAAAACTTAGCTCCAAAGTAAAACCCGCACCTCAGAGTCTTTATATACTTTTTGGAGTCAGAGGATATCACATCCCTTGAGAAACAGGGCCTCATTAACAGAAAGTGTGGGCCTTCCTACAAATCGTCCTAGGTCCATCAATAGGTGGGAAAGATTCTCCTTAATCATATTATTCAATCAGAGGCATTATACTGCTTGATTATACCAAAACAAAAAGCAAAAGATCCTACTTTGCTTGCCCTTACAGTGGATCAACATATTTAGAGCTAAAAGGGTAATCTTAGAAGCCACTAGATCCAAACCCCTAATTTACAGATGATGAAGATCAGGCACAGAAGTCAAGTGACTTGTGTGGGGTCACACTCCTAATTAGTATCTGAGATGGGATTTGCTGCTTCACATCTTCCTAACTCCAAATCCAGTATAATTATACCATACTACCTGAATTATAAGGCACTTCTTCCAACCTCCTTCTAGGATACAAATATGGTACTGATTCCTAAAGATATGATAATTTACTTAGAAAACCCTATAAAGTAAACCAAAAAAAGCAAATTCATCTTTTTCATCTGAATTCAGCAGAGTTGCTGGACATAAAATAAATCCACAAATCATCAGCATTCATGTACATTACCAAAAGGAAGAGATAGAAAGTAAAATTCCATTTAAAACAACTACAAAAGTTGCAAAATATTTAGGAGTCCATCTGCCAAGAAAAACTCTATAACTTTATGAATTTCAACTATAAAGTACTCCACTGATACATAAAAAAACCAAAATAATTATAGATACACATTAACTGATCATGAATAGGTTGAGTCAACATAAGAAAATAATACCACCTAAATTAATGTATTTATTCAGTACTACACAAATCAGATTACCAAGAATATTTTACAGAATTAGAGAAATAATGAAATTCATATAGAGAAAACAATGGTCCAGAATGTGAAGAGTAATGATGAAAAAATGGAAAGGTCTAGCCCTAATGACAGCCCCAGGGTTGAAAGGAGGGCATTATTCAGGGTCTTGAAGGGCCTCAAGATCATACTGTATTAAGAGTGGTAAAAGGAAATGGGTACATTTAGCATACCTCTGCCTTCTCAGAGGGTAAGAGGGTGTGTTTGTGTGTGTGTGTGTGCGTGTATGTAAACAAAATTACTAGAATGTAACTTACATAAATTTTCAAATGTTATTACATTGTGTATTTTTGCTTAACTGGTTTTCTTTATTATAAAAACTCAGATTGGGGCAAAAGGGGGCAGAGAAATGAATGGTTTACAAAAATAAAAAGGTAAATGAATGGCCTTTACAATTTTAAATAAACCTTATAAGAGGAAAGGGCATATTTAACCTGGATAAAAGAACACCTGGAGCCAGTTTTCTTCAAGTATTTGAAGGGCTGTAACATGGAAATGGAAATAACATTTTTTTCTGCTTGATTCCTGGGGACAGATCTAGAAGCAATGAGTTCTGCAACTTCTGCTGCAGAGATGGATATTTAGGCTTCATGTGAGGAAATAATTTCCTAGTGATTAAATCTATCCAAAAATGAAATCAGCTATCTTAGGAGGTGGTAGATTCCTATCTTTTTAGAGGTCTTTAAGTAAGTAAGGGCTAGAAGAACATTCGTCAGAGATGTTATAGTAGTGACTCTTCTCCTTCAAGTTCCTTCTTCCTTATCAGCTTTGAAATACAAGGATGATTCTGAGATCTTCAAAGGGTCAGATCAAATGGGAAGTATAGGTTCCATAACTACAAGCCATTAAACTCACATTTCCTAGGTAAGACTGCATCCTGAATAATGCCCTCCTTTCAACCCTGGGGCTGTCATTAGGGCTAGGTAAGGTAAGCCTAGGATTAGGCTGCCTCCTGGTTTTGTTTTTGTTTTTTGTACTTTGGTAGAGATGGCCTTGTGAAATGATGAAGGGTAGAGCTGAACTCTTCTCCTTCCTGGGCACCCAAGCATTAGGATAGCAGCTGCTGTAACAATCATGGAAACAACAGTAGCTGAAGTAGAATGGCCCTCTTCTCCCTCCAAAAAGCCTGCTCACAGATTAAGAGAACATCAGGAGAGGCAAATCTAAGCATGTTCCAAGGACTGGGGCCCTCCCTGGCAAGTCACCCCACCACATACGTAACATTAACAATACAGACACAACATGAACACCCTAACCTGGAAACTGATAAGTTGCCTATCATACCTGTTTCCGGACTAGTTCCTGGTTCCTCACTTCTCACAGGGAGAACGCACCATTTTTAAGCTTGAATGGGGCTTGCCCAGGTTTCTCATTTATCACCATTATTCTTCTTTTAAATCATACATCATCACAGTTTTTCAAGTGATCCTTAATACTTCTTTGTGAAGTGGCATACAAATATTATCCCCGTTTTTTGGACTTGAAGTCAAATCTTAGCTTTGCCATTCATTCCTTCATGTGACCTTGGACACCAGGTTAACTTCTCAAGTTTCATTTTCTTCATCAGTAAAAGGAAGGGTCTGGACTACATGACCTCTAAGGTCCCCTGTAGCTCTATGATCCTAAGTACCTTAACTAAGAGCACATAGCTAGAAAGAGAGATAGAGCTAGAATTAGAATCTACCTCCTAATTTTTGGTCTATTACACAAGTCCGCAGGATAAAATTTTATTTACATCTTAAGTTATCTTTTTATCTTCATAATTACATTACAATCTCTTTTGAGAATAGGGATATCATCCATTCTTTTTTATTGCCCTGATGGTGCTTGGTGTTCCAGACATGGAACGGTCAGTAAGTATTGAAACTGGCTGGGAGGGACAGGAGGTAGTTATAGTTTGACTTAAAAGATATTTCCTGAAAGCAGAAATAGAATCAGAGGAATTACAAACTTCCTTCATTTTAAGAAAAAGTCATTAAGTTTAAGCATTCTAGTTAAAAAGAACTCTTAATGTTTCTGAAATGTGAAATCACAGATGTCATTTTATCTATCCATGTTTTTTCCAAGTGAATATCCATATATATATATATATATATGTATATATATATATGTATATATATACATATATATAATTCTCTAAAATTCAATTCAACAAACATTTTTAAACGCCTATAGCTTATACTACGGTTTATTAAGTGACATATATATGTATATATTGGATGCTTGTTGTTGAGCCGTTTCAATTGTGCCTGACTCTGTGATTCCATTTGGGGTTTTCTTGGCAAAGATTCTGGAATGGTTTGCTATTTCCTTCTCCAGTTCATTTTACAGATGAGGAAACTGAGGCAAACAGAGTTAAATAAGACTTTCCAAGGGTCACATAGCTAGTAAGTGTCTGAGACTAAATTTGAACTCAGGTCCTCCTGACTCCAAGAGCTATACCTCTATCCACTGTGCCACCTAGCTAGCCCATATATATGAATATGCAACAATTTATATGTATACGGATTATGTGTGTCAATAAACTACACAAATTCTATAGTGTACATAAGTATATTGTATGTGTATCTATGTATGTATACACACACAACACACACAGATCCTCTCACAAAACCCTGTAATATAGCTAGAAGAGATATAATACCCATTTAATAAATGAAGAAATTGAGTGACTTGTCTAATGATGATTCATAGCAAGTTATGAAGTCAACACTTTTAACACAGAATTTTTATTCCAAATTCAGCATTCTTTTCAGTACTGTCCAACAAGCTGGATATGGTAAAAATACTTCATCATCCCAATTCCAATTCTACATTGCTTACTACCAGAACAATAGCACGGTATATGTTTGCTGAAATGAAAGAACATGGGCCTAAAAGTTGTGTCCTACTCCCAGCTATACTACATGTTGGTTGTATGATCTTTAAAATGAGAACTTCAATTACATTAAAGAAACATTCATTAAAACTTTTCTGTCCTGTTAGGTGCAGGCACTATCTTGGGCACTGGCTATGAAGAAATTACCTTAACAGGAAAAGTATTACGTGTATTTTATCCAACTAGCCAGACTTAAAGAAAATCAGGCTGTTTGGACAATAGGGCTTATTAAGTCTGGCCATAAAGGTCTAAAGATAGAGGTAACTGAGTGGTGTAATAAATAGAGGGGACTTCAAGTAAGAAAGCCAGGGCCAAGCCTGCCTCAGATACTTAAGTAGCTGGGTGACCCTGGGTAAGTTATCTAACCTCTGCCTCAGTTCTCCCAACTATGAAATGGGGGTAATAACAGCATCTGTCTCACCGGGCTGTTGTGAGAATCACATTTGTAAAATGCTTATTAGCACAATTCCTGGCACATTGGGCACTATATAAACGGTTATTCTCTTTCCCTTCCCCTACTCTCTATGTTACAGGTGAATTAACTGAAGTCATTTACCTAAAGGCCAGAAAGGTCAAGTGACTTGCCCAAGAGGCCAGCATCATGAAAATCAAGATAACACAGCATACCCAGGAAGAGAGGATGGCCAACAATGTCAAATGTATGGAGAGCTGAAGAATAAGGAAGACTGAGAAGAGGCTGTACATTTGTTGCCTTCTTTTCATCTGTCCGTTCACTAACTTTGGTAATCTAGCTTCTGAGCACCAATTAAGTATTAAATGCCAAATCCTACGGCCTTTATTCAGTTCTCCTATTTTTTGGCCTTTGGACATTGTTGATTTACCCTCTCCTGGATACTCTCTCCTCTCTGGGTTTTCATAGTACTCCTCTCAAGGTTCTCCTACCACTCTAGCAGATAGTTATCAATCTTCTTTGCTGACTTCATGAACAATGAATGTCCCATCCAACTAAATGTGAGCATACGCATACAATGTCCTCTTCTCTCAATAGTCTTTCTTAGTGATTCCGGTTCCCACAGGTTCGACTATCATCTCTCAGCAG
Source organism: Potorous gilbertii (assembly GCA_028658325.1). Lineage (NCBI taxonomy): Eukaryota > Metazoa > Chordata > Mammalia > Diprotodontia > Potoroidae > Potorous > Potorous gilbertii. The sequence continues at coordinate 163,796,527 of CM053773.1, forward strand.
GTGATTCTCAAATCTTTGGATCCACCCTTAGTTTTTCTCCTTATCTTGTCTGCTTTCATCCAAAGACCTCACTTCCCTCAACACTGCTCAAAACTGACCTTTTGCAGACAGGCCTTTGCAAATCCCATTCCATCCTTTCTCCCTGACTACCAGCGTCTTCTGTCTAAGGTTACATCCCATTTACACTTGTTTATTTTGAACATTTATAGCTGTTTGTGTATGGTGTATCCCTCCTTAGAATATGAGCTTCCTGACTGCAAGCACCATGTCTTTCTTTGTATCCCCCCAAGCACTTAACGAAGTGCCTGGCACATAGTGTTTAATGAATGTTTACTATTTGACTACTAGACATCTCAAATAATACGGTGCACAGACACTTCTTATTCAACATGTCCATAAAAGGACACATTACCCATGATCCTCCCTGCCCCACCTCCTCTTAACTTTCCTATTTCTGATGAGGCTATTATCATCTTTCTAGTCACCCAGATTCTTAACCTCTAAGTCACATTCAGTGCTTCCCTCCACTCTCACCCAGTTGCCAATCAATCAAGCAAACCAACAACATCTAGTCAATTATAAGCTCCACAATGGACAAGTAGCAACCTCGTCCAAGCATTCATCATTTCTTGCTTGGACTACTTCACTATTTTCCCATTTTTTCTCTTCTCCAATCCAACTACCTCAGAGCTGCAAACTAATAACCCTAAAGCAGAGACCTAATTCTGTCAGTCCTCTCCAAAAATCAAACAAACCAAAAAAAACAAAAACAAAACAAAACAAAAAAAAAAACAACCCTCTTCCAGTGATTGATTCCCTCTTGCCTCTGGGATAAAATGCAAATTCTGACTATGCATTTCTCAAGTCCCAGCTAAAATAATTCTACCTTCTGTAAGAAGTCTTTCCTGATTTCCCTTAATGTTAATGCCTTTCCTTTGTAGATTATCTTCAATTTGTCCTGTGTATATCATATTTGTACATAGCTGTTTGCATGCTGTCTCCCCATTACACTGTGACTCCAGTGACCCCCTATTACCTCTAAGATCAAATACAAAATCTTCTGTTTGACTTTCAAGTATCTTCATCAACTAACCCCTTCCTAACTTTCCAGTTTTCTTATGCGTTATTCCCTTCCACATACTCTGCAATTCAGTGACACTGGTATTCTTGCTGTTCTCCTTGAACAAGGCACTGCACCTCTCATCTCTAGTCATTTTCACTGGCTATGCCTGGAATGCTCTCCTTCCTCATCTCTGCCTCCTGACCTCCCTATCTTACTTAAAGTCTCAGTTAAAAAGCTACTTTCTCCAAAAAGTTTTTCCCAAAAAGTTACTCCTTAATTTCAGTGACTTCCTTTTGAGATTATTACCAGTTTTTCCTATGTATCTATCCTGTTTTATATAGTTGTTTCTATGTTACTTCCCTCTTTAGTCTGTGAACTCCTTGAGAGCATAGACAGTATTTTGCCTTTCTGTGTATACCTCCTGCTTGGCACAGTGCCTGGCACATGGGAAAAGTGTTTTTTAATAAATGTGTTTTAATAAGTGCTAATTAACTGATTGATAGGTTATAATAACATCTAAGTTTTATTACAATATTATGTAGTGGCTATACTAGACAGTTTGAGGTATATACACAAAGAATAGTCTAAAATAACACATAAAAGATAGGTGCAAAAAAGCACCACAAAGTATGATATAAAGATGGAAAGATTATCGTGGAGGCAAAGAAGGAAGACTTCACAAGACACCTGAAAATTGGGCTGAATGTGGCAGAATTTTACTTTCAAAAGAGAAGTATTTCAGGCATAAATAACAGTATGAACAAAGGCAAAATGGCAGGAAAGTAGGGGATATGTTCCAGGAATACTGAGTAGTAGTAGATTTGGGCTAGAATTTAAAAATAGGGTGGTGTAAAAAACTGTAGAAGGACTTGAAAGTCAGGCAAAAAAAAGTAAACTTTATTTGAAAAGAATCAGAGAGTCACTTAAGGAGAATCTGGTCTTGGTACATAAGGAACATGAAGGACACAGAGGAGAGAAAGGAGAGGCAGGAAGACGAGTTTAGGAGAAAACATTAGGGTTCTACTGTAGAAATCTAAACAGATGGTAATGAGGATCCTTAATAAGCTTCTAAGCACCTAGTTAAGTGGCAGATGAAAAGGGGCCAGTCTCAGTTCCACTTTCCACCTTCTCTCCCCAATTTGGATATAATATTTGAAGCACTTTATAATCATCTAACAGGCATTATGGTTCAGTGGAAAAAAAATACTGACTACGGAGGAAGATCAGATTGAAATCCTGTCCCCCCTCATCTGTTTACTGTAAGCAACCTTTGGTAAATCATTTCACCCCTTCCTTGGAACTTCAGCTCTCTCAGCAGTAAAATGAAGGGATGAATGTGGTATGGGAGCCAGGCCTGTCAACCCCAAATTAATGAGATCCTGGGCTTCAATGAGAGACAAAACTTCATAGAATGTGGTAATTCCCCCTATATTCTGGCTAGTTAGAAAGTTGCAAAGAGGTAAATTTTGGTTTGATGACCTGTACTTAGAACTATACCAAAGTGAAATAGGCTAACTTGAAAAGCAGTACTACTCTCACCAGAGGATGGGGGAGCCATCTAGCAGAGACTAGATAATCAAATTGGAGTATGTAGTCGTGAGCATTCTTTCTCAGGTATGGGTCAGACCAGGTAGCCACTGAGGTCTCTTTCAATTCTGAAGTTCTGTGACTCTGTGGCTAGAAAACCTGTAAGGACCTTTCCAGCTTAAAATCCACTAGTCTTTGAATAGTATAACATATGACAGGAGCAAAAGACCGTATGAGACACTGAACGCCACACTACTGTGGCAATCTTTTGGGTAGACAATACAGACTCTTAAGAGTTCAGAAAACTGAGTGCTGTGGCCAAATCATTAATCATTGACTGTATTATGATTCCAGCACTTCATGGCTCCATTATTTCATTAGCTAGGGTATGCCCTCTATTAAAATATTATAGTTCACAGCCCCTTACAGTGTAGCAGATGGTCCTTGAAAGCTGCTGTGACCGCAGACAGACTCGTGCTAAGCTTCCCTAAACTTACCTAGCTAGTCTTCTGAGAACGTAATCTCTCTCTGGGTCTGGGCATCATCATTAATAATCAATCAGAAAAGATTTAAGGGAGCCCCATATAGGCCCAGCAACAATGGACATACAAAGTCAGTATAAAAACTCTTTACATATTCCCAAGGAGTTAAAAATTTACTTAAATAGGCATAATAAGCGCACATGAAATGGCAAAACAATACAACATTACATACTTAAGAGCTAATTATAAACTATAAATACCATCGGAGTTCTAAGGAAAGGGCTATCAATGAAAAATAGAGGAATCAGAGAAAGCTTTCCTGAAGTAAGATATAAATGAGCTGAAACTTTAAAATTTGTAAAGAAAGAGGAAAAGAAGGGGCAGGGTCCAAGGCAACAGGGACAAAAGTCTGGATGAGAACGGCTTGAAGAAGATAAGATTATAGCTTGGGAAGTGTTGGGAAAATTAGATCAAGTAAGGCTAGATTATGGCAGACATATAAGTGAGAAAATATAGACTTGATGATAGGAAATAATAAAAATCACTAATGAACTGACAAACTACGATATGGTGAAAGTAGTATTGAGGGAAAAATAAATCTAGGAATGGTATACAGAATGCACTGTGGATGGAATCTAGCTTAAAAATTTTTATATTAATCTAGGTGAAAAGTGATGAGGACTTGGACTAGGATAGTAGAAACAGAAGTAGAGAATGCATATGGAGATATTTTGACAGATAATATGGGCAGGAGAAAAAAGTGAAAATGAAAAAAATGTGAAGTTTAGACCAAAGATAACTTGAAGGTATAGGTAACAAAGAATGGCTTAAATTTATAGTAACTATTGAACACAAACAAATATCAGTTTATACCATCTTGCTTTATGTAATTTGCTTCTCATTTTAAAAGTGAGACATTGGTAAAAAATTGTGGTCAAAGCTTCTAGTAAATTTGGCTTAAGCTAATCGAGTTTTATAAGAAGCTCCTCCTAAACTGTTGCTGGCAAGGTATTCTGAAAAAAAAAACGCTCATAGTAAAAGCAACCAAATTGAGAATACAAACAAAAAAGAGTAAAGGCTCAATAATGAGAGGTAAGAATAAACAGTAATAATATAAAGAAGAAAAAAATTAGAATAATCTAATATAAAAGAGCTTAATCCTAAAGGGATCAAAGGTGCAAAATAAAAATAGTAAGCCTAGGTCACCAAGAAAGAGAAATATAAATGAAAGAAATCAAAATTTATGCTAATGATATTTCACCTAAAATCTCCAAGCAGGAAACAATAAATATGAAGACTGAGAGGTAGGAAAGTAGCAATTTTGAATTGAGGAACTGAAAGAGAAACTTCATAAAAACCAAGTTATTCCTGACATCAGAACAAGCATTGTTAACTATTATGAAAATGGGAAGAAATGGTACCATTTTAAATGAGAAAAAATAAAATATACCAAAAATAACAATAATTAACTGCATTTCAGAAAATGCAGTAATTCTGTAATGAAATCAGAACTTCTGCAGGACAGAGGAAGAGAAAACTCTCAACAAGAAATGTTAGCATATACACATTCTTTTTTAAAGAACAGAACAGAATATGCAATTCGGAAGTTAGAAAATCTGATTCAAGTTCTACCTTTTGCCATTTACAAACAACATTACCTTGGGCCAGTTACTTTTTCCCCTCTCTCTAAATTTCACTAGAGTCCTGGTTGTTAATCTGAATCTTGCAGAAAACTGGATAAATGTGCTATTTTACCATGTTCAGTCTTTAAATTCTGTAATTCACATGACCTCAGGAATTAGATCTAAGCATAACAAGATGTGGGTGGTTTCTCACTATACAATTCACTATGTTTGTTATATACATACCTACACATAACTAGATATGAGTAGTTTTTCACTATATAAGGCAACAGAATGAGTTCCAAGAGTTAGGAATCCACTTAACATTTTTTTATATTATCCACACCCAACCGTAACGACCCTCGATCACTTATTCCTTAACTATTCCTAACTATTCTTTGAAGACATTTAAAGAAAATATATTCAGAGTAGCCTTGTTACTCCTGTACCTTCACACAACTATTCCAGGCATTCTCACCTACAATTGCTCTCAGAAAACACAAACATTATTGGGGTGTGTGGGGTGTTCCAGGAGGACTAGCACCTCTGGTGTGAGCGCTTGCTGAGCCCTTTTCAAGGATGCTCATCCATTTTTGGTGTTCACCTGTCACCTAATTCTCACCTGGGACTCCAAGAAGCTGTAGTGTTGGATGGGCAGGTTGATGAGTTAAGCAGATGTATACCTCAAGCATGTGAAGACTTCCCCCAGTAGAATGATGGATGACAACAGTTTGCTCCAAAAGGCCTGAAGGCACCTGAAGCAGGTGCTGTGGAGCACTTAGAGCTTGGTCAGACATCAAAGATGCTAAGGTCATCCCAGGCCATTGCCATCCTCACTTGGATTTTACCACCAGACTTGGACGACTCTGGATGACTCTGCAACTCTGCCTCACTGAAGTCCAATTCATGTGCAAATCAAGATTTCACTCCATGTTATCAAGTCCTCTTCAAAACCAAGGAAGAATAATATGTTAGTCATCTTAAGTTTGGACTACTGCAATGATCAAACTGGTCTCCCAACTTCATACAGTTGAAAAAGCACTGACTCTAGTCAGAGAAACTGGATTCAAATTTTATCTCTATAGCTTACTTTACCTTCATGACCTTGGGCAAGTCACTCAACCTGAGTCCCAGAGACAACCCAAGGCTCCCTCCAGGACTAAAACTGTGATCTGAAAATCTCACAACTGTCAAAGTCATTTCCCTTAAGCACAATTCTGACCATATCACTCTCTCACTCAATAAATTTTAGTGGCTTCCTCTTGCCTCTAGGATAAAATTCAAACTCCCTTATCTGGCACAGTTCCTAGCACAAAGTAAAAGGTGAATAAATGCCTTATCTGTTTAGCTTTTAAAATCCTGTGTAACCTGGCCCCAACCCATCTTTCTAGCCTTGTTATATATTGTTAACCTTCCCACACCATAGATTCCAGCCAAATTGGCCCTCTCCCTGTCCCTCCACCTCCCCGCTCTGTGTTGCACTAGCCCTCTCCCATAATCACCTCAAAGAATCCAGCTCCAGCACCACCTTCTACACAAAGCCTTTCCTGCTTCTCCTCCCTACACCCTTTGTGTTTATTCTCTCCTTGAATAGCTCTATGGTATCTCTCCAAATTGAATATAAGCTTTCTGAGAATAGAGATTTTCTTTTTCTGTCACTATAGATCCAGTACTTAGTACAGTGCCTAAAGTAAGACTTCAAAAATGCTTATTATTTGATTGTCACTAAATGACAAGACACATATGTCTCTGTCTTCAATGAGAGTCACCTATGTAAACCCCGTAGATTTTTTAATCTGTGGATTATAGGTATTCTTCTTACCTGTTTAATAGATTTTTCTTGGTTTCCTTTGCTGGGATCATCACATAGTAGAATGTCCAGGGCTTCTGGTCTGGGCCCTTTTCTCTACACTCTCAGCAATCTTACGAGTTCAACTATATGATCAAGTGAGGTAATATTTTTAAAGCTCTTAATACAACGCTTGGCACATACTAGGAGCTATATAAATGCTAATTCCACTCTCCTTCCCACTTCTACAAAAGTAACTCTATCTACATATCCAGGCCCCGTCTTACCTCTGAGTGTGAGTCCCACATCATCAACTGCCTATTGGACATCTTCATCTGGAGATGTGGTGTTTGATGTGGTGCCTACATGTCAGATCTCATTATTTTCCTTCAAGTTAACTTTCCTATTTTTGCTGAGGGAACCACCTTTCTTCAAGTCCCTCAAATTTGCAACCTTGAAGTTACTCCTCAGTTTTTCTTTTTCTCTCACACCCAATGTTGCCAAATCTTTGTTTTACTGAAAGAACGTCTCTTGAATCAGTCTCTCTATCCTACACAGATACCACTCTAGTTTAGGACCTCATTATCTCTTACCTGAATTACCCTAATACCCTCTTAACTGATCTTTCTGCCTACAGCCTCTCCCCCTCTCCAATTCATTCTTCACACAGCTGCCAAAATGATACCCAAACAGGACTGGCTATATTAGTTTTCTTCTTAAGAACCTCTAAGCAATAGCTTCCTCTTACCTGTAGGAGAAGATATAAGCCCCACTTTGTTTTTCAAGACCTTTACAATCTGATTCCAATGTAACTTCCCAGTGTATCTACACATGATCCCCCATAATGCACTCTACAATAAAGCCAGACTGGCCTACTTATATTGTTCCCCATAGACAACATCCCATCTCCAATCTTTGAGCCTTCATGAAAGGTATCTTTTTCTCCACGCCTGGAATGATGCCCCTCCTCATCTACACCTATTGGAATTTCTTCTCATTATTATTCAATCATGTCCAACTCTTCATGAGTCCCATGGACCATACTGTCCAGGGGGTTTGCTTGGCAAAGATACTGGAGTGGTTTACCATTCTCCAGTGGATTAAGGTAAACAGAGGTTAAATGACTTGCCCAGGGTGACACAGAGAGCAAGTGGCTGAGATTAGATCTGAATTCAGATCTTCCCGACTCTGGGTCTAGCATTCTATTCACTGCCAGAATAGCTGCCTCTTCTGGAATTCCTGGCTATCTTCATTTGCTATAAGAAGTCTATCCTGATCCCATCAGTTACCAGAACACTCCCCATTCCTGGAATTACTTTTTATATATTTTGTATTTCATTTTCTATATGCAGCTTTTTGCCTTCCCACCTTCCTCCTCCCCATTCTTCCCCCAGTAAAATTAAGCTTCTGGATGGCAGGAATTGTTCTGTTTGTATCTTCACATCCTCAGGGTTTTAGAACATTGCTTGGTGCATAGTGGGTACTTTAAAAAAATGCCTGCTTATGAATGATGCTCAAGGAGACAATGTGGTTATTTTCTTACTTTCACCACTATGTATTCTAAGTTTTTAAATACTGAGGACAGCTACTACTATATTACTTAGGAGGATTACCCTACTTAAAATATATTCTGTATTCTGAATTTCTTCAAAAAAGAGTGGGCTTATGTGTTAATAAATCCCTGCATTGTATCCCCAGAGATAATGATTAAGTGATCTCCAGTAATTCTGTGTCTGATTATAGTTCATTTCTTAATTATGTGAATTTTAAAAAGACAGCTATTGTCAACTACTAAAAGAAACAACTACAGCACAGAAAAATATAGAAAGAGTTTTTTTACATTTGCTACAGATGGGTACAATCACTTTGGCTCTCTACTCCGACTTACATCTTCCAACATGCATAGTCCAAGGAATCCTATCTTTTGGTAAGCAGGTTTTTTTTCATAATCCTGTACCACAATCTACACAAAAAGGTAAGCATACGCTCACATTTTTTGACTGTGTTACTCTCAGGCTACTGAGTTCAAATATCTCCATTCAAATTCTGAGCACCTAGCTGCTATGTTCTGTCTTAGATGTGACCCAGGGGGTGGATAATACATTAATCTGTCAAAATTGGACTTGTGCTAATAAAACCTGAGGAAACATAATGAAGCCTTCAAAAATTTATCACCTAATATTCCTTTGCATTACATGCAAAGTGAAAAATTTCAATTTTCTTTCTCTCTAAACACATTTTTATTTAAACCATATCTAAGACACTCCTTGGAAGATAAAAGAAACTTTTAAATTATGGTAGGATTAAGAGTTTAGAATCAAATCAATTTTATTTAGAAAATAAAGTCAAACATATATCTGAGCATTTTTTTGTGGGAGAAAAGTAAATTTAATATTCTTTCTTCACCTCCAATAGGAATAATCCAACAAGCTCTAAACAAAATTTTAATCAAACTTCTTTTATACAAAATGACTTCTGGGTAAAGGACAAGAACAAAACATACCTGCTCAAGGGATAATTTTTACATTTTGCAGAAAATTATAAGCTCCTGAAAGAGAAACTCTTAGAAAGAAAGTACTGACTGACTCCTACCTAATTACAGCACTGCTACCTGACCTACCTCTCCTTAGAATATAACTGTGGAGGGCTTATTTTAAGATTCAGAACATGTTCATTAGAATCTACAATGAAAACTCTTGCTACTTTCTTCAGGAATAATCACTCACAAAAGATTAAAAAGCATTGAAAAGGTTAGCAAAGGTGTGTTATTTCCTTAAAACATTTTTTTCTAAAATTAAGAATTTTGCAACATTATTTAAGATAGAGGAAGTAAATTTTACCTATTCTTAGACTGGATTAAAGTAACAGATTTAATAATACCACATTGCATATCTAGTTAAAACTAAATATACTATTACCACTAACAATGAAGGAGTCAGAGGCTTACTCTGCCACCTCTAAAATTTGTTCAGCACACTCAAGGTCCTACAAAGGAATAGTGGTCTCTGGTCAGGTTTTGCAAGTCAAATATAAACTCAGTCTATTTTGATAGCTTCATGGACTTCAGACCTGGAATTTGTTCCTAGGTCATTACATTAATACTACAAAAGATGGAAAGTTTCATTAGTTTTGTTTCCACAAATAATAACTGATCCAATCCAATGTTTTCATGAATTAGTATTATATCTTTCAAAAACTCACCAGTCTTCTGTCAAAGTACTACTCTGAACTTTGCCAGACCGGTCCATTTCTACCTTAGTCCTCAGCTTACAGACATACAATCCACGGCCAGGTCCATACCTCAAGACATTCTACTTTGCAGCCTGGTAGACATGGCACTGGAGAACTCAAGGTCATCTCCATGTCAAGCTGAGGCATCCAAGTAGAACTCAAATGGATGACTAAAAACAACTCAGGCAAATGGGATATTTTTATCCATGGGCCCTACCTGGTCAGGTACAGAGATCCCATAACCAAGGCAACACTTATCCATGCTTACCCTAAATAAATAAGGTAATATACAATTTGGTCTACAGATTGTAGTTTTAAACTTAAAGTAATTTAATTGAGATGTAGTAGAATAATAGACGAAAATAAAACATAGGGAATCAGTGATTTTTTTCTAAATGTTTCTTTATGTAAGTTACTCTAAGTAAACTGATGACTTTATCTCACAAGGAGGACAGAAAATAAATTATTTTCTCTGTGACTGTCAAATCACTGAATAAGAAGACAGGACTAGATTATTTCTCTAAAGCACCTCCCAGCCCTAAAATCCTTTGATTCTTGGTAGCAGTGCACTTATAGGGTTTTGCTGATCAACAGAGGATTTATAAATTAATGACAGAGCTCATGCTTACAAAATGCTTTGTAGTTTGCAAAGTATTTTCTTCACAATATCTCTGTAGCACCAATAGTAAGTATTATATCTAACTTACAGAAGAAGAAATTGCTGCTAACAAAAGCTATTAATTTGACTAGTCAAGTGGTAGAACTGGCACTCAAAGCTGGGTCTTGGATATATAGCTGATGTCTCTCTCCACTATATCACACTGTTCTTTTGTTAAGAATAAATTGTAAAATCCAATTCTGTGAAAACTACTAGTAGCCTGCACACAAGCAAAAGTTTTAAATTACGAGACAATATTCTACTGTAGACGTTACTAACAATACTTTTCCTTGGTATTATAAAGCAGGATCCATATGAGGTAGCTACTGCTCAATGTCACTTTAAAAAACTCACTGTTAATTCTGATAAAATTCTCACTTTGTTAACTCTCCACAGATATAAACTGCTCCAATTTTGACTTTTTTCTAAATGCAAAATTTAAAGTTAATTAAAAAACACAACAAAGGCAAAACAAAAGGCTTTGGATCTATATCTAAAAAGCTGGGGCCTGTATATTTCTGATGTTCCAAAAGTAAGGTGCTTTACTTTTACTCTCAGCTTAGTTAATTCCTCTCTCCCACCTTTGAGTTAAGGCAAAGAAATACCTGTAACTCACTGTTTGACTTCAGGTAATCTACTTTAACTTCTATGAATCTAAGTTGCCTAATTCACACCTGCTTAAAGAAAGTTAGAGCCTTGAGATTCCTTCCCAATTCTAAATGCTATACTCATCCCAACTTTTCCTACTTTCAACTTCTTTGTGTTCCCTTTTAATTGAAATACAGAGGCAGCTATGTGACATGGGCTAGACCTGAAGTCAGGAAGATTCGAGTTCAAATTTGGTCTTGGACACTTACTACCTTTGTGATCTTGGACAAGTCTCTTAACCTCTCTGTCTGACTAAATTTCCTTTTCTGTAAAATGAGAATAAAATAGGGCATTTACAAAGAAACTGAGTTGATATTTGTAAAACACTTTGAAAACCCTAACGTGTAATATAAGGGTTTATTCTCCTTAGCATATAACATACCCCCCCTACTTGAGGCCTCCAAAATGACAGCAAATGAGCAGAAACTCAGGGAGAAAGCCCACTTGATTTTTAAAAATCAGTAAATCCCTATACATACATACATACATACATACATATACACACACATACAGGTTGAACTAAATTTTCATGTTAACTTGATTTCAATACTTAAAGTGGATTTGTAATCTCATGAATATATGTATTTCCTCCAATAATACAGGTGATAACCTCTCTATGGTCTTTCATCCCATGTGCTTCCCTCACCCATTTGACTGTTGTTCAGTGATGTCTGACTTTTTGTAACCTTATGGACCGTATCATTCCAAGACAGTCCATGGGGTTTTCATGGCAAAGATACTGAAGTGGTTTCCTATTTCTTTCTCCAGATGATTAAAGGTAAATTGAGGTTAATTAACTTAATCAGAGTCAACTAGCATCTGAGGCCATATTTGAATTCAGGTCTTCCTGACTCCAGGTCCAGCCACTGAACCACTTAGCTTCCTCTTCATCATCCATGTCCTCCTATAAATTCAATGACTCTAAGTTTCCCAACACTGAATAGATGTCAATGGAACACTCAAGTTATCCATCAGTTATCCTTCCTTAATTGTTAGCCTAAATCTTTCACCAATTAATATATCTCTCCCTGGCAATATCCTTTATATCTTTTCCTGTTTAGCTCTTCATCATTAGTTATATGTCTCCGTCTATTTATGCACTTCATGCTCCTCTTTACTGACCTTTAGTGACCTCGAATTTAATTTTTTCAATGACTATGGTATTCCATGACTCGCAACCTTAGAGCATCATAAAGATTATGGCTGTTCAAAAGATGGGTCTTTGCTTCACAGAGAAAAGTGAGGATATTAAAAGTACTATATAATTTCCCCAATACAATCCAGCCTGCTTTCCTCCTAACTCAATTCTGAGCCTAATAGCATGGAGTATTATTACAAACAAACAAATTGGCAGCTACTGACAAACTGCCTTTCTTCCCCTCCCTCTTTTCTTAAAGCTGTCAATATGCAAACTAAAAAATTCTCTGTTACTGCCTTAAGGATTTAAAATATTTAAATAGTGTTAAGTCACATCTTATCAGCACATAAGCCTAAATCCTTTTGGGTACAAAAAAAAAGATTTCTTTTTAATCTATTGTAGAAATACATACTTTTCTCTGTACTAAAGAGAATGTAAGACATCAGTGAAAATACAATCAATTTATGTTCACAAAAAATCCACTTGCTATATTTTTGTGGATTACAAATGGCATTCAACTTGGTAGAAACAATGGCAGCTTTGAATATACTGAACAATAGTAAAGTAATTGACACCGATGATGAAATAAACACCAAATGCAGAAATAAAGTGAGATACAATAGACATCTAAGATGAACAACTATCCCTCCTCTTGGTAAAATTAAATAGATTCAAAGGAATGATTTCTCAAAGGCTCAGTATTAAGAGATGGCTTAAAGACTGAGAAAGTAGGATGTGAATCTCAGTCCCCAACTTGCGGCTGGACAGAAAATAGACTCAAAGGATTCAAAGCCTCCAAGCAGGATGACTCACACATCAGAATAAAGATCCACAACAAAACCTGGGAGCAGGAGCTTGTTTATGGTCACTCAACAGTCAATGAAAAGAAAATACTTAAAACCAAGAGAAGGAAAAAACAATGTAGTGACACATGTATTGATGGAATCTTATCAGCGAAAAAAATCTAGACAAATCATGTAAAGACAACATACAAATGACACAGAAGCTTTGAGAGAATGTCAGAACTGGAAGAGACCTAAAAGATTACTTAGTCCTGAGGTTCCCAAATTGTATATACTAAGGTGCCACCATGAACTCATAGGGGTGCTGTCAGATTGTTTAAATTTTCAAGGAAAACAAAGAGACAATGAACATCTGGTGGAAACTACATTAAACTACTAACTCGAGGGAGTTAACAGTTTCAACATTAGATTGAACTATATTCCTTTTGATGAAATTCGTGAATGTTTGATCTATTTTTATTTACTTGCACTTTTAGCTCCGCCAGCAACTTTTCAAGCTTTCTCATTTTCAACACTGTGTTTTTGTGAAGTTGAGTTTTCAGCAGTTGTTGTGATAAAAAGTATCACAGGAAAAACAATGATGGTATCCAATAAGATTCCAAGTTTTAAGAATTGATGTACTGTCCAACAGGTGCATACATTCTATTAGTAATTGTGAATGAAATAAAATATTAAGAATAATAAATATATATTTTCCTTTAAATTGTTATTTTTTCAAACAGTTACTAAGTTGTTAGGATATAAATACTCATTTAGTTGTTTGGACCTAACTATTTAATAAACAGAATTGTTATGTATTTCTTTTGGACTAGGAGGAGTATGAAAAAACTAATGTGACACTATGAGCACTGGAACCAAGAAAATTTGGGAACTTCTAGGTTCATATGACCAGAGCTGGCATTTAAGTTCACGCCCTCAGACTCTCAATAAAACTACACCACCTAGATAAAAGGTGGCCTACTCAAATTACAGGAAATATTCCACACATTTTAAACAGCTGTTAAGAAGGGGCACGCCAGCACTTTCAACTACTTGGACAAGACTGATAATGTAGGATCACCAATTTTGGTATTCAGTAGAGCTGTGCTCATGCTACAGAAAGCTAAAAAAGAATTTAAATATAAATTCTTTTACATAACAAATTCCTTCTGCACTCACCTAAAATTATCATTATTTTAAAGTGTTAGAAAAGGTTAGTAAACCACTGCACTTCCTTATAACTTAGTTAACATTACTTTTATATTTGAATTTGAACTATTTTAACACATGAGTAACTGTTCTCTAAGGCACTTGAAAAATGGAGAAACAAAGGGAAGGTTCACTGAGTAGAGGAGTGGGAGGGATATATTTGGAAATAAAGGTAATACAAAAACAAGATAGGAATAATAAAGTTTTTAAATGCATTAGTATTTTTATTTCTTTTCATGACAAAACTAAGCAAAGAATGCAGATATGTAAAAGTCACGTAGGAAGGTATTTTGCTAAACAGAAATGAAAACACCAGGGTTAATTATAACACTAAACACACTCATGTCCTTTGGTATCTCTGTAAAGGAAATAGGTTTGATCTATACTTTACTAAAAATCCTAGAATCTGTTTTTTCTTTTGTAGCTTAGTTCCCAGAATCTTCAAAAGAGGAGGACAAAAGAATGCCCCACGATGAAGGGCAATCACACTTAGAAATCCTTACTTACAGTATTTGAGAAAACATGGCTTATGTTAAGAACCAAAGTACCAATTAAAAGAAAATACTGCTGTCTGCTCAACTTACAAGAACATTTCTTTTCACTTTTTTTGTGTGTGTATGAGGCAATTAGGGTTAAGTGACTTGCTCAGGGTCACACAGGTATTAAGTGTCAAGTTATATTTGAACTCAGGTCCTCCTGCCTCTGGGGCTAATGCTGTATCCATTTCACTACCTAGGTTGTCCCCCATGTACTTTTCTACCACTTAACATTCCTTAATGCAACCTATAATGCTAGTGATAAAATCTCCTTTCTGTTAACATTTTGCTTGCTGTACCCAGGGGAAGAACAAACTGCTAAATTATTATCTGGAATTATTTTATTTTAAAAGGAAATCATTCTTTATAAAACACCTCAAAATAACAAAAGCATTGAAGTACCTACTTTATATAAAACAGAGTAGCTGGGTGGCGCAGTGGAGAGAGTGCCAGACCGGAAGTCAGGAAGACTCTTCCTGAGTTCAAAATCTGGTCTCAGGCACTGACTAGCTGTGTGACCCTGGACAAGTCACTTAATACTGTCTGCTTCAGATAACTTCATCCATAAAATGAGCTCACAAAGGAAATGAGAATCACTTCAGTATCTTTGTAAAGAAAACCCCAAAGGGAGTCATGAAGAATCATAAACAACTGAAATGACTAAACAACACACATGCAGAATACTGTACTAGGTCATGAAAAATAGGAACGAGGAAGGCATACAAAAATTTATAATTAAGACAGTGCTGGCTCAAAGAGTTTATTATCTAGTAAAATCTTAGAAATCTTCTTGTTAGAAAACAAAAATTAATCTGTTATACTTCTGACATTTTCCCCCTTCCCAGCATGTTTCATATAAGCTTGATGGTCTGTTTAATAAAAAGGAATTTCACAGGACTGCTGAGTTCATGACATATTTCACTAATAAAAATGAATAAATTTCATCAATAATAATCTAATTTAGAAAATGCTTTAAGATTTGGAAAATGTTTTCCTCACAACAACCCTGTGAGGTAGAATGTACAATTACCTCACTTTATTGATGTAGAAACTGAGGCTCTGAGAAGGTAAGTACTTTCCCAAAGTCACCCACCAGTCTTTTCTGGAGACAAAATACAAAACTAGGTATCCTGATGCCAAATCCAGTGCGTTTCCCCCTTTCACACTGGCTCTTCCACATATACATAGGCAGTATTATGGACTATGTGAACATAAATAAAGGACCCATACCACTAAAAACAGGTCTTTCCTTGGAGACGGACAAAAGTACAGACTATTCCAAAGGATGTGTATACAATCTGAATTCAAAAAG
The DNA here is from genome assembly GCA_028658325.1 of Potorous gilbertii. Taxonomy (NCBI): domain Eukaryota; kingdom Metazoa; phylum Chordata; class Mammalia; order Diprotodontia; family Potoroidae; genus Potorous; species Potorous gilbertii. The sequence goes on from CM053773.1 coordinate 163,812,524, forward strand.
GGAGGCAAAACGACAAATCTGAGACAGTTTTAACTGTAGTTCTAATGTACAATATGGAAGTTTTGAATACTGTTGGGGTCCCATAAATTTTGTAAATGCCCGTGACATTTGTTTTTCCTACTCAGCAGTATTCTACCTACACCAAACTTTACAGTTTATGAGTACCAGCTACAGCAGCACAGCTCTAAAAGCTAGCAGAATGCAGTTCCCATGTCATTGTGACTGAAGTCGTCCATTTTTCACCAGGAACTATGAGAATGGAATACACCACCCTACCTGTTCTGTTGTTGTTATCTGTCCTTTACTCTTGAAGAAACCTGCCTGTTAAAGATATGGTGACACTCCAAAAGTACTCATTTTCTTAATGGGATGACTTGCTTATACCACAGGAGATGAAACAACAGAAAAGAGGGGCAGAAAATAATCCCAATTTCAGAGCTGAAAGAGATCTCAGGGGATATCTAGTCCAACTCACACATAAGAGTCCAACTCAAAAAACAGCCAATTGATCATCTAAACCAGGCCTTTTTAAACTATTTACATTTGTGACTCCAAAAGTTGGTCTTGCGTGGCCTGAGTGCACACCAAGGCTGCAGTGAAGTCATGGGGTACAACAGGGCAAGCACTGCCAGAAACACCTTGGATTCATAAGCCTTTGATTTTGAACTTTTGGTCATTGTGCAGTCAGAAAACTTTTACTGTTGCCAAATCTGTCACGACCCCATATGGGGTCACGATTCACAGTTTTAAGAAGCCCTGCTCTAGAGTGCTGGAAGAGTAACCCACTGCTTTCTAAGACTGCCGATTCCATTACTGGTCAGCTCCTAACTGGGAAGAAGTTTTTTCCATCTATTATGCCTAATTTTGCTTCATAGTAACCTCTACCACTAATGCTAGCTTTGCCCTCTGGGATCAAACAGGAAGTCCGATTCTTATTCCAAATGACAGCTCTGCAAGTACTTGAAGATCTGCCATATCCTCCAAATCTTCTTTTCTCACTCTATGTTCCATCAAAACTGGCCTACTCGCTAGTCCTGCTACACAACAATCTATTTCTCATTTCTGAGCTTTCTGTATAAGCTGTCCCTCATGGCAAGACTGTACTTGGTCTTCACCTTAAACTTTTAGAAATTCCTCATTGCTTGATCCACTTCAGCTGTTCATGCCCTCCAGAATTATATTTACTTTCATTTACTTACATGTATATACATTTGCCCTGATAGAATGTAAGCTTCAGGAGGCTAAGTCTTTGATTCTCAACACCCAGCAGATAGTAGGGATTTAATAAATGTTTATGGATTGATTCCTTCTCCAGACTAAATATATCCCTTTCTTCCAAATGATACTTACATGAGAAAATCCTGGTATCTTCACCACCCTGACTTCACTTCTCAGGTCATTTTCCATTCTTAGACATCACACTCTTCTTTATACTGTCTTAAGACTGCATTAATTTTTCTGACTCACATATAATATACTAACTTAAATGGAACTTGGAGTCCACTAAAACCCCTACATCTTTTTTATACTATGTACTGCCTAGCCATATCTCGGTCATTCTGAAGCCTAATGTAAAACTTGATGTTTTATTTTATTAGATCTAGACTCAACATTCTAGATTTTCAAAATCCTCTGGATTAAACTTTTTTATATATTTTAGTTATTCTTCCTAGCTTTGTGTTATCTATAAGCTTGATAGTATGCTATGTTATATAAATCACTGATAAAAATGATGAAATGATAGAAATGATAGAAATGATAGAAAATGAAGAAAAGTGTTACCACATAAAATGATATGTGGTACCTGACACTTAATTTTGACCAAAAGTATAGGCATGCTTTATGAGTTATCCAAAATCATTAACAGCCTTATAATGTTATACATAAAAGGTATTTCTCAACTAACTTTCACTTCATTAATAAAAAATTAATCCCAGTCATCAGTTTACTATGAATACTCTCCTGGTCAGTTAAACTAATTTCTGCATTTTCAACTTTCCTCAGACCATGATGGACACAAGCCAGTATCAAGAGCTTTGGGAAAAGCAAAGCCCTCAGGACCACCAATCTTGCATCCAGCCTGGGCTCCACAGCCATCATCAAGGGGGATCAACTACTACGGAGAACTGGTCTACTTTTCTTGCCACAAACACCAATTTCTACAATCATTCAATTAACCCCAAGAGCCCCAGGAGTGGTAGCACCCCTCAGACTTCGAGTCCAGTTGTTGCAAGATCAGCCCTGGAAGAAAACACTATGAAGATGCTGGCAAATGCTTCTGTGGGTGTTGCACTCCCTGCCTCCTCAGTATTCATAGCTACTGAGGACCCAGAAAATAAAATTCTCACTCCCAAAGACCTTGGCATTGTCAAAGCAAACAGTGGATAAAGCAATGGGTCTAGAGCCAAGAAAACTCCAGTTCAAATCTGGTCGCAGCCTCTTATTAGACTCTAACTTGGACAAATCACTTAAACTTGTTCTGATTCAGTTTCTTCAACTGTAAAATGTCAATAACAGCAGCACTTACCTCACAGGATTATTATGAAGATCAAAAGAGATCCTCTGTAAAGCACAGTGCCTAGGACATAGTAAGCACTTAATAAATGCTTATTCCCTTCATCTCACCTTCCCTCAAATGGTTCAACATCAGAAATAAATACTACTTTATCGGTGGAAAGGATGTATCACCATCTGCTTTGCCAAGGTCTCCTAGGGACCATGGAACCTTTCCATACTTGTTGCTAAAACTTTCTATATGTGCTCTCACCTTTAAGACTGTGAATTCCTTGAGAACATGGATTGACTGACTTGCTTTTTCTATCTATATCCCCAGCCCTTAGCCAATGCTTTGCATATAGTAAGCATTCAATAAATGCTTTCCCTCCATTCCTTCTTGTAACATATGAGTTGATAGTGGTCTCAGATGGCATCTAGTTCAAGCTGCACCAGTATATATTTTTTGTGCTTTTTACCCTTACTCCTTGACTAAAAAAAAAAAATCAGCATTATGTCTTGCTCGTTAAATATTAGTTGATTAGTACTATTTCTGATATGAAAGCAATTCAGGAAACATTACATGTCTATATTCTATAAATCATAATACGTACTAAGAATTGAGGGAGATAGAGATAAACAACACATAGTCCTTGCTCTCAAGAGGCTTATTACTTTTTGATCTGATAAAAGTTAAAAAGGTACCTAGTTGACAAAGTGGAGAGAGTACTGAACTTGAGTCAGAAAGACCTGAGTTTAAATCCTGCCTCTGACACTAGCTGTGTGACCCTGGTCAAGTCACTTAATCTCTGCCTCAGTTTCCCCATCTGTAAAATGGGAAGACTATACCTACCTCTTGGAGACTGTTGTGAGGATAAAATGAGATAATATTTGTAAAAGTGATTTGTAAACCTTAAAGTATATAAATTATTAACTATTATTTGTTGAAAACATCATCATAATGCTATAACTAAATAGGACCACGGAATCATAAATTTAAAACAGGTAAGGACTTTAAGGCCAACTAATTTAACTTCATTTTACAGATAAGGAAACGGAAGCCTAGATAGGTTAAATGAATTATTGAAAGTCATACAAGTATTGGGTGGAAATGTCCTGATTTTAAAATAATTCAGCTAGTCCTCAGATTCAAAAGTAATGGGAAGACTACTTCCCTGGTACTCAAGTGAGTCTAGGACTTCAGAACTAACTATTCCTAACCAGTTGCATGATATCAGGTAATTCACTTGGGAGTACCTTAATCAATGAAATAAAGGTATCTGATTCTTATTTGATGTTAAGTCCTGATTCAACAAATCCAAGGCGACAGATCACCACACAATTTTATCATGACACCAATAAATATTCTGTGCAATCTCTCTCAAAACTACAGAAATTATTTTTTTACTATCACAATAACTTCTAATAGCAGGAGACTCCTCCTTTAACTTCTTAAGTCCCTGACTCCAACTACTCCTTTCCTGTTTGTGCTAAAGGAGAGAGAAGACTGCAAGGGGTGCTAGGGAAAGGCTAATAGTCAGGCTAAGTTTTCCTCACTTCCTTCCACAGAAATCCTCAAGGTCCTAGGACCCTTTGGTGGCCCAATTTGAGTCTTATGTTTGGTTAAGAAATCAATGACGTAAGGCAATGCACAGTTTTTCTTTACCTTTGTTTTTCTTTCCCAGATATATACCAAAACATGTAAATAATAAATGTTACAATATAGGAAGTTACAGTATCTCTTTCACCACTCCCCTTCAGTTTCCAAGCAAACAATTATAAGCATGCTTTTGTAAACTGATGGTGTAGTGTTTCTAAGGTTGATTTGTATATGCAAATCCTTCCCCTTAGGACTGTTCCCTGATCTTTTCTCCCATCTTATAAAATTCAGTACTTTTATAATTTAAATATGACCATCCAGAATGATAATTAGTAAGAAAGTTGCTTCATATCTCTCTAGTAGCAATCTTTTAAATGTATAATATTCCTAGCAGCTAAAACAAACTTTGTAAAGACTGAGTAATTTCTATTTTAGCAGCTTCCAAGTTGTATAACTCACTGTGAATCACAGACCACTCAACATTAGAGTTGCATAAATAAATAAAACAAGACTGCAATCTTGGGAAAATACAAAGAATAAATTAGAGTTTTTACTTTAGTCCCCTAATTCACTTTCTACAAAATCCCCTTTCCACCTTTATTCCTAAACTTTGAATACTCACATTTAATAAACTTAAAGATTCTGAAAAATTGTTTTCGAACACAATCTCCTTTATCTAGATACTGCAGATTAAAAACAAACATTAAAAATAACTTCAACTCTCGATTTAAGCTATAAGAAACAGAATTAGTGCTAAGGTTTATCTTACATAGTTCTCATTTCTTTCCTCTATAAGATAAGAAACTGAAAAAACGCAGTCCATTCTGAATACCATACAGTAAAAGTTCTAATGTTGTTTAGCCAAAAGCCAATTACAAAGGAGAGGTATGAGGACGCAAACCATAAATTCATCAGTGAACTAAAACACATTCTGTACTTGTATTATCCACATGACAAGGAGATAACCATAAAACAGAAGCAAAATTAAAACTTATAATTACTAAAATATCATTTCTATGTGACATTCTGAATTTAATCCAGAAACAAATACAAGTTATTATTCCATTATAGATTTGTTTTTATGGGTCTTTATGTCATAATACAAATTAAACTTAATTGAGTACATTCATCTAAAATACTGCCACTTAGTATAGGTCTTAGAACTGCTATGTAATCATTGAAAAGCACTATTTTCAAAAAACATTTGTTTATAAATCAGAAAAATGGGAACATGTTTTTAATGTATTTTGTTTTATATTTATTTTAATTTTTTTTAAAAACATATGGAAGGATATATGGTCTGGGTAGTTAGAAGACTTCAGTACTTTGCAAACCACCTCAGCTTGTGATGACAAATCATCTTCCACCTCTGGGCCTCAACTTCCTCATCTGTAAAACGAGGAGGTAAAGAGAACATTATGTCCAGGTCAGGTAGTGGCTCAGCGGTTAGATGCCTGACTAGAAGTTGTAAAGACCTGAATTTCAAATCCTGTGTAAGCTACCAGCTGTGTAACCTGAGCAAGTCATTTAACATCTCTTAGCCTCAATTTCCTCATCTGCAAAGTAAGTTTGATAACAGCACCTACAGAGCTGTTGTGAGTATCCGAATCAAACGAGGTAACAATTGTACAAACTTTAAAATGCTATGTAAATATTAATTATCATTCTAGAACTAATAATGAGAAAATGTTGATTTCTAGATTTTAAAAAATCCTCAGGATTACCATGTCATATAATGTGATCATTAAAGAACTGACAATTCTAGAATGCATGGAACATCTGAAAAATGTTACAACGACATGAAAAGTTTTAATAGGTCACTGTTATTGTTGTTCACTTATTTAAGTTAGTTTAAAACTAGATCTAACAATATCATTAAATTAAAATGTTTAACAAAATATGTGCTGCATTTAGTTGTGGCACTATTCTTCCTTCCTTAAAGGGAATGCAAAAGCCTTCTACTTAACTAACTTGATTAAAGTATGCTTGGTTCAAACAATGTTTAACTTAAGATACAGATGGAACAGCTGGGAGAATATGTAAAACAGTCATTAAGAAATAAACTTTCTATTGGTGTTATAGCTAAGATGGCCCAGCATTTAACAACATCATTAGTGCTTAGCAAATACAAATGTACATGAAAAAACTCTGTAAGTAGGAGTACAAGGGAAGGAAATTTAATTTTAGAAGATAAACAATAAGCTAAAATCTATTTTAGAGGATTAGTTCCAAAATTTTATTCTAATACCAAAAATTACATATAAGGGAACTTTTAAAAACATACAAGTTAACAAAGATCATGCAAAAATAATAAGCTTGTGACAGCCTCTTAAGGCTATAAAAGTTTATAAAAATCAGCCCTACCTTACAAAGTATATTCTTGATTCCGTTTTGTAGAAAAGAAAAACAAGAGCAGGAAAATTAAACGATAATTAACAGTTTAAAGAACTATGACTTATAACTCCATTTAAGATTCCAATACTTCCTTCTAATCACTATATCATTCTTACAATTCTATGGGCATAGTACATAATATACTACACACACAAAAACTGTGTATCTGCTGCTTTTCTTTTAACTTGAAATAGATATTCTAAAATTTGGAAGTAAATCCAAACATCTACATTAAATACACTTTCTCCAGTCTTCTCCTTCTCTTCTCCCTTGCTCCCCAGACACAGGCAATCACTCTAATATTTTCCAATAAAAAACTCAAAATATTCACTTTGGAATCTATCATTCAGATTCTAATTTTTCTAATATCCCTTTACCATAAAACAAAGAAAACTGAGCTCAATATCCCAAATGCAACCTCTCTGGATCACATATAATATTATAATAATTTTAGACTTTAAGGGCTTTACTTTTTAAGTGAATATTAAGTATTTTTTAAAGTTTCAAAACATCTATTCATCATTTTCTTAAAAATATCTCTTACTATGTATGAAGCTGGAATAAGTTTAACTATCAACACATTGACTCATTCTTTACTCTTTTCTCTAATCTCCTTCCTGTTAATCATAAGAGTACTCAAAACACGCCGGAAAAATATGCATCCCTTATTTCACCTTTGGTCCAAATCAGCCTAAAAATGATTCCTCTTCTTTCCAGGTCTCTGGCTCATTCACTTTCCCTTTTTCTCTCCTTCCAACTACATAAGGTTTGCTACAGGAAGCTTTCATTACATTATTACAAATTCCTTCTTTTAGGTCACTCAACCAAATTGATCTCAAAATTAAATTCTGAAAGCAATCGATTCAAGTACCTTCAGTCACTTCAAATAAATCCAAGTTCCTAAGAAAAGAGTAGGAAAACTCTTCTGAAATTATAAAGAAAATATAAATACTAAGTTTGCATGAAGAGCCATAATGAACATAATAGATCCTATGTATACAGTGATTATAGCTACATGTAGGTCCCAAGTAAAATTATTTAGTACATCATTAATCTTGTAATTCTGAAGAATATCTTACATCTAAATATCATTTCAATGTAACTGGATTTTATTTAAAGGTGTATTTCAGACCCAAACTATTTACTTTACATTACACTGGAGTTTCAATTTAACATTTCCCCAAGGGTCTTGTGGGACCACCTTATTGGAGAGAGTATCTCATGACAAGATGCTTTTGATACTCGAGTAACTAAACCTCTTTGGATGGGATCCGAGACAGACCTTGCCTCAGACCAAACTTTGCTCTAAACCAGTGTTCCAGTGGGAGTTCAGGGTACTACTGAAAAAACGGAACAGCACAAATAAGATCACAATTATACAACACAAAAACTGAGTGGCCAAAGAGAATACTATTTGAAATCACAAAATACAAAAAATACTAACCCGGATACCTATGAAAGGGTATATAAAAAGAATATAAAATGAGGGGGCTAAACCGGATTACCTCTAAGGTTTCTCCTAGCTCTAACTCTATTCTGTGTCAGTCCCTGTTCCTGTCTCTCTCTAAACACACGTAGACCTTGGCTATATGCCACAAAAATGTTCATAAAACATTGTCAAACTGAAGTACTGCCAACCAAATCACATTTAAAATGTACTATACTAGGAAAGCTCACTCTTTGAAAAAGTCCTATAGTGGATCTTTTTATAAAACAAAGGAACCTTTTGTATTATGAATAATCATCTTCTTAGTTATCTATTTGTAGATTTATATATGGGTTTTCTTAAATCAGGGCAAAGCTATTTCAAAGGCATATTCGCAACCAAACCTTCTTTCTTCTCTCTCAACATATATTCACATACAATTATTTTTAAAAAGAATTTTAGAAAATACAAATTACTCTGGAAAAGAATTTAGAAAGTACACTTTTTAAAAATAAGTGAGGAAAAAGATATGTATTATAACATAAGGCCAGGTACCAATGAACTGTCTGGGTTTTTTGGTCTGTTTTGCTATGGCTTCAGTAAAGAAAAATATGACAAAGAAGTTCATGTTTCAAAGCACTTAAGCATTTACTTCTATAATCTTGGGGTTCAAAACTGTTCGAAAATTGTTTCTGTGTTAAGCTATGACCTCTAAAATGTCATCAAGGTCAATAGGACCTACAGTAGGATGATTTACTGAATAAGTGCTGGTTACAGAAATTAATGATGCCCAAGGGCAGGTATATTATTTACACTTGCTCAACTTTCCAGATTTTCTGCAAATCCTGGACTTATGAATTAAATGACACAGTTCTTCATACTGTATAATCACATAAAACACTAATAGTCAATGTCAACAAAGTATAAAAGGGATTCAGAGCATAGTACGAGGTACAAAATAAAACTCCACCAAATAGCATATATTGTAATAACAAGATACAAAACCTTTCTTACTCTGTGTACTAAAGACCTTTGAACTTATATTTTGGCCAAGTGGCACACAGCCTACATTTCAAAGCAGGAAGGCCTCTGGAGATATAACTTTCTGTAAAAATAAAATAACTGAGAAGCTGAAAGGGCATTTCAATTGATCATTTTTATAAATCTTCTAGTGACTAAAAAGTTAGTTTGGATATTCTGGGCCTGCTAGTCAACGTCACCTTCACTTTTCTCTCAGCATATAACCCTTTGGCCACTACTTTAGCTTTCATATAAAAAAAGTTATTTTCCAGAGTATGTTTTGAATATTAAAAATTAATGATTCAATTTAAAAAGCACTATTGTTTGAAAACCATTCCTATTCCTTCAGAAAATAAGTTTGCCAAAAAAGCTTAACAATTCAAGAATTAAACACACTAAAGTTTAAATGCCTACAGATTCAAAGTTAATGTGTGAAAGGATCTGAGTCAAAAAGAATCTTTCGAACGAAGGAATTTAGATTCAACATGGACATAAACACACGTTTAATATTATGACAATTTAAAAAACACTTAAGGTGACACAGATCCTTTCAAACGAACACCAAAGAACTAGACACTCGTTATAATGAAGTATTTTGCTGAATTTCCTTCGGTAAAGCTTCAGTATGGAAGGTGGTACTAGGTTAATGTGATTAATAAATTCCTAGCAGTTACAACTAAAGTGCATTTTGATGGCTTCCAAAGCTTATTACAAAGAAGACTGCTTATACATTCTCTTTCCAATTTTCTCCCAGGAAACACTGAGCTACTTCAAACTCATCAGACCAATGTCATCACTTTACAAGGCTTTAGGGAGATTTGTACTTGTTATTTTTCATGTTTATTAAACAAACACAAAAGAAAAAGATTATCCTATTTTGCATGTAAGTACAGCAGAAATAATATATAATAAAGGCATTTACGTTTCTACCAACTTCATTTAGCAGAATTAGTGCTACCTAAAACTACCAATTAATACATTCACAAAACACTGAAATGTCAATGGTCACAGTATCGTGATATGCTTATTCGCAAACACAGACCTCGTCTTATCTTACTTCCACCCCAAAGGTCCAGGACTATGTAGATTTCTCTCAACACTAAGCATTTAGCCACTGCAAGTGCAAGGGATAGGCCCACTTGAGAGAATCTTCATACAGTTCAAATGCCCAGCCCAAATTGTCCTAGTCGTAAAACTCACCCTTGTCCCAACAATCACCTCCGGTTCTATCCCTAACGCTCACCTCACAGCCCCAAACAGTTAACTCTGAAGGGTCCTTGGAGATCATCTAGTCCACTGCCTCATTTTACCAAGGTAACTGAAACTCAGAAAGGCGAAGTTTCTGGTCCAAGGTCACACGGCTTTGCGTGGCAGGACTACAACTAGTACACGCTGCTTCCCAAACACCGAGCTCCAGGGTTCTCTGCGTCTCCGAGAACCTCCGCTGTCTCTTTCCAAGGTTACTTTCGCTTCCCCCGTCCCCACTGCTTACCTGGCCCCACTGCCCTCCCCCAGATTCTACTCTGGAGCCACGCCAAGGGTCCCGGGCAGTGACTAGTCCGTTTCACTCTGGTCAATATCGACTCCTTCCCCCGTCGCCCCTCCCACCTCCCAGCTCAACCTCCTCACTTCCAAAACCTGGGAGGCGGTGAGCGACATCGCGGTCTTGCCCTTGGCCAACTCTTCCCCCTACCCGGCAACAACCCACCCCCAAACCCAGGGAGGACGGGCTCCTGTTCACCCTGAAAAAGCCACCCTGGCTCAAGACTTCATTATATTAGAAACTCCCACCCCCAACTCCGGAGTCACGGGGCACTTAGTTCCCAACTTCGCCCTGGCCGGTCCTGCCAACTTGTGTCCCGGTGTCCCCAGCCTGCTCTGCCCACCTACTCCGGGGGTCCCAGAACAAGGGAGGAGGGGAGCTCCCTTAAGTCCTCCCCTCTCCTAGCTCTCTCTGCCCCAACGGAGGGCAGGGGACCCCCTCCCACAAAAGCTTCTCGGGCCTACCTCCCCCCGCATAACCCCCTCCCTACGCCTCTCCGACTAAAAAGTGCGGAGTGGGGGGTGGAGGGGCACAAGGGGTCCTCACTTCCCCCTGACAACTACCCCCGCCTTTAAAGCACTCACCTGGTCAGCTCCCTCGGGTCTCTGCAGGAGAGGGGGTGGTAACGAGTCTCGAGTCCAGGGAGGCGGACAGGAGCCCCAGCCGCTGCCACAGAGCCCCCTACCCCGAGCCCATTCCCATTCCCCCGCCCCCCTTCGTGCGCGCGCCCCGGCGCGCGCCGCCGAAATAACGCTCCCGCGGGAGGGGGGAGTGGTGAAGGAGGGGGGCGTGGACACGCTCGCGCCGGGAGGAGGGGGGGCGCTTCCGAAGGCGGGAGGGGGGAGTAAAGTCAAGCGGCGGGGGGGCGGGGGTCGCCGGCGTCCGGGCGAAGGAAGTGGCTTAGATTGCGTCCGTCATGGCGCGCGCCGGCGGCAGCGGCGACTGCTCCCTTCCGTCTCCTCCTCGCCTTTAGTTTGACCTTTTCCTCTGTGTGTGCGTGCGCGTATCTCGGTGTGTGTGTGTATGTGTGTGTATGTGTCGGGTTCGCTCCCCGACGCTGCCTGACGTAACTGCCATGGCAACGGCAGCCCCGCCCTTCTATTTCCCCATTTTCGGCTCCCCACCCCTTCTTCCTCCCTCCCTCCGGCTTCGCGCCTCCTTTCCTCGTCCTCGGGCGGTCTCGTGCTCGATCGCACGCGCGCATGCGCGTGCGCTCCCTGAGCATGGAGCGAAGCGGGCTAGGGGAGGAGAAACTGCTAGGTCTCCTTCTCCTTCTTCTCCCGGCCCCTCCTCCACCCTTCCCCCTCCCTTTCCACCCTCGACCAATAGAATGAGGAGATGCTGTGGGCGGGGTGGACTTCGGTGTTGCGAAAAAAGTCCCAAGCGGATGAAAGCCTGCGGGGTTACTGAGCATGCGCATTGCGGGTCTTGTGAATGTGGGTTGGTAGGTGGGGGAGGAGTAGCGTCACGAGGCCGTCTTGTAGGGCTTTTACTATTAGCTCAGGTAAAGGAGAGAGCGTGGGAGGCCGCGACCGGGCTCGTGCGCTGTGCTCTCAAGGGGAGGTGCTCGGATTGCAGAGGAAAGGACGGGAGGGAAGCTTCCACCGAAACCCCCTGGAGTGGTTAATTCAGCCTGCGGGGCAATTCCCGAAATCCCACGCGTGACCCAAGGGGTGGACAGGGGCAGCCATAAACCTGAGCCTAGGCTCCGTTCCCGAAACATGGCTTGAAGGCGCGGCAGGGCGGTGTTGGGGAGAGGGCATTGGGCCTGGGGGCGGGAGAATGGCTGTGTGAGCTTGCTCCGGTCACCCCTGCCTCCAGCTTCCGTTTCCTCTTCAGTGAAATGGGAATCGTGGTGCTTAGACCGCCTTCCTCGGCAGGTTAGATGACAGGAGGGCCGGCTCCCACCGGTCCCAGAGGTGCGCACGCAGGAAGACGCTCACCACGTTCGCCCGGCACCGGCCTGGTGTCGTGCCGGACCCACCTAATGTTCTGTTTTGGACGTCGCTGGATGGGTAGATCAAGAGAATGCTAAATACGGGGGGAGAGACCAGGGAGTTTACCTCGTTTTTTATAAAGCAGTTAACCCAACCTTGCATGCTTTGGTGAAAACGATAGATAAGGGTTCAGCCATGGTTAGGGGAATTAAGAACCCATTCAGTTACACGTAGACTCAGAGTCGTCTGTTACCGTATGGCACCTTACAAAGAGGTTTCCTAGGTAAACCCCAGTGATCTGTTTGGCTTCCTGGGGTTTATCAACGGTTTGGTTAAAAGATTGGGTCACATGCGTATCATAATTGGAGATGACAGATCAGGATGGGTAGGATCAGGAGTCAGGAGATCCTGCTCAACAGGAATATCGTGACAGAAAAAACATGATAAAAGGGACAAAGGTAGTTTTACACTGTGGAATTTATTTTTTTGAAATGACGTGCAGAAAAGAATATGTGGCAAAACAGCAATTTATCTCGGAAAAAATGGGTAGTTTAAACGTGAATAAAGTAAAGAAAATTAGGGCCATCCAAGCTTAACAAGCAATATAAATATAAATCACTCCTGGGCCCCAGGGATTGGGATACTGTATCTCTTCACTCATAGGTCCATCTGCTCTAGATTCAGCACATAGCAGAGTGGCTGGCACTTAGTGTGACTGACCGAGACAATCTGGACCAGGTGCAGTACTGAGGGAGCTTGGACTCCTTTTCTTATGTTCCCGGAAAATTATTTAAAACAGGTTTTGGTTCATGTCTATAGTCTTCTCAGATTGGAGAGTATAAAATATTTATTGCCTACACACAAAAGAAACGCTAAACACATTGACAGAAAGATTTAAATTCAGTAACTTAACCTCTACCCCGCAATATTCTCTAAGGAGGTTGAAACTTAAACTTTATCAGAACACAGAACAGTTTTCAGGCCTGCTATGAAATCATGTAAATACATTTTCCATTTACTCCATACTTCCTCAAAGTCCATCTGCTGTATGGTTGGGCTCCTTTTTTTTGCTTGTTACATCTTCTCTGATACAGAAATTTCCGCCGCTGTCAGTTATCTCCACCCAAGAGGCCCTGAACCTTTAGAGCTCTTGTACTCAAGGTCACATCCAGACCTACACACATCCATCCACTAGGTTAATGTTTAGTTACTTATATTCAGGAAAGAATCTCATCAGAAGAGGCAGCTAGGGTTCTGCCCTGAGATCCAGTTTCAGACTTGCAAAAAAATGTGCTCACTGCTACATGGTGGTCTGGGTGGGGAAAAGGATAAGTTGCATTTTCCAAACCCCTGAACAAAGGAAGAAAATGACTGGAGCAGAGTCACTTTCCCCCTATTCCGTGGCTAATAAGGAGGTGGTTTAATCATCCCCAAATCATACAATCCCTGAGCTAGCACATGTGATCCGCTAAGAACAGACTGGAAATGTCTATGTATCCTCTGTACCATCTATGTTTCGTTGAGGTTACATTAAAAGGTATATTATCGAGGCCTGGAGACGTGACTTCACTGTATATGTTCTGTCACATTCAGATCACATCTAAAATTTGTTTTAATTTCTGGATGTTATGTTTAAGGAAGGGCACTGATAGGCTGTACGAAGAATGAAAGAACCATCATATGTCTTAGAGAAGAAGAGACTTGGGAGGAGAAAGGAGTGGAGGCAAGGTGATAGCAATCTTCAGATATTTGAATGGCTGCCCTGGAGGAGGGGAGAGGATTGATTTGTCTACTTAGTCCCAGGGACTAAGAAAATGAACAATGGGTAAAATTCTAATAGGCAAATGTGAACTTGATTTCAGGAAATTTTTTCAAAAATCAAAAAATCCAAAAGTGAAACGAGTTGCCTCAGTATATATTAATTTCCTCCTTATGGGACTGAATTGGAGATTTGTGCTACTGAAAAAGTAATTTAAGCTGCCCTGTTCTTCCCTCCCGTGTATCCACAACACCCCATTTAGCAGCAAATGCTTTCTAAATACCTTTTGCAGTAAGTTAGCAGCCACTACTGCAGGGGAATGGAAGAGAGCTAACACACAATACTTATTTAATTATATTGAAAGATATTTTTAGGTTCAATCAAGAGATTGTGGGTCTCAAATGGAGTGGGGACATGGCTGATGAGGCCTCTCAGTGTCTCTATTAGGAATATGCTGCTCCAGGCCTGTATGTCTCTATTGGAGGAAGGTGGTATTTCAAGATTCAGACTTATGGTTGATCCTATTATGAGCTTAAATTCTGACAACTTCATCATGGTATCTTTGAAGAACAAAGAAACCCAAAGACAAGAATTTTGGTCTTTTTTATGTACAGAAATAGATCCCATTCTCTCATATAGGCTATGTCGTTCTAATCAATTTTTGTCTGCTTCAGATTGAAATTTGGGATCAGAGGCCAAGCTTAAAATTTAGCTTTGCAATAATAAATGGTTTCACAGTCTTTGGGTAAGAATTGGATAGTCTTATTTTCCTAATTTAGGTAAAGGGGATTTTTCAGATAAGCTCATACTTTTCTCTAAGTGGGTGGGTGTATATCAATTAACATTCAGAATTCAAGGTCAATGAAACTAGAAACCACTGAGACTATTTTTTTATTATTAAAAAATACCTATGAGTGTATGTATCTGCCTATATAATACAGATATTTGCATATGTTTATATTTCCTGCTCTAATACCAATGTTTTTAAGATCCACACATTAAAATCATACAAATATAAATTGTATAAGTAAACAAGGGATACATAGGAATTCATTACTATTCTATCTAATTTTATTAACTGCTAATAAGACATGCTAATGAGCAAGAACTTGAAGACTTGATTTCCTTGTGATTTTTCGATCAGACTGGTGTGACAAAAACACAGAAGAAATCTTTAACAAAAGACAAAGAAGACACAAGGATTTTTTGATTTCTGGTGGTAAAGAATGGGGCATAAATAACATTTGCTCTAGCGTTGTTAATAGGAATTGGGGGAACCCAACCCTTAACTAAAGTAAAATGTTTTATTTTCTTTCTGTCTCAGTCTCTGCCCTCAAACACACATACACACATAGACACAACACAATATGAAGTTAATGGATGGAGAACTAACCTCAGTCACAAAGATTTGGGTTTAAGTTCTGCCTCTAACGTTTACTGACTAAGTAACCCATGGCTAACAGTTATTTAATCTCTCAGTTACAGACACTGTCTCTCTCTCTCTCTCTCTCTCTCTCTCTCTCTCTCTCTCTCTCTCTCTCTCTCTCTCTCTCCCCCTAATTAAAAATTGAAGTTTTCCATCTATAAGAGGAAATTTGTCACCAAGAGCTCCCTACACTGATGAAATCACTGAAAATACATGTATGTATGTGTGTGTACAGTGTGTATGCATGCATAATATAATATATACACAAATGTAATTTGTGTGTATAATATGTATATGTAGACATATACACATATATTTATAAATTATGCATATGTGTATATGTACATATGTATATGTCAGGATAATGTGGGTATACTTATTTTTTACTTTTTAATAAATATTTGCCTTTGGATCTGCTTAATAACTGTAAGTCTCTAATATATTAGTCACTAAAATAGGTGTAATACAGTATGCTCCATATCACTTTAGTTCTAAATCCTAGAAATAAGTCAAGTTTGAAGTTTAAAACATCTTCAACCACAAAGTCTCCAAGCAAAAGCTAGCTGACCACCAACCTGTATGCTGTGGAAGGAATTCTTGTTCAAATGAGCATTAGCCTTGATGGCTTCTGAGGTCCGTTCTAATGCCAAGATTTGGTTATCCTGTGATTGTATGATCATTCAAAGTTGCTGAAAGGATTTTAAGTAGAAACTGGTAATGGACTATGTCTGTTAACCAAGGAACAGACTAGTTCTAAGTTTTGAGAGGCTCATAACCCAAAGACTGGACATTAGATGATCAAAATTTTTGGTCACATCAACTCATATAAAGATAATTTTCTTCAGGGGCCTAAAGGTTGTAATCTCTATTAGGGCAATAATTCCTGGGGCTAGGCAATTCAATTCGACATTATTTCTTAAGGACCTTCTAAATCTTATTCTTAAAACAGATACTACCTCTAACACAAAGTCTTTCCTGATTTTCCCCCATTGTTTAGTGTTTTTTCTGTCTTAATATTTTTGTATAAGTTTTTACCTACTTTGTATTTACTATACAAGGTCCCACTGTATTTATTCTTTATTGATTTTTTTTCAAAGTATTCAAAGTATACAGTAGAACAAAATACCACCTTAAAGACCCTTTAATAACATGTCTTCCATTTGCACACTAAAATTAGTAAAGATTCTTTGTAAGAGATAACAAAGATACCTTGTTTGCCATATGATCATAAACTAGGAGTGGCATAAAAATACCTTATTAAAGGCTTATTAAAGATGCTCACCATGGCCAGAAAGGAGATACAGTGCAGAGTCCAAGTTGGAAAGGGCTTCCCATAAATGACAAGGTCATCCACGTGCTTCTTTCTGCAAATGAATTGGGACTGGTAACCTCAAATTCTGGAATAGTGTGGAGGCACTTAGCCATTATCTATAACAATTCAAATGACTGGCCAAACTATGCACACAGAAAAAAAACCCCAAACAAATAAACAAAAATCCAAACAGCCACAACATCAAACCAAAGTGATATATCTCTTGTTCAGAGTATAACATGAAGCTAGGTGGACTATTTCTTCGCTCAAATCAGTCATCTTTGGAGGAGCCAAAGGCAGTGTCTTTGCATATTCTGATTGGTTTTTCTACCCTCTCTCATACAATTATTGCCTTCTATTATACTGTTACTCTGCCCTGACTTAGTGTATAAATGTTTCAGCCTGTGTTGCTAGGGAAGACCCAGGCCAGGATCAAAACCTTACATACCTCACCCACATCTCACCTCTATGCTTTGGCCCAAGACTTGAGTCTTACCTCAAGGACTAAGCCTCAGACAACAGAATCTTCCCCTCTGGAATCAGAATCCCAAATATCAAGCTTCTTTCTAGCACCAGAATCACTAATAAGCCCTTGACTCAAGGATGTAACTCAGTACCAAAGGCTCAAATGCCGGACCACTGGATGTCAAAACTTTACCTACATCAATGGTGCTGATACTGTACTGTTTGGCTTTTAAAATCCTTTACAATTTGGTTTCACCCTACCTTTCCAAGAATACTGCATATTGTTCTTCTTTATGGACTGTATTTTCAAGGCAAATTGGCTTACTTGATATTTTTCCTACCCAACATTCCATCTCTCAGCTCTATTACTTTCTGTAAATTGTTCTGTGCCTTCCTCTTTACCTTCACCTTTTGGAGCTTCTAGCTCCTTTCACAAATTTTCAAATGCCTGCTTCCTCACATGATGCCCCTCCTGATCTCCTCAGCCCTGAAATTACTTTATAGTTAGTTTTTACCTATCAGTCTCCAAGTAATTATTTTCTGATAAACTGTAAAGTCTTCAGGGGCAAGATGTGTTTCCCTTTTGTTTTGTTTCCCCTGCATGAAGAGTAATGTCTGGTTTATAGACCACTAATACAATAACTAACATTTATACAATAAAATTTGCAAAGCACTTTATAAATATCTCATTTTATCCTCAAAGCCACTCAGGGAGGGAGATGCTATTACTAATACTATTTTACAGAGGAGGAAATTGAGACAGACAGAGGCAAAGTGATTTGCCTAGGATCACACAGCTAGTAAGCTTCTGAGACAGAATTTGTACTCAGCTTTTCCTGACATCAGGTTCAATGATCTGTCCACTGTACCATCTAGCTGCTTATTGATTGATTATTGATTTATTTATAGAGTTTATTACTAACATATAGGTTATCCCAGAAATCTTTAACACCTAAGACTATACTAAGACTTTTGGGACACCTTATATGTGTATATTTATACTATCTATCTTAGATATAGAGAGATTTATATCTTGTAATAGCTCATATATGCAGATAATGTATGTGTGCATATGCATATATAATATATATATTGTATACATAAATACCTTTGGATAAATAGTGTGAATAGATAATGACTTTACACTGGAATTATGCAGTGGGAGAAGAACAAGCCAAATTTTCTTTAGGAAATTGAAAGGTGACTTCCTCAAGGTCACGAAGTTGCTAGTAAGTCAGAATTGGAACTCAGGTCTTCTAATTGCAAGAGTTCTTACAACTAAGTAAATTATGATATAGTATGGATATACTATGATACTATAGTATGCATATACTAAGCTCTTAAAGGGAATACAAAGTTTAATATACATCTTAAGTGATAGTTTATTGATTCCTTTTATCTTTACATTTTAATCTTCCACTTTCCACATTAAACGTTTTCTTGGGACCAAGTAAAAGAAAGAAGCAAAAGCATCAAATACAATGACCAAGTCTGAAAATGTATACGATATTTTGTTCTAGTAGTACCTCACCTCCTTGTCCCATTGTATCTTTCCAGTGACCAGTGGCTATCTCTTTGTACCATTAAACTCATAATCTTCTATAGTCAAGTGACTTAGTTCAGGTTACCCAGCATCCAAATAAAGAAAGCTTTGATTGCATTAAATAGGAGGAATGCACATAAATCAAGATAAAAGCATTCATTTTTGTTTACAGATTTATTTTTACAAACTTGAAGCAAAATTACTTCGTGTCTGAGGGAAAAATGGTGAGAAAATCAGTATTACATGTTAAAAATTAGCCTTTAAAATAGAAATAGCATTGCTCAAAAGGAGTCCCAATTCTACTTACTTTGCAGGCCAGAAATTTATCTTTTTTCTTTATATTTCTGAGGGTGAGCAATAAAGAGCTGAACTGCCTTGTTTTTTAAAGGGGAATAAGCACTTATATAGCACCTAGTATGTGCCAGGAACTTTGCTAAATAATCTCATTGGATCCTCAAAACCCTGTACTGTTATCTCCATTTTACAGTTAAAGAAACTGAGGCAAACAACAGTTAGATAATTGCACAGGTCTTCCTGATTTTAGACCTAGTGCTCTATCCATTAAGCCATCTAGTTGCCCCTACAGGAGAAAGTCTTTTTAACTCAGATTATTTAACCAAATATTTGTTTGCTTGTTAGGTTTTATTTAGTTTGTATTTATTTATAATAGAGGAGAAGTTGGGTTTTAGTGGAAAGAGCATTAGCCAAGAAATAAGGAAACCTATAGGTTCTTCATAAGCTCTTCTATTAACTGTTATGTGACCTTGGTTGAGATATTTGGTTCCTGAGAGTATGTTTTCTTCATGTTCTAAAGGAAGAAGGTTGGATTATCCAATCTCAAGACCCTTTCTAGTTCAAGCATTCTATGAATACTGAAGTCTCATCTAGTTACTGTATTCTTTAAGATGGAATTTCAATATGGAAAGGACCAAGAATTCCAAATCTAAATAAGAATTTCCTTTATAACATACCAAGCAAGTAGTCATCCAGCTTTTACTTGAGCATTTTCATTGAAGAGAAACCCACTACTTCTAGAGACAGCTAATTCTATTTATGCAAAGTACTAATTGATAAGCTTTTTCCTTAACTGAAGAGCCCGAGTATACCTCTTTGCAATCTCTACCTATTTCTTTTAGGTCTTCATCTGGGGCTCAGAAGAAAAAAATTGATCTGTGTTCCATGTTACAGTTTTTTAGACACTTCAAGACAGCTATTGTCCTCCCTTTCCTCCTCTTTCTCCCCTATACCCAAATACCCTTGACCCCAAGTCTTCTCTAGGGTAAACTTCCTCACTTACTTTAACTTATCAATATATAGCATGAACTGAATGCCTGTTACCATTATGCTGGTGGTCTTATTCCGAAAACTCTCATTCATTAGCATTCTTCCTAAAATACGATACACAGAATGGAACATAACCCTCCAGATGTGGTCTAAAGAGAGCAGAATATATTCCCTGAGAGCCTACTATGGGACCGGGAAAGTGCATATATTGAAGTTAGGAAAAGAATCTTGTAGCTTAGGTGTTTTTCCATTTTTTTGTTAAACTTTTGTCAAATATAGATAGATGCTAATCAATACTATGATGATAAAAGTTTGCATTTATAGCTCCTGTTCTAGGTAATTCATGCTCCCAAATTTATACTCAATTTAGTGAGTTAGGTCTCCAGGACAGTAACTATTATCCTGGTTCAAGGTCCTCTGGTAGTCTCCAATACTTCATAAACTGTGGGGTCACAAAAAATTTGGCAACAGTAAAAGTTTTTGAATATGCAACGACCAAAAATTAATTAAAAATCAAACTCCTAAGGAATCCAAGGTGTTGCTGGCAATACTTACCCATGTTGCATTATGAAACTTCACTGCATCCTTGGTTCTGAAAATAACGCTTGTGCATTTTGCACTACATATACCCTCAAGCCATGCTGAAACACGAAAAAAGGGTCTTAACCAGGGCTTCTTAAACTTTTTCCACTTGTGATCACTTTTCACATTTCATCAGCATCAGTGTTGTTTGTAACATGGCTTGAGGACATGCATGAGCAGGGCAAAGGGCCCATGCTTTGTGTTTAGAACCAAGGCTGCAGTGAGGTGCTTGGGCAAGTGCTGCCAGAAACACCTTGGATTCTTTATGAGTTTGGTTTTAATTAGTTTTTGGTCATTCCATGTTCAGAAACCTTTTACTCTTGCCCAATTTTTCACAACTTCATATGGGGTCCTGACCCATAGTTTGGTTTATACTCCCAAAAATGGTTTGGGAACCCCATCAGTGCTTACTCTTGAGTGAACCTGTAGAGACAATTGGTTCAAAGCAAAGCATTTATTGAGATGAAATCGCAGAGTAATGGTAAATGAAGTATTTCCCCCATAAACCTGGAGTGCATATTTCTACAGATATATCTGTATCAGTGCAAAGAGTGGGTACATACATCTCTAGCATTAATGTCTTTTCTCATAGTATCCTTATGCTGTTCCAACATAGACAATGTGTCTCTGCTGGGCAACTCACTCAACTGGGCTCTTCTCCATAGTTAAAATCCTAAGTGCCAGGGCTATTTCCCTCTTGAATTCAGAGATGGCTTTTTTCTCTGCTAGCAAGTTGTCTTCCTTGGAGCTGCCTCCACTGACTGGCCCATTCCCTCCTGGGTAAATAGTGTTGTGGTAAAACACCATGGTCAGTCAAGTTAGGGGTGGGAAGGAAGGGAGAAAAGAGAAATCTCTGCAGCTCTTTAATAGAGAATGGCAAAGAACAATCTCTTCTGAAAGACTGGTTATTCTTCCATAGGTGTCTGTCTTCCCCAGGGGGTCATAGTCCTCAGATCCTTAACTGATACTCTAGAGAGTGGCTTGTCTTTTAAATGCTGTTGGTCTATTGACCTGTCATTGGCAAATCAGGCTATAGATGCTTCCTAAATCCATCAAGAAAACTTCTTCAGTCTTTCTTGAAAGGTAACATTGTAACTATATCTTTATATTTAAAAAAATTATTAGCATCTTGTCTCTATTGC
>CM053773.1:163836067-163906067 GCA_028658325.1 Potorous gilbertii
TCACCATCACCATCATCATCATCATCACCATCATCATCACCATCATCACCACCATCATCGTCATCATCATCACCATCACCATCATCATCACCATCATCATCATCATCATCACCATCATCATCACCATCATCATCATCATCATCACCACTACCACGTTACTGTGTTGTCAGAGGATTAGAGGACCTGGAGAAGTCATCTTTTTAACTTGTTTATTACCAGAAAAGCCTGCAACTAGTTGTCCCAGAGAATTTCTAGAATCAGATTCATCAATAGTTATTGTAATTTTTTCCCAATTTATTTATTTTTAGTTTTCAACATTGACCTGCATAAGTTTTAAAGTCCCCCCTTCCCCAAGATGTATTGTAATTTTTTAATGCATTTAGTGGGAATAGTCTTTCTTTAGAAACTTGACACTGTTTGAACCCTATCAGAATTATTAGGCAGTCAAGGCCTAGAATTCCCCACTGGTGTTTTATTTCATAACAATTTAAAATGAGAATAGAATGACTTGTTCGAATTCCACTTCTTGGAGGTCCAGTTTTAATCCCTAAGTCATTATTCATTCTCCTTGCATACAGACATTTGGAAAGGACTGAGAATGTCATGCTTTAGAGGGAAGAAGGGGAAGAACTTGACGAATATAATAATATTGTTTCTTCTTGAGGAAGACTTGTACTATTTTTTATCTTAGCAAGACAGCTTTGAACCATTTTTCAGAGTAACTCCAAATCACTAATTTCTCCATCATTCATTAATGATTTATTACATTTCTCCTATAGGTTTGCTAGACTCTATAGGAATTAAAAACAATCTCACTTAGTCTCTGTCCTTATGGAACCTGTAGTCTAGTTGGAAAAATGAGACATATACACTGACAAATTCAATATATATTAGAAAATTTTAAGTGCACACAAGGAACATAAGGTGCTACAAAAGTGATGTTCAAGTTTTCCTAATGTGATCAGAGATCACATTGTGTATGTGTGTGTATATGCACATGCATGTATGTGTGTGACATGTCTTTTTAATAATCACTATTACTACTTGATCCAAGTCTGCTGTCATGACACCTGGCTGCGTTCAATTACAAGACAGTAGCAACTGGCAAGTAGTTAGATACTGTGGATCTATTACTACTTGATAACAGGAAAAAAAATTCCCTTGAAATCTCAAACAATTATGCCCTAAAATCAGACTTCTTACATTTGTCCCATGAGCAGCACATTATATTACTGAAGAACATATAATCAGATGAAAGGGAAATCATTTTCCCTTGTGGAGATTAGGGAAGGGTCGACAATTGGTCTAGGACTTGAAGGAAGGATAGAATATCAACAAGCCAAGATAAGTAGGAGAGGGTGTTGCAGGTACAAGGACAAAAGGTACAGAAATGAAAACACATAGGATGTGTTTGAAGGGGCCTGAAACCACTTTAGTTTAGGTTTTCCTGAAGCAAAAAAGTAGCAAGAGATAAAGCCACAAAGCAGTTTGGAATCAGATTGTACAAGATCTTATTTAGTCTATTTAGACTGAGTCCCTCTTCATTTCCACCTCTTAGAATCCCTAAAATTCCTCAGAAGTTCAGTTCATTTAATGGTCAAAGGATATAAACAGGCAATTTTCAGAAGAAATCAAAGCTATCTATCATCACTATTGATTAGAGAAATGCAAACTAAAACAACATTGAAGTACTACCACATACCTATGAGATTGACTAATGTGACAAAAATGAAAATGTCAAATGTTGGAGGGGAATGTAGAAAAATTTGAACACTGTTAGTGGAGTTGTGAACTGATCCAACCATTCTGGAAAGCAATTTAGAACTACGACCAGAGGGTTATGAAATGTGCATACCACAGATCCAGAAATACCATTACTATCATCCGGCTCTCACCTGTGATTCCAAGAAGCTATACTATGCCCAGCAGCCACACCTGGTAAAACCATCTCAGTAGTTGTACTGAACCAGGTTAAGGATGTCCAATAGGCCTCCACCCCATTGGTGAGTTAGCAGGATATCTACTTCAAGGAGGTGAAGACTTCCCCCCACACAATGGGTGAATGAGAACAATTTGTTCCAATGACCCCATAAAGGCAACTGAACCATGCCTTGTAGAGCTTGTTCAGACATCAAAGAATCCAAGGTCATCAACTGTATCCTGGATCATTGCCAGGTGTTTTGGCTTTTGTCTTGCCACTGAACTTTGATGACTCTGGAAGAGAGAGTGAGGCTGATGACTCTGTGCTACTTTGCCTCACTTAAATTCATACGCAAGTCAAGACATCAAGACATCACCCACTATTTTACTCCAATATCATGATGTCATTGGTTCTCTTTGAAAATGAAGGACAAAGAACAACTACTGCTAGGTCTATATCTCAAAGAGTTTTTTTTAAAAAAGGAAAACGACCTATATTTACAAAAATATTTGTAGCTGCTGTTTTTGTGATGACAAAGAATTGGAAACTGAGGGCATGCCCATCAATTGGAGAATGGCTGAACAAGTTGTGGTATATGATTGTCATGGAATACTACTGTGCTATAAAAAATGATGAGCAGAATGCTTTCCAAAAGATCTGGAAAGACTTACATAAACTAATACAAAGTGAAGTGAAGTAAACAGAAGCAGGAGAATATTGTACACTTTAACAGTGCCATGATCAACTATGCACAACAGCTATTCTTATCAATACAGTGATTCAGGGCAATTCTGAATGTCTTAAGATAAAAAATGCCATCCACCTTCAGAGAAAGAACTGGTGGAGTCTGAATGGAGATTGAAGCATGCTTTTAAAAAAACCCAAAAATCTTTGTTTCTCTTGTTTTTTTATTTTGTTCTATGTTTTTTTTTTTTGATCTGTGTTTTGTTTTGCAACATGGCTAATATGAAAATGTGGTTGGCATGACTGCACTTATATAGCCTATATCAAATTGCTTGCCTTCTCAAGGAGGAAGGAGAGGAAGACAGAAGGGAAAGAATTTGGAACTCAAAAATTTTAAAAAATAAATATTTAAAAATGTTTTTATGTGTAACTGGAAAAAATGAAATACAATTTTTTTTAAGTTCATCTCATTGACATCTCTTATGGAAATCCATTCCTGACCCTTTAGTCCAGGGATTCTTAATCACAGGTTAATGAACTTAAAAAAAACAATTAAAATTAAAATATATTTCAGTATAATCAGTTTCTTTTGTGATCCGGTGTATTCTTTTGATTCAAAAGCATTATTTTAAGAAATCCACAGGTTTCACCAGACTGCTAAAGGGGTACATGATACAAAGAAGGTTTGGAAACCTTTCTTTAGTTGTTAGCAACTTCTTCTTTTTGAAATTTGCATATTTATGCCTATCTGTTTGCATATTGTATCTCCCTGATAGAAAGTAAACTTCTTTTAGTATGAGATTGCTTTTTGTTTTATCTTTATATCCTTATCCCCAACATAGCATCTTGCACATAGTAGGTATTTAATATATTCTTATTAGATTGTATTGGAGAAAGGATTTTATTTGGTAAATAATCATCTCAATGCATTCAAAATACCTTCACATTTACAAATAGTCCTTGTAAATAGATAAACTTGTGATTAACCCATGTATAACTAAGTTTCAAATTCAGGTAGCACAAAATAAGAATTTAAAACAATTGCCGCTTAAATTTATATAGTTCTTTAAGTTTCACAACTTTATATGTGCTATTTGATTTAAAAAGGTTTGAATTATCAGCCATCTCACCCTAATTAAAAGAGGACAAAGAATAAAACTGCTTCTTCCAGAAATGAAACAAAACAAAACAAACCACCACCATGGGAATGACCTTTACTCATAAGGGCAAAGTGTATTTTGTTTTCAATTTCAACCAGTTCCTCTCTTGCTTTTTATGTGATTGATGGCTCTCTTGCTTAGAATTAGTGGACCAGTATAGGAACACCAAGTACTGTAGAGAATTTATTTCCATTTGGAGTTGGGTTTTTCTCTCACCCCATGCATTGCAAAATCCTTCTGCTATGCCTGAGTCATCCTATCTGAACTATGCAAAATTCTCTCCACTTGCCTTCCCATTAACAGCAGTATCACTCAGCAGAGGCCACTCCATGATTCCGTTCCTCATTACAAATGCACCTCACTTTGGCCTCTCTTCTTTTTTGAAGTCTATGATTCACCAGTTCAATTAGACCTTATCTACAAGTCTTAAATACAAGCCTCAATCCTATGTTATCCCCACCATTATGCTTCTCTGTTGCTATTCAGATACTACTGATTTAACTTCTCTACGCATTTATTTTATCTACTTTCAAATACTCCCTTTTTACTACATAATAATCCTTTATATACTTTTCTCTTTGATTTTCTTTCATGTTCTCCAGAATGACTTTTCCCAAACTTTCTCATTCTTCAGAAATTCCATTCTACTTTCTCTCCTGCTTTCTCAGCAGAGGTCCACAATTCTTATTTTACCGAGAAAAGAGTATATTGTCAACTTTCTCTTCTCCCCCACTTAACCCCTCTTCTTTATATGCCATTCTCTCCTTCCTTGATGCAGTCTCTGAAGAAAAACTGAGCCTTCTTGCCAATACTAACTACTCCATTTGTTTCATTGATTCCATTTTCCCCATCTCCTTTTACTTTCCCTCCTTCCAATCACTGAATGAATGAAAATATTTTATTAATAGTTTACCAATAATACTAATATCTTACACAGTGGCAAGCACTGTGTTCAGGAGAAAATGAGATAGTCTGTACTTTCAAGGAGTTCACACTTTAATTGAGAGAAATAGCATATATGCATATATATGTATGTATGTATGTATTCTGTGGAGCACACGAATTATCCTAGAAGTTCTAAGGGTACAGTTGAGGGATGGCTAGCCAGATTTAGGAGTCCTTAGGTTCAATCATCATGTCAGATGATAGCACCCAGGGGACCAAGAGAGATTTTCCCTCATATTCAATTTTTCCTTATCTATTGGCTCTTTCCCTACCATGTAGGAATGCCTAGATCTCCCAAATGATTTTTGAAAACCTCACTTGAACCTGATAATCTCTTAAATTATTGCTTTATATATCTCTCCCTTTAACAATCAACATCCTAGAAAAAGCTTTCTTTCTACAATACTTATCTCCTCCATTTCCTCACTTCCCATTTCCTTTTTAATCCATTATAATCTGGCTTCCAACCCCATCACTCAATTGGAACTGCAGTCTCTAAAATTGCCAATAATTTCTTAGCTTCTAAATCTGATGGTTTACTCTTACTTAGCCTTTGACTTTCTTGACTTCTCTACATCTCTTACCACTGGCATTCACCTCCTATTCCACTCTCTTATCTGATTTTTTTCTTTGTTATTGTTCTCTCTTGGTTTTCTTCCCCCTCTCTGACTCTTCCTTTTCAGCTTCCTTTGTTAGATCCTCCTTCTCTTCCTGCCCACTCCCCCAGGGTTTCATCACAGGATGTCTTTTCTTCCCTGTTAATACTGTCCTTTTCCTTGATTTCATATTATGTCTATGATGATGCCTCCCAAAACCACCTTTTCAGGTCTTGTCTCTCTTTTGAACTACAATCCTGAATTACCCACCACCAGCTTTATATGTCTGCCTGGTTGTCTGTTGGGCATCTCAGACTCAATATATGAAACAGAACTCATATTTTGAAAGCAAGCCCTGACTTTATCCACACTTTCTCATTTCTGTTGAAGTTATTGCCATTTTTCTAGTTGACCCAGGTTCAAAACCTCAGAGTCACTCTTGGTTCTTCCCTTTATTTTACTTACGTATCTAAGCCTTGTTGATAACAAGTAACAGCTTTTATATCTGTCCCCTTTTCTCACTCACACTGCCATTATTATAGTTTCTGCTCTTAATTACATACATAATTTACTTAAGATATTTCCTGATTCCCCCAATTGTTAATGCTTTCCCTCCCCTTGAAATTTTATATATCCTTTTATATATACTTGTGTATATACTATATCTTTCTTCAAAAAATGTCAATTCCTTGAGGACAGGGCATATCTAGTGTTGTCCTTGCTTCTCGAACTCTTAGCATAATGATACGTGCTTAATGGTAGGTGCGTAATAAATGTTTGTTAAATTAATAAATGGTTATGAAGACAAGATTCTTTGCCTGTAGATCAAGCTTTTGATTGTACAAAGAAGGGCTCTTTCATAATATGCTTTTTAAAATTCTTGACATAAATGAGTGCTATATTTTGCCAAAGAATTTTTCAGTTTCAAAGTAATTTTATTACCTTTGTTATTTATAAAATTAATTATATTACTGCTTTTCTAAAGTTGAAACATTCTCGGATCTGGGGTACAAATCCCCTTTGGTCAGAAAATAATTTTCTCCATGTATTTCTGTAGTTTCCTTGCTAGGATTTCATTGAAAATGCTTGAGTTAACATTCATACCATGCCAGTCAGTCTTGACATACTCTTTTGGAACTATAAAATAGACAATAATCATTTGGAAAATATCCCACCAAAAATTCATGAAATACAAAGATCATCATCCTAAGTAAGGGGTAGAAAGATTGTTAAGAAGGAAGAAGATTGATAGACATTCTTAAAGAACATTATAAAAATGATCCAAAACTTTCAGACATATTTTTGTAACAAGTAGACATTGCTTCATTCAATAGTTGTAAAGATTGATTGCAGATATGCATTATTGTATTTGTCAAATGTAACCATTAGTGGTTTACCTCCAGATAGAGCCTATGAAATCTATGATCTTCAGTATTGGTTTTGGGGCTTCTTAGCGGGGGAATATTTCTGAAATTTTTGGAAAGAAACTCAGTAGAAGTGTGATACTCCCAGAGATGTTTGCTGTCCCTTTTTTTTTAACTAGCATCTTGGAAATAAGTATTGACATTTATTTATCTAACAGCACTAATTAGGCTATTGAAATGTTTGTTTAATTTTCTTTGTAAATTATTTATGATAAGACCTTTCTTATCTTTTCATGCTACCATATTGGAATATCTAGTTTCAGTTAAAAGGCCTATTAGAGTGATTTATTTTGTCAGTAAATTAAATTTTTATATTGTGGGTTTTCTTTAATTCAGGGGTGGGGAAGCTACAACATTTTCCCCATCACTTGATGTCATCTGGAAAGTATAGATACTTGAGTTATAGTCCAGAGAAAAAATTTGTATCACGGTGCAAAACCTCTGGAGGCTTTAAATAAAGCAATTGTGAATCTGTGAACTGTTGTTAAGTCATTTATTCCTGAAGGGCTTTGTTAATTGGATGTTTCTTGTTTGTACTACTTATATATTATTCCTATTAGAAAACAAATTTATAAAAAAATCATTTCTTTGATTAGAAATGAATGTTGGTTTCAATGTAAAATAATTAACAATAAATGAAATTGATACAGCTTTAAAATATGCAAAGCATTTTTAATTCATTATCTTATTTATCACTCCTTAGTTTTGAACCAGTGCTAATCTCTTACCAGTGTCAACTAGATAAGTTGTGAGTGAAAAAGATTTCAAAATATAAAGATTTAGAAGAAGAGATCAAAATCAGATAGGAACAGGATAAGGTAAATTTCTTCTCCATTTTCTTATGTGCTACTGGATGCCACTGAAGATGCTGTCTATGAACCTACAGAAGATGAATTTTTATCTGAATACTTTTATTCAGATATGAAAAATAATTATTTTATCCACCTGAAAATCATTCATGGGATATTAAATATTAAAGAAAAATTGCAGGAGAGTGACTCATATCCAGATCATTTCCACCTTTCCCTTTCTCTTGGATCCTTCAACTCTGTTCTTTCTCCTCACAATGGCCTCCAGTCCCTCTGACCTTCATTTCTTTTCCAGACTATTATCTTTGCATTGGCTCTGCTCTCTTTTCTTCCTCATTTTAAGCCTGGGTGAAACAGCTCAACTTTACTCTGTCTTCTCTTAAATCCCTTGCTCCCTCATGGTAACACTACTCTTGTCCTGCCAAGCCTCAGTCTTGTGTTTTTCCTACTGTCCTTTGTGATAATTTCTACTCATGTGTTGCTTAATGAAGCTAGAGAAAATCATGAAACTGTGCAGACTGGGTTCACTCCAAATTTATGTTACATAATCTCAAGCGGTCTCTCACAGCAGCAAAGCAATCCTTAATTCTTCCCTGATTGGTTCACTACCCTACTCATCCCAGCAGATTTTCCAAACCTTTTCATCCTTCTCAAATATTCTATAGCTCTTTATTCCCACACCCCCTCAACCAGGAGCTTGGCTCATATTTCACTGAAAAAATGGAGGTCATTTATTGAAATGTCTCTTTTTTCTCCTCCTCCTCATCTTACGTCACTCGGATGGCTTCTGCTACTATGACCTTTACAAAAAAATGTAGCCTTTCTCTTTGTCAAGGCAAACTTGTATGAATACTCATGATCCTATTCTGTACTTTCTTCTCAAGGAGATTGGTCTTTCTAATATTCCCCACATTCTCATTTTACAATCCCTCCCTGCTGACTGGCTGTTTCCTTACTGCCTATAAACATGTCCATATCTCCTCCATCCTCAAAAACCCCTCACTTGATCTGTCCATGTCTATTAGCTATTAGCTATTTTCCCTCTCTGTCATGGCTAACCTCTTTGAGAATAGTATCTGTAATAGGTATTTCTACTTCTCCTTTCATTTTTTCTAAACTTACAACAGTCAGACTTCTAACTATATCAGTTAACTGAAATGGCTTTCTACTTTCTCAGTTCTCCTTCTCCTTGACTTCTCTCCAGACTTTGACACTGTTGATTAATTTCTCTCCTTGATTCTGTCTTCTCTAGTTTTTTTTTGTAACCCAGCTCTCTCCTCTATCAGCTCTCTCTGTCTTCTTTGAAGGATCTTCATCTAATTCACACCTGCTAAATGGGTCTTCTCTTTTCCCTCAATATTCTTTTTCTTGGTGCTTTCATCAACTTCACAGATTCAAACATACTTTCTAATGCAGAGGACTCTCAGATCCAGTCCTAATTTCTTTTCTCACCTTGACTTGAATCTCCAACTGGCTATTAGGTAACTTGAATTAGGCTGCATTGTAGATATCTTAAACTCAACATGTCCAAAACTGAACTCATTATCTTTTCCCCCAAACCCTAACTTCTTTCTAACTTCCTTAATACTTACTACTGAGGATACTGCCATCTTTCCAGTCACAAGTCTTACAACCCAGGCATCATCCTGGACTTCTCTCTCTCTCTTTTCCATCCCCTCTCTCCCATTCCTTATTTTTACCACTTGGCTTCCTTTAAATCTCAGCTACAGTCCCGTCTTCTAGAAGAAACCTTTCCCAGTCTTCTTAACATTTTCTATCTTTCTTTCTATCTTTCTTTCTGAGATTCTATCTGAGATTATCTCCAGATAATCCTATCTATATTTTATTTATTTTTATTTGTTTACATGTTGTCTCCTGCATAAAACCTTGAGCCCCTTGAAAACATGGGCTATTCCCCTCCCTTTTTTTTGTATCTCCATTTTTTTTTTTTTAGCATTGTGCCTGGCACATAGTATATTCAAATAAATACTTGGTGGTTGACTTAATAATGTCTCAAGCATAAAATGAAAAAGTTAGCCTCAAGTGCAAATATTTTTTTAAAAAATTGTTGGCATATGAGTGGCCTTGGGTTCTCCAAAACCGAATCAGCAAAACTCCTGTTCGGACAAATTCTCTCCAGATGGAAAGGATTTGCCTATGTGCTTGGTGGTAAGAATGTAGTTCTATTGTCTGAAGATTAGCTATCTATGTGTGGAGAAGCTCATGTTCTTTCCTATCTCTCTTGGTTCTCTTTGCCTCAACCTCTTTCTGTGTCTGTGTCTTGATCTGCATCTATTTCTTGCTCTTTTCTCCAGCTTCATCTCTCTTTGTCTGAACTGTCACTCTTTCCATCCAGTGCAAGAAACTTCTTTACAACATGCCTGACAGGATCATCGTCAGAGACTAGATTTTTTTCCTTGGGGTTTTCTATTTTTAATTGGGAAAGGGGATTTTCAGGAATGGAAAGTTTATTCCCCCTTAAAGGCTGTCCCTTGCTGCTCAGCTCTGATTGATAATAAGTTTATTAATTGCTTTGAGATGAAAACTGTCTCCCTAAAAGGTATTAGTTCATTAGTTCTTGTTTTGTCCTCTGGGTCCAAACAGAATAAACCTAATATCTCTTCCACTTGACAGCTTTTGCTTAATACTCATATGAATATATTAGGGAAGAGGGGAGTGTTGAATGCACAGTTCCTCACCCGCCCCTCCCCCCCAAGGCTATGTCCTTCACCATCAGGCCACCCTGGTATGAGGGTGTTATTTTCCCTCTCCTGCTTCAACTCTTCTCCGTTAATTCAACACTGCCTTCTGTCCTCTTCCCCAATTAAAAATAGTAAACCCCAAAGAACAAGTCAAAAAAACTAATAAAAAAAGAATTAAAATAACAACTATTATTGAGATAATTTTATATCTTTCTTACACCTTTAGAAAACTAATTAAAAAAGAAAAAAATTAATTAGAAAATTAATTGAAAAGTAGGTCTCAATGAAAAAGATTATATTTTTGAATTTGGGAAATAAATTGTGTCAAGTTGAATTCAGATTTCTGAGAATTGTTTTCTTTTCCTTATCACATTAAAAGGTCTGTGAAAGTACTGGCCTTGACTGTGTCTTATTTTAACATTGAATCTCTTTTAGCACCTAACACAGTACGTTGAACATAGTAAGCATTCAATAAATGCTAATTTAAGTGGACTAAATTTGAATTGATAGTTACATTTGAGGTCAAACCTTGATGCACAAAGAGGTCTTTACTTGCTTTATTTCCACATCTTTCCCTACATGGGGGAAGTTAGATAGTCAAAGATTAGGTAGGAATGTGGGTGAAATATCCAACACCTTGTCTTGGACAATGAAGCTTCTGTTTATCTGAGTGTGAGCCTGAGGTTTCAAAATAGCTAAATGAGTGAATTCCTAAATAGTTGAGACTGGAATTACAAAATAGGTGAGTGAGCTCAATACAGGGGACTCTGGTCTGATGAATGTCCATATAGCATGGGGATGTTCTAGGGTTGGAAGACACCATTCTAGGGGAAATAAATTGAATCCAGGGCAAGAAGATCATGAAAGTTAAGTTATTTGTCCTGGAGAATTTTAATTAAAAAATAAGTATCAGTCAGACTGGTACAAGACAATATGCTTTCAATATTCAAACACATAAATAACCTGTAATTTCTCTAGCACAGGGAACTCCCATTATGGGAACTCCATCAATACAAGTCTCAATAATAATACTCAATAAAGTCCTTGCATCTTACTGGATATGTCTTAGTTTCTTCAGGCTTATAGGCTATTCAGTTAGTATGTATTAGAGGTATGATTTGAACCTGGGTCTTCCAATACAATATTTTGAATATTTATTGTGCAGACATCCAAAACAATGTGATAGTAACTGGGAATGCAAAAACAAAGTGAAAAATAGTTCCTACCCTTAAGTAACTTATATTCTTCTGGGAAGTGCAACATGTAAAAAGTTAAATTTATACAAGACAGTTTCCAGAAGTAGAGATCAATAGTGAAGTAACTGAAGTAAGCTAAGGATTCTAAGAGCCAGAGATGAGAAGAAAGTACATTCTAGGTATGGGTTAACCTTGCAAAGGCACAAAGGTGGAAGATGGATTGTTGAGTTAAAGTAACAATAAGTAGGCAACTTACCTGCAAAGCCAATCAGAAAGAAATGAATTTCTTCAAGGAGATAAATCTTGTCAGATGACCCTGTAAAATGATTGAGTAAAGAAAGCCCAAGATTTGTCCTTGTTGGTCAGGAGTACTGGACCTCAGGGGCTGTTCAGACAGAGCAGATCTGAGGTGAAAGTGAAATATTTGACCAGTAGGCCACAAAGGGCTTTTATCTTTTTGGGGAGTATAAATGGGGTACTTGAGATGTTTTATTTTTCTCTGTATTTCTTTGTACACATCTTAGAGTTCTTTTGTGTCTCAGGTGTTTTCTAAGAAAGAAAAGAAACCCCTGTCCCATATATGAAAAAAAAAATCAGTTAAAGTTTAAAAATGAGTAAAGAAGAAAGCCCTGGGATCAAGAATAAAGGTACCCTGGCCAAGTTCTAAATGATATGTGTAATCTTTTCAAAGTTAACAAGGCTCAAAAAGTCCTCAGGCTCAGGACCAGGTCCTGGTTAATAGGAAAAGCTCAAGCTCACTATCACAACTACCACCATGCTCACACACATTTTAGTCACCTGTCACACATGCAACTAAACTTGGCCATTAGAGAAACAGTGAAGAACATTGGACTTTGAATCAGGAGAACTGGAGTCTAGTCTTGGCTCTGATACTAATTTTCTGTATGACCTTGAGCTAGTTACTTCGCCTTTATGAACATTAGTTTACTGATCAATTATATAAGGAGAGTCTATGAGGCAAACTAAATTCACATCTTAACTTCACCACTTACTAGCTGTGTGACTCTTGGTAAATTCTTTTACCTCTTTGGACCTCAGTTTCCTCATCTTAAAAATAAGAATAGTAATCCTTAACTTTTTACTTAAGAGTGTTGTTATGGGAATCAAATGTAAATATATGCAAAGTGTTTTGAAACCATAAAGTATTACATACTTAGGGAGAACTGAAATTTTAGTGACTGATGGGAAGTTGGCCAAAGGTTTCTAGCTCTACCAGCGCCACATGATCGTTTTCAATTTTTTTTTCTAGTGTTGATTTACATGGCAAACAGGAACTTATGGGGAGGGAAAGGAATTTTTTTTCTTTACCACCACTTCATTTGGTGATTTGGGATGATTTGAAAGAATGTAACCTTTCAACCCAGAGGAATGATTGGGGTTAAAAGGAATTTTTGTTTAACACAGATAAGAGTTTAAAGTGAGAGACCATGAGCAAAGGAATTCAAAAATCAGACTTTGAAATATCTAAGAGCTTTTCTCACTAGCTGCCTGGATGCAGCTGACTAGGGTCTACATCATAAAAGAACGAAAGACATTATCAGTAGCTATAGCTAAACAGCAGGCAGACCACATAACCAACATGGAAGAATATAATATATAAGCATCATAGGTGTGAGTTATTCCAACTCTGCATATTCCTTAATCTTATGTATTCCCTATACACAATCAGATAATGAATG
This sequence comes from Potorous gilbertii, assembly GCA_028658325.1. NCBI lineage: Eukaryota > Metazoa > Chordata > Mammalia > Diprotodontia > Potoroidae > Potorous > Potorous gilbertii. The sequence continues at coordinate 163,849,205 of CM053773.1, forward strand.
ATGGTGTTTTCATCTTTTGTCGGTGAAGGGAGTGCCTATGTGAAATTATAGATGCTTGCAGTAAGAAGTGCAAGTTATTATTTTGAGAATCTGCTGCTACAGTATGGCAATACTCTGGCCCCCTGGGCATAGGGAATAGCATGCATTAGAAGATTCTGGTTCATTAAGTACTCATAGTATGTCTTAGTCCTTCCAGAAACTTGCATGACAATACTGCTAATGATTATAACTTGGCTCTACAGAAAATTCCACATTCCACAATGGATTGCTTTACCGTAAATTAAAAAACTTAAATGCATTATAAAATTAAAGTATAGATTAAGGAAATGGAGCACATCTATTGTAAATTTGTATAGAGGATAGATCCAGGGCCTAAATGAAATTAGGCGTGGTCACTGAGAGATTAAGCTGAAGGAATACAAGATTTAAACTGAAAATAAAGAATAAAAATATTGGTATTATACTTCACTGAGCTATGGACCCTCTTTTCTGTAAGATGAATCATTACCAGAACCGATTTGTGATTTGTTGATTGGAGGACATTATTCATGAAGTCAAGGAAGTGAATTTGACTCTTGAACTATCTTCTTATCATCAATAACAGACTGAAGCCTTAACTCTGGCCAATCATGGCAAAAATAGATGCCATTGGTCAAAAGACAATTATTGGGCTATAAACTGCAAATGGGTCAGACCAAAACTTTCCAGTATTAGTCATATGAGTCAAAGGGGAGTAGCATGGAAGCACCAAAAAGGACTTAGAATTAGGAATCCTGGGTCTGAATTCTATCTTTTCTATTTAACTTATTGTGTGATCTTAGCCAAATTAATTCATCTCTTAACCCTCACTTCCCAGCTTTGGAAAATTAGATCAGGAATTGTTCATCTTTTTATGTATATCAAATGGACCAAACCTATGAGCTGTTCAGAATTATTCTTTAAAAAATTATAATAGAAATAAATGCTAAATTTCAGAGGTTAGTAAAAATAGAGATGTATTTTTTTTTTGCTGTTCAGGTTCATGGACTTCTTGAAATCTATCCATGGCCCCCTTGAATGAATTCCAGGCTGAGTACCGTGAGTTTAGATGACCTTTAAAATTTTTAACATTCATATTCAGTATATACTGTTACTCTTTTTTGACAGGCAAGGTTTAATTTTAGTGATTTTTAAATAATAATTTGAACTATTGGTCCACAAGCTTCAGGTATTTTTGTAAAAGTGGGTAAAGTCTGATTAACTTTGGAATGCTCAGTAGCCCTTTGTTACAGCCTTTTTCAGAAAAGTGAGAGTATAACTATTACATTTTGGAAAACCATAGTTAATGCATTAGGGAAATGAGGATAATGAGGAGCTGACTGGAGTCTAGCACTCTGATTATAATCGTGAATCATTTTTTGCATTAAAATAGAATTTTGAATAGGAGGAGATTGAATAGATTCTTTGAATCTTAGACCTGAAAAAAATGTCAAAATCATCTCATACAACCCACACTTGAAGAGAAATCTCCTTTACAGCATATTGATTCACATAGCTATATCTATGCCTAGGATGATTACTATTTACTTCCAGTAGAATATCTTCCTTCCATTTTTACTATATACATCTTCTCCATTCTTCAAGGACCACATGATTCCCACCTCTTTCTGGAAGCCTTCTACAAGTATTTTAGTTCATATTGACCTTTCTCATGCCTGACCTTCTACACTTCATATTGCCTACATTGCAGAGACTGGCATTTTATTACATTTTGTCATATTATTCTGTTTTTGTTTCATGTATGTGTTGGCTACTCAGCTAGACTATAAGTTCCTTAACTACAAGTCACTGTATTCAGAACAGTACAGGGACCGTGATGGGCATTTTACTAGATATAAATTGGATTCAGTTAGACTGGGTAAGACTTCAGAATTTTGATTTCAGTTCAGTTCATTTCATTTCATCCCTATATAATGCACATTTATTGAGTGTTTACTATGTGTAAGGTCTGATACTGGTATTGATGGAGATATAAAGAACATTAAGACTTGGTCCCTACCCTCACAGAGTTTACAATGTAGTATCAGGGGAGACAAAACAAAGTCATTTATTTTCTTCAGTTTTTAGCCCAACACCTATCTTTCTGGTCTCTCAGGCTTAGCAACCTAGGTTTCATCTGTTCCTCACTATCTCGACCCCCATATCAAATTTATTGCAAATGTCTACAGATTTCATCTTCGTAACATCTCTCAAATGTGCCCCCTTCTCTCTTCTGCTATTGTCACCACTCTAGTTCGGACCTTCATCATCTCACACTTGCGTTATTGCAATAACTATTGGTGAATCAGTCTGTCTCAAATCTCTCCCCTATCCAATTCATAGTCTATTCAGCCATTAAATTGCAGGTCCAAACACATTACTGCCCTATTCAATGCCACTCCCATGGCTTCCCATCAAATAGTATCAAATAAAGAACCCTCTGTTTGGCATTTGAAGGCTTTTATAACCTAGAGCCTTGGCACCCTATTCCAGGTGGCATGTTGGATAGAGAGCTGAGCCTGGAAATCAAAAAGACTTGAATTCAAATCTAACCTCAGATATTTACTAACTTGTGACCTGTGGAAAGTCACTTCACCTCTGTTTGCCTCAGTTTCCTCAGTGGTAAGATGGGGATGATTATAAGCACTTACCTTGAAAGGTTGCTGTGAGGATCAAATGAGATAATATTTGTTAAGTGCTTAGCATAATAAATCACACATAGTAGGTGCCATGTAAATGGTTATTTCCCCACCACCACCTCCCACCCTACGCCTTTCTAGTCTTCTGACGTCTTGTTCTTCTCTACTTATTCTCAGTCTGGTGACACTGACCTCCTTGCTGTTTCTTTACATAAGACAAATGTCATCTCTCTAGGTATTTTCTCCATTTGTCCTCCATACCTAGAATGTTCTCCCTCTTCATCTCTTCTTCCAGGCTTCCTTTAAGTCTCAGCTAAATTCTATCTTCTACAGGAAGGTTTTCCCAACCCATCTTAATTCTAGTGCTTTCCATCTTTTAATAATTTTCCACTTATCCCATATATATATATATATATATATATATATATATATATATATATATACTTTATTTGTACATATTTGTTTCCTGGTTGTCTCCCTAATAAGATTATGAGCTTCTTGAGGGCAGGGACTGGTTTGTTTTTTTTTTTGCCTCTTTATATCCCCAGAGCTTAGCAAAGTGCCTGAAACATTGTAGGCACTTAATAAATGCTTATTAACTGATTAAAATGTCACCTTTGACTCTATAGAAGTCTTTCCTCATCTCCTCCCCACTCCTAGTGCTTTCTCTTAGAAAATTATCTTGAATTTATCCTGTAATTTTTACCTGTGTATATATATATATATATATATATATATATATATATATATATATATATATATACATATTATCTTTTTCAATAGAATACAAGCTCCTCAAGGGAAAGACTTATGTCATTGTTATCTTCAGCACCAGCACAGTGCCCCCTCCACAGCAGGTGATTAATAAACGTTTTCTGACTGATTAATTGTAAAGCAGGGAGGGCTCACTTCCTGCTAGAGTGACACTCTTAGAAAGGGTGACACTTTAAGTATAATCAACATAGGAGTTATGTATGGAAAGAACCTTAAAAGTCATCTACTCTTACTATGTAATTTGACAGATGAGGAAATCAAGATTCACAGAGTTCATCACTTGCTCAAGTTCCTGTAGGGATAGAAATAGTAAAGCCAGGAAACAATCCCATAGACTTTGATGTCAGATTCTTTACTTTGCTCACTACGCTTTCCATTCATCTAGTCCATGTTTCTAGGTACCGGAGTACCCTGAATTATCAAATAACATTTATAGGGAACTATTGGGTATTATGCTCTAGGGATACTACATTTTATGATAGCCTTCAAGGAACCCAATTTATTTTGGGAGAGGGGCACCTGGAAAGATGCCTCAATAAACAAGCATCTGTTACTTTCACATGACATATCTCTTCATCTACGCAGAGCAACTCAGCTCTAGATTGGTAGGTGAGTAGGGTTGCCTGAGAGGTTATGTGACCTGCTCATGATCATGTGACTATTAAGTGTTAGAGGTGGAATTTGAGCCCAGGTCTTCCTGATTCGAAGTGCAAAATCCTGTCCACCATCACCATGCCATATTTCTTAAGTAAGTAAGTGTAAATGGGACAAATAAATAACATAAAAAAAGAAATAAAAAAGAAAATAAATGCTAGTGTAATTCAGAAGCAGAGAAAAACCATTGTGGACTGAGGATGGGGGGGCAGTTTCATGGATGAAATGGGATTTGAAATGCAATTTAAAGAAAGAGGTGGACAGAGATGGGCTGAAAGGAGGGGGATGACACTGGAGGTTCATTCTGAACAGAGACACAAGTGTCAGCGGTCAGAACAAGTCTCTTTCTCTGGCATGCAGTATGACTGAATTCGGTTGATCTCCCTATGTGCAGTGTAATAGTACTTTGATTCCATGTGCCTGCTGCCAGTCTCCCCCTCCTTGGAACATTGACCTTTAATGTTTAAGTCATCCACTGAACACCCTGCTCAATTTTCCCATAGAAATCTTACTAAATTTGAGAATAATTGCAATGTCAGAATCCTAGTATCTCACTGCAAGATTTCTATAGATAGCCAATACTCTTTCCATGACAGATTTCATGACATCATTATTTTCTTGCACAAATATCGGTCATGCCTATGTTCTAGACTGTACTAGGTACCATTTATTCCTGAGTCAATTTACACTATAGTCTTTCCTTTTGGGGTGGGATATTTTGTCTTCTCTTTGTATCTTCCTCAGCATCTAGTACACTATCTTTTGTTGAATGAAATTGTCATTTGATTCTCATGGAGAAGTTGAACTATATTACATGCAATTTTGTCCATACAAAGTCGATTAGCTGGAGGATTTAAGGAGGAGAAAAGATGATTACTCTTCCTGCTGAAATATTAGACTAGTGATTACCCTGGTGCTTTTGGGTAGGAACGTTTGTGAAGTGATGTTCAGACTCAAGTAAGCCTTGGGACTTCTCATATGTAGACATAGCTCTGAAGGTTTTCTCTAGTGCTCTAACTTGTAGTATGGTAGCTAGGGAAGTAGTTTACCTTGGCTGCCTTTTCTTCCCCTTAGGAGACTCTTGTTCTCTGGCTGTGTCTGGTATCTCTCTTACTCTTACCCAGTGATAAGGGTTCAGTTCTTCCCATATGGTTAAATCTATGATAATAAGGTTATATCAACTCAGGCTGCATTTTGGGTATGACAGTTCTGAAATTTCACTACATCACTATAAGGCTGTGTTTGCGAGCTTCAGACAAAAAGAGTGATTGGGAAAGATCTTTTAATTGCTGTTAAGTCTGTATACCAGTTTGATCTCCCAGTTTTGTAGATTTGGAACAGCGGTAGTCCTCTTAAACTTGATGAAACAGGCCCAAGAAAAATCTGACCCATAACATTGAACCTTAGGTGATATTCTGAGCCCTTTTGCACTCAGAAATATCTCTGACCACCTGGAGAACAGTATAATACTCTACCTCTCTCTGGCTCTTGGCATTTCATTAGCCAAGGGCTCTATGGTCATGGCAGAGAGCTGTAAGCCTTTGTCCTCTGACCACCATGTGAACCTGGCTGCACCATTAGTGTTGACTTGTTTTCTAATATAGTATGGGAAGGGAGCAAGAGTGTTGTGAGTCTCAAATGAGCTAATAGATGTAATAGCACCTTCCAAACATTTAAATGCTGTTTAAGTGCCGAATATTAATTATTGTTGTTATGCCATATTCATCAGGCTTCCAGTCTGGTGATTTCATTTTCTGAGCCTTCTATTGCACTCCTGCTGAACTCAAGCAAGGTTTATGGAGCAGTTTATAGTGCAGGCTAAATGTGCTGGTAAATGTTTAACAACTGGACTCTCTAGAAAGAAAAATGCATAGTCACTTCCAAGTTTAATCTGCATTATTAGCACTTTCTTAAGTCTAAAAATTAACAAAACAATAAATCAAGTAAGCCCTGATTTGTAGCAATTACTAATTTCTGAGGTTTAAATATTTCCCCTGAAATATTTTAGAAATTGTATTTATTTTATTCTGAAATTAAGAAATAAAACAAGCGTTTTCATAATATAGCATAGAAAAAAGATGATTGTACATGAAACTGCAAAACTATTATGTACAATTTGCTATTCCTTTTAAATATATAATAATGTTATATAACTTTTTTCCCCTCTTTTTTCCTCCCCCTCACCCTTGCCCTAGAGATAGCTACCACGTGTGTGTGTGTGTGTGTGTGTGTGTGTGTGTGTGTGTGTGTGTGTGTGTAAAATCATTCTCTCTGTATTTCTATTTATCAGTTCTTTCTCTAGATGCCAAGAGGATCTTCCTTCACATGTCCTCTGTAGTTAATTTGGGTAAGTATAATAGTCAAATTGACTTATTCATTCAAAGTTGCTCTTAAAACAATATTGTTGTTATTGTATCTAATGTTCTCTTTGTTCTACTTATTTTGCTTTATTTTGTGCAAGTCTATTCATGCTTTTCTAAGATCATTCAGCTCATCATTTCTTATGGCACAATATTTCATCACAATCATATATCACAACATTTTTAGCCATTCCCCAATTGAAGGGCATCCCCCCAGTTGACAGTGCTTTGCTACCACAAAGATGCTATAAATATTTTAGACCATATAGATCCTTTTCCTTTTTCCCTAATCATGTTGGGAAACAAACCTAGTAGTGGTATTGATGGGTCAAAGGGTATGGACAGGTTAATAACTCTTTGGGCATAATTCCATATTACTCTCCAAAATGGGTTGGATCAATTCATAGTTCCACCCACAGTAAATTAGTGTCCCAATTTTTCCATATCCATCTAGAATTTTTCACTCTCCCTTTCAATCATTTTAGCTAAACTGATAGGTGTAAAATAATATCTTAAGGTTGTTTCAACTTGCATTTCTCTAATCAATAACGATTTAGATCATTTTCATATGACTATAAATTGTTTTGATTTCTTTATTGGAAAACTGCCTGTTTATATTCTTTGACCATTTATCAATTAGGGAGTGACTTGTATTCTTATAGATTTGACCAAGTTATTTTAAATATCTTAGAGGAGACCTTTATCTGAGAATCTGTCTATAAAGTCCTCCATCCTGCCAATTTTATGCTTTCCTTCTGATCTCGGCTACGTTTGTTTTATTTGTGCAAAACATTTTAAATTTAATGTAATAGAAATTATACATTACACCTCACATTGCTCTCTGTCTCTTGCTTATTCATAATTTGTTCACCTATCTATAAATCTGATAAGTAATATATTCCATATTCTTCAAATTTTCTTATTATGTCTCCCGTTATATCTAAGTCATGTATCCATTTTGATCTTATCTTGGTAAATAGGGTAAAATATTTGTGTATGCCCAATTTCTCCCAGACTTCTTTCCAGTTTTTTCACTTTTTTAACCACTTAATGAATTATTATTCCTCCAAACTAAATCTTTACACAAATCAAATACAAGGTTACTATATTTATTTGTTTCTGTAAATTGTATGTCTACTAATCTACCTTTCTATTTCTTAGACAGTACCACATAGTTTCAATATTTATAGTCTTATAATATAGCTTAAGATCTGGTGCTGCTGGAACTCCTTCCTTTACATTTTAAAAATTATTTCCTTGGATAGTCTTGATTTTTTGTTCTTCCAAATGAATTATGTTTTTTTTCTAATTCAGTAAAATATTTTTGGTTAATTTAATTGGGATGGATTGAATAGATACATTAGGGAATTGTAGTTTTTATTATGTTGACCCTGCTTATCCATGAATAATTAGTATTTCTTTAATTATTTCATCTGATTTTATTTGTTTAAAAGTTTTTTTTTAATATAACTTTGTTCACATAGTTCCTAGGCTTGTTTTGATAGGTGAACTTCCAAGTATTTTGTACTGTCTAGAATTATCTTAAATGGGGTATCTCTTACTATCTCATCTTGCAGAGTTTTATTTGTGATATATAAGAATGATGATAAGTTGTGTGGATTTAGTTTATATCCTGCTATTTTGCTAAAATTACTAACTGCTTCCACTAACTTTTCAGTTGAGTCTTTGGGATTTTCCAAACATATCATCACATCATCTGCAAAAGGACATAGTTTTATTACCTCATTCCCTGTTCTGATTCATTCTATTTCTTTTTCTTCTCTTGTTGCTATTGCTAGGATTTCCAAAATAATTTTGGATAATATATACATTTTTTTTTTGCTGGGAAGGCTTGTGGTTTGCTACCATTAAAAATTTATTGATGGTTTTAGGTAAATATTTTTTATTAACTTAAAGGAAAATCCATTTATGCAATACTTCTAGTATTTTTTAATAGAAATAAGTGTTGTACTTTATCAAAGGTGTTTTTTCTGCATATTTTGATATAATCGTATGACCTTTTAAAACTTTTATTATTGATATAATCAATTATGATAGTTTTTCTTATGTTAAAGCATCCCTGCATTCCTGCTATAACTCTTGCTTGGTCATAATGTATAATCTCTGTAATATATTTTTGTAATTTTTTAGTTAATATTTTATTTAGAATTTTTTCATCCTTCATTAACAAAATTGGTCTATAATTTTCTTTATTGTTTTACTCTTTCTGGTTTAGATATCAGTATCATAGTTGTTTCATAAAAGGAGTTCGGTAGGATCCCTTCTTTGCCTATTATTCCAAATAATTTATTTAATATTGGAATTAGCTGACTTTTAAATGTTTGATAAAATTCATTTGTAAATCCATCTGATTCTGGGACCTTTTTCTTAGGAAGCACATTTATGACCTGTTCAATTTCTTTTTCTAAAATAGGTCTGTTTTGATATTCTATTTTCTCTACTGCTATTCTATGCCTTCAATATTTTTGTAACTATTCTTCCATTTCATTTAAATTGCTAAATTTATTGACATATAATTGAGCAAAATAGTATCGAATTATTTTATATAATTGTTTTAATTTCAAATTTCATATGCATTGGTGTTATATTCACCCTTTTCATTTTTAATACTAGTGATCTGGTTTTCTTCTTTTTATATAAAAGTCACATTAAGCAGTGATTTATCTGTTTTATTGGTTTTTCCACATAAAACCAACTCTCAGCTTTATTCAATGGATTTTTTATACTCAATTTTATTAATCTCAACTTTAATTTTTTGGATTTCCAATTTAGTGCCTAATGAGGACTTTTAGTTTTTTTTCCTAGTTTTTTTTTTTAATTACATGCCCAGTTCTTTGGTCTGCTCTTTCTCTATTTTATTGATGTAAGGATTTTTTCTCTGATTATTGCTTTTGCTATATCCTATACATTTGGATATATTGTCTCATTATTTGTTATTTCTATGATTTGTTCTTTACCTATTTGTTCTTTAAGATTAGGTTGTTTAATTCCCAATTAGTTTTTAATCTATGTTTCAATGATAACTAATACATATAATTTTTTTTGCATATGGTACTTTTAATATTTATGCTTTTTGCCTTCTGACTATAACATTTTTATTTTCTAATATATTGTCAATCTTTGCAAAAGTATCATTAACCACTGAGAAAAAAGTATATTCCTTTCTATTGCATTAAATTCTTTCCAGATATCTATCACATCAAACTTATCTAAAATTCTATTCATTTTCTGAACTTCTTTCTTGTTTATTTTTTGGTTGGAATTATCTTGTTCTGAGAGGGGAATATTAAAGTACCCCACTATTAATGTACAACTATCTATTTCTACCTATAATTCTTTTAACTTTTAAAAATTTAGATGTTATAGTATTTTGTGCACAAAGATTTGATATTGATATTGCTTCAGTATCTATGATATCCTTTATCAAAGTGTAGATATCCTGTTTATTTAGAACATATATATCCTTTTTTTAGCCTTAACTTTGTCTGAGATCATGATTGCTACCTCTGTCTTTTTGGCATAATAAATGTTTAATTTATGTCTTTTAAACATAATAAATTCTACTCCAACTCTCCATTTTAACTTGTATGTATCTCTCATTCTTAAATGTGTTTCTTGTAAACAACATGTTATTGGATTCTGATTTTTAATCCATTTTGCTATCCATTTCCATTTTATGGGTGAATTTATCTATTATTTAAATGGAAAGATCTTTCCCTTTCATTAATAGGCCCATGTGACCTGCTTAAATCACATGGAAACATAAGTCATATTGGTGGGAGGAGTTTCCTGAATGGGTGGAAAAGGAAGGGTGGAGAAGAACTGAGAGGAAGTAATTGAGAGAAATTAGGGAGGAGGGAGGTAGAGGACACAGGCAAACAGTATCATGTGTGTTTCTTTGTTTATCTATGGAAAGGCTCCAATAGGTGGGGGAGGCTTGAGAAGGGCTTTGTCTCCTGCAGTGATGATGTGTATTGATTTCTTGACTCCTATAATGGATTTGGCTTTCTGGTTTTCAGATTTGACTTTCTGGTGTCTGAATAAATGTTTTTCTTCTGCCTTGTATATGGAGAGTCTGTTATACTTTGTGATTCTAAACTATGCCAGCATATTCATAGTCACCCTTTGTGCTGTAAATTTTGCCTGGGTGATGCATTTGGCATCAGGAATAGGATTGTAGCATATAACATCTCTATTTGGAGGCAGAAAGGATTTAGAGGAAGAAATGAATACCCCAGATTGGGAGTATTTACTGTGTTCCTCCCTAGCAAAGGAATAGGCTAAAAGCACTGAATCCTGTGAAAACTGGGAAGCAAGGTTACAGGAGGGGGAACCTAGAGACTTGGAAAAGTATTTGCAAGGAATACCAATAAAACCAGGGAAAAACTGGCAGGGTTAAGTAGGAGGTGCTGGATTTTATTAACAGGTTAACATATTATGTATGAAAGTAGACATGAGCACCTGAAGAAAAAAATCAGATAGAAAAAGAGTTACCTAGTTTGCATGGGAATTCTCAGCATTCGGGCTCTCTTTTAAAAGAGCAAGCCAGGGGATGTCAGGTAGAAGAAAAGATGGTTCATTTAGCTAAGAAGAAGTGGAAGGCTGGCAACAGAAGTGTTTATATAACCTTTGTACAGATTCAGCCTTGTTGCCATGATGACAACTTCCAGGGGAGCACATGAGCAGAAAACATAATTAAGTCAGAGTTGGAAGATGAAACAGTGTTGTAAGGGGAGACTTCTAAGGCCTAAGCTCATCTTATAATAAGGCAAAAACAAGAGAACCAAGCAGGGAACACTGTATATAGGGAGATAATTAAAGATTTTACTCAGCAGGAGGTCACAGACATTTTGAGTTGGTTCACCCAAAGAATGGGAGAATTCTTAGTGTCTTGCATGGTGATGAAGGAGATGGAGGAGTATTAATAGATAGTGTGAATTTCTTGAAATTTATAGGTATTAGTCATAATCCTTTGGTATAGCAAACCTATAAAGATTATAATATGCAAGGAGGTAACAATATGACTAATCTGTTAGCTTTAGCGGTAGAAGGATGCAGTAAGCAGTCTCCTTCTGATTCTACGTGGCATGGTAGAGATAGACCCTGGTATTCACTTAGGGACTGTCTGCAAAAGTGAAAGGAGGAGGTAATGAAGAATGCCATAATAACTGGAAATGCAGATGCATTTCCCTTTGCAGTTCCCCTTTGCAGTTTCCCATAGGAATATAATAGTAAAGACTTCTTCCTGCTTACAAGCACCTAGTTTTGACTCTAATGTTTGGAGAAATGGTGAACCCTCTTTCAGAGGTTCTGGACAAGGTTTCACAATTAAGTGACCTAGGGGACTGGAGAAAGATAAATTTCCTGGGGAGAGAGAAGAGTAATAGCCAGCAGATTCAAAGTCAGAATAGATTGACAAGGAAAGAATTGTTTACTGCTCTATTGGGAGCAGAGGTATATTTTGGAAGCATGGATGGTATTCTAACTCATGAACTATATAGAATGTACCGAGAAAAGGGGCTTGATACTAAATGGAATAGAAAAATAAGAGCTGACCTTACAGATCCTCCTGAGCCCTTGTATCCAAGTTTGTCACACCTTCAGGGAGAACAGGAAATTTGCCAAGTCCCAGCTCAGGTTAAAGAAATAAACAAGTAGGATTACACACTCCATATCAATTTGACTATATATTGGAAAAATGGATCAAATACTGTAACTAGGGCATTAATAGATACTGGGTCAGAGACCTCCCTTCTATATGGAAACCCTGGTAAGTTTAAACTTGGAACTCATATCACCATCATAAGACTGGGAGGGGCTGAAATATCAGCCAGACAAGTCAAACTGATGGAGAAAATCGGACAATTGCCTAAGAAAGAATATACCATGGTAATTGTATCTATTCATGTACCCATGAATACATCACCAGAATAGATTTGTTGAGAGGTATGACTAAATTTACCTGAGGGTAGATACCAATTTGTAGTAAGGAAGATAGGAATTAATACAGTATTAGTGAGTAAAATAAAAACAGACCCAATCACTTTACCTGAACCTTCTAAAGTAATTACTTTAATTGTGTGCCAGGTGGGCAAGATGAAATTACCAATAGTATAAAGGAAAATGTTGAGGTAGGAGTGTTAGTCTTTACAACAAGTAGATAGAATAATACTGTCTGGTCAGTACAAAAGTCAGATGAGACATGGAGGATGACAGTGGATTATAGACAATTGAATAAGGGGAGGCTTCCTTGAAACATTGCTGTTCCAGACACCATTGCCTTAATAGAAAGGATCCAGAAATATGATGGAGCTTGGTATGCAGTTATTGATTTAGACAAATGCTTTCTTTACTATCCCAATAGATTCTTAACAATGGGGCCAATATGCTTTCACTTGGCAGGACCAACAATATACTTTTACACATTTGCCATAAGGATATCTACATAACCTCACTATTTGTCATAGGATTGTGGTTGAATATTTAGCTGAATTAGAGTTGGCTGGTATCCAGCTTAGCCACTACATAGATGATATTATGATACAGTGAAAAAATGCAAAAGAAGTGGAGAAGAGTTTGATGCTTTTGATTGAGCATATAAAAAGCAAGGGGTGTGAAATTAACTCTGAAAAGACTCAAGGGCCAGCTCAAACTGTAAAATTTTGGGGTATACCATGGAATAAGGGGATATGAGAGATTCTCCCACAAGTCTGACAAAAGATTCAGAATTTTACTAGTCTCACCAATAAGAAAGAGGTCCAAAATTTTATATGATTATTTGGATGTTGATGACATAACATACCACATCTAGGACAAATTTTGAAACCCTTATATTAAAGTAAAAATATGATTTTGATCAGGGACTTGAGCAAAGTCTTTGAAGAAGCAAAGGGTGCTAGACAATTGGTCCTAGATTTATGGCCTATGCCAAGTGTCTCAGTGGTACAAGATGAATTTGCAAACTGGAGTTTATGGCAAAAACAACAAAGCCAAAATGTACCCTTAGGATTTTGGTCTAGGAAACTCCATTCATCTGGAGTTCAATATACCGCTTTTGAAAAGCAGTTGTTAGTTGTGTATTAGGCTTTGGTAGAGACTGAACAACTGATTCTGGGCCATGAGGTAATATTTAGACCTGGAATCCCGATTATGACCTAAGTAACAAGTACCCCAACTTCTCACAAAATTGGACGTATGCAAGAGGCTAGCATAAGTAAATGGAAATGGTATGTTCAAAATAGATCTAAAACAGGTGAAAGTGGAGCTTCTGTTTTACATGAATCTATAGCAAAAATAGATACTGAGGGAAATGATACACTCCCTGAACCAAAGCAACAGTTTGTACCATTCTTGGTAAAATGGAATGAGTAATATAATGGGTTAACTGAAGAACAAAAGAAACATGCATGGTTTCCTGATGGGGTGGCAAAATATTTGGGCCACAAAAGACATTGGAAAGTGGTAGCCTATAACCCATGTATTATGTGGACTTTGGAAAGTACTGGGATAGGTGGAAGTAGTCAATATGCTAAACTTATGGCAGTACATCAAACTATCAAAACAGAACAAGAAGGACAGTGTGATATATTCACCAATTCATGTGGGGTAGCTAATGGGTTAGCTAGATGAATGCCCATGTGGAAAAATCAAAATTGGAAAATTCATGGCAAACAAGTCTGGGGCAAAGAATTATGAGAAGATATAGGGGACATGTCTTTGGTCACTGATTTATCAGTTTTTCATGTAAATGGTCACATGATCTTTCTCATGCCAGAATGTGAGTACAGTGCATATGCTGATTGACTAGCAAAGATTGCTACTCAACATACTGTCCCTACTCTGACACCAACTGATGATCTGGTCTTGGCAAAATGTGTCCATCAAATGACTGGCCATTTAGGAGTCAGACCACATAGTCACAAGACTAAGGTATTAGTATCTCTCATTCATTGTTATAACAAGCAGCAGAGGAATGTTACGCTGGCAGATTCATAGTTGCCCTCAATGCTGTAAATATTGCCTGGGAGATACATCATCCCGTTCACATTCAAAGTTATAATAACTATTTCTGAATTTCCCTTCATCTTATTTTCGTTCACTATTGTTCTTCTCAGTCTCTCATTTTACCCTATCCCTATTACCTTATCTTCTTCCCCACCCCATCCTCCTAAATTTTAACCTACACACCCTTCTATAAATCCCTGCCTTATCCTGTCCCCTGGTCCTCTTATTTCTTTACAAGTTTAGAAGACTTTTTATATCTTTTCAGATATAAGTTGTTCCCTCTTTAGCACATATCTGACAAGAGTAAGGTTCCAACACTGCCAGCTCTCCACCCTACCTGTTTCTTCTGGTTCATTTCTTTCTTTCATGCCCTATTTTTATGAGATAATTGTTCCTTTTTACTTTTTCATACCCAGTTTTTTTTTGAATCAACCCATCACATACAAATCATCCTCAACCTTCCTGTGATGCTCTCCTAATGATGTTGACAGTCTTAAGAATACTGATAACATTTTCATATTTAAGAAGGAAATAGTTTAAATTTAGTGAGTCCCTTATAATTAGCCTTTAATGTTTTTCTTACATTTGTTCTGGATCTTTTATATTGAATTTTCCATTGAGTTCTGGTCTTTTTATTTCTTCTTCACAAATACTTGCATGTCTTTCAGTTTGCCAAATGTCCATTTATTTTTTTTTCATTCAGGATCATCTTCAACTTCTCTGGGTAGGCTATTCTTGGTCACATCCTCAGCTCTTTTGTTCTTCAAAATACAATGTTCCAGATCTTGTGGTCTTTTAGTATAGAAGTAGGTCTTTTGAAGTCCTGATTGTATCTCTGCAGTGTTCAAATTGTTTTTTTTTTTCTTCATGTGCTTATACTATTCTCTCCTTAACCTGGAAGTTTTGAAAGTTGGCTATGATATTCCTGCAAGTTTTCCTTGTGGTGGTGAATGGTAGATTTTTTTCTATTTCCACCCTCTAGTTCTAGAATTTCAAAGCAGTTTTCTTTAATAATTTCTTATAATACTGTATCCAAATTACTTTTTCATCATAACTTTCAGATAGTCATCAATTCTTATATTGTCTCTCCTTGATCCGTTTCCTAGATCAGTTGTTTTTCTAATAAGATGTTTCAGATTCTCTTCTTTTTTTCTAGTTTTAGTATTTCTTAGTGTCACACAATGTCATTTGATTCCTCTTGTCCAATTTTAGTTTTCAAAGGGTGAATTTTGTTCCCTAAGATTTTGCACCTCCTTTTTCAGTTTATTAATTTTCTTTGAATATTTTTCTTGAATTGCTTTGTTTCCCCCTAATATTCCTCTATCTCTCATATTTGATTTTTTAATTCCTTTTTAAGTTTTTCCAAGAGCTCTTTCTGGGCTTGTAACCATTTAATATTACTGTTTGTGGTAGGAGTAGCTTTTTTTTATCTCACTGAATATGAACTCATATTTTCTTTTATGCCATAGTAGCTTTCTATGGGTTCTTTTTTCTTTGCTTATTCATTTTTCTTTTTCTTTCTTTCTTTTTCTATTGTTTCATTTTATTTCTAGCAGCTTGTTATTATAATTATGTTTTAATCCTGAATTGTGGTAAATGGTGCCCCAGAATTCAGGTCCTGAATAATAATAGTAAGCTATTTTCTGAATGCTTTTTGGGGTCCCAACCTCAGGTTCTTTTTTTCTCCCTTAAACACAATGAAGGCTCCAAGCCACACTGTTCTCAAATGCTCTTGCTTCCTGTGGTACTACATTCACTGGACCTGGCCTTGTTCCTCGTTGCCCACAGTCATAGACTGGGATCATGCTGGTCAGCACCTTTAGGTCTGGCATCTGGAAAGAGGGGAACAAAAAGGCCAGGATGAGGGTCATTCAATCTTCCCCCACTCAGCTCTCTGTTTCCCATACTGTTGGGGGTCAGAAATTTAATCAGCTCTTGCAAGTTGGTTAGAGCTGTCTCCAGCACAACTCTGGAGTGTGGCACTAGATTGGGAGTCACTTTTTCTGAGTTTAAGTTCTCAGTTTTGTATTTACTAGCTTCATCTGTTTATACCTATGTACATACATACATACATACATATATACATACATGCACACACACATTTTGTTTCTTCCTACAAAAAAGCAAGCTTATTTTAAGGATCAACCAATGTTTGTAAAATGCTTTGTAAATTGTAAAGTACTGTATGAAACTGTGAGCTATTATGATTTGTATCCTAACGTTTCCCTGTTCTCCATTCCCACCTCACCTCCTTGTCTGTTTTAGATCTCATAACACTGCCCTCCACTTTGTGGAGCAGAGTTTGGACCTTCTGACATTGACCTTGGCCTACTCATCTGAACTTTGTACTATGCCTGACTTCTGGTTTTTTTTTAAGTTGGAATGTGACCTTGCTTGCTAGACTCATAGTATCTTTTTTTCCCTGCCTATGTTCACTCATCGACTGGCCTTCACCCATTCCTGATAGACACATCTCATTTACATCAAACTTGAACGTGTGTTTTTATAACTTACTTACATTTTTCTTGTTCTTCCCAGTGTTCACACTGCCATGCACAGTATGTTGCAAATATATCATAGACTTCAAGTAAACATTTCTTATTTGAAATTTTTTCTTCTTTCTTTTGTGTTTCTATTTGCAAGTCCTAGAATGTACTCCCTCCTCAGTTTCAGAACTCAGATGGCTCCTTCTTTGTTAAGGGTTCTGTGATTTTCCTCCATTTGTTTATGCTCTTACTTTATACTTGTGCTATTGTATTATGCATAGACATGAACATATCACAGTTACCAGAAGAGTGTAAGAATACAGGTTTTGGAATCAGAATATTTGCAAGATTTGGAGTTAGCACACAATAGGTGCTTGTGAGATTAAGGGATGTGATGGCACCTCTTAGACCACCAGTCTAGTTTCCAATCCAGCTAAATTGATTTCCCATCATTCTGGTAAATAATCGATCTGGCTGCTGCTTCTATGAGTACTGTAGCGAGCCACTAAAGACTCAGAAATGAAAGTTCTTGCTGCCTAAATTCTTGGTATTGGCAAATGGTTCAACATCAGAAACTAATCAGTTTATCAATGGAAATTACATTAAGGATAATGATGTCAGACAAATATTAGTTATTAATACTATCTTCACAAGGCTATGACATTATACATAAACAGTACTCGAGAGATGAGAAAGGACATGGGGAATGGACTGGAGATAGGAATAATGATGGGTTTTCTTCAAACTTTATATCTTCAGAGAGTCTTTGTTAGGTTGTGTGATGCTCACATTAGAAGTTAATTTGTTGAGTAATAGAATCCAAAATGATGATGGTGTAATGGAATAATAGGCCAAATTTAACAAAGTTAAAGAAAGATAAATATAAAATCTTGCACTTGGGTTAAAAAAAATCGACACTAATATAGAATGGGTAATAGTTAGATAGTAGTTTCTGGGTAAAGGACCTGAGGGTTCTAATAGCATGCAAACTCAATAAAAATTAACATTGTAATGTCAGATAAAAAGGCTGATGTGATTTTAGGCTTCACTAATGTAAATCCAGTATATACTGAGTGAGAGGTACGATCTCATGATCCTCTGCCCTGGTTAAACCATACCTGCAGGATGGTATACAGTTCTAGGTACTACATTTTGAGAGAGATTTAATGAATTAGTGAATATTTCAAGGTGGTTAATTAGATTGATGAGACAAACGGAAATTATGTAATATGTGGATTGCTGTAAGTAAGTGAGGATTTTCAGGCCATAAAGAATAATTAGTGGAAAACATATCTATTTAAAAATATTTGAAGGGGCATTATATGGAAGAAGGATCAAACTGGTTCTCTAAAGCGTCAGGAAACAGAACTAAGAGCCATCTCAGACTGGATGCCCTATAGACATCTTAAATTCAACATGTTCAAAACTGAACTCATCTTCTTCCCAACCTCCACTCCCATCCAAACTTCTTTATTACTATCAGGGATGCAACCATTCCCACAGTCCCTTTGGCTCACAACTCAGGTGTCATCCTCCATTTCTCACTTTCCCTCACCCCCCATTTCCACTCTATTGCTAAGGCCTGTTCACCTTCGCAATATCTCCCAGATATGACCCCTTCTGTCTCTCCTCTTATACTGCCACCATCTTGGTGCAGTCCCTCATCTCCTCATATCTAGAGTATTACAACAACTTGCTGGTGGGTCTGTCTGCTACAGGTTTCTCCCCACTCCAGTCCAACATCCACTCAGTTGCCAAAATGATTTTTCTAAAGTGCAGATCCTACTATATCACCCCTCCCTCCCAACTCAATAAATTCTGAGGCTCTCTATATCACCTCCAAGATAAACTATAAAGTCCTCTGGTGTTCAAAGTCCTTCATAATCTAGCCCTCCACCTTTCCAGCTTTATTACACTTTATACTGCTCTTCTCTACCTTCCAGGTAACTTTTTTTTCCTTTTGCTGTTGAAGTTAAGACCCTGGCAAGGGTCACAAAGTAAGTGTCTGAGACTGAGTCCAGAGCCAGCGCTGTATCCACTGTGCTACCTAGCTGCCCCGCTTCATGTACCTTTGATACTGACCTTGAACAAAACAGTGTATCTCTTAATTTTAGTCATTTTCTCTGTCCTCCTTGCCTGAAATGCTCTCCTTCCTCATTTTCCACCTCTTATGACTTCTTCCAAGTTTCAGGTTAATTGCTACCTTTTATAGGAGGTCTTTCCCAAGCTCTCTCAATTCTGCTGCCTTCCCTCTGTTGATTATTTCCCACTTTCCTATAAATAGCTTGTGCTAATGGTTTTTATGTAGTCTCCCTCTTAGCATGTGAACTCCTCCAGGGCAGGTGTTGCCTTTTGCTTTTTTTGTGGCCCTGAAGTTTAGCAGAGTGCATAGCATGTATAGGCACTTGGTGAATATTTATTAACTGACTATCTGGTTGGAAACCAGAGAAAACAGTTTTGAGTTAATTGAAAGAAGAATTAAAGCTGTGTAACAATGGAATGGCCTGATTTTGTAGAAGATGAGTCCTTTAGTACTGGAAGAATTCAAGCAAAAGCAGAATGAAACTTGTCACTTTGAAGTCGTTACGTATAAAAACGTAGCCTCAAGTTTATGCTATAATAGGACTGGTTGAAGGAACTAGAGATGACTAGCCTGGATAAATGAAGACTTGTGACAGGATATAATAATAAAAACAGCTAACATTTACATGAGGCTTTAAGATTTACAAAGCACTTTGCAAATGTTATCCCATTTGATGGCCACAATAACCCTAGGAGGGAGGTGCTGAGGTGGGAGCTCGGTTGAGTGCTCTAGCCATTGTACTACCTCACTGCCTAGGATATAGGGATCTTTAAGTATTTGAGAGCTGTCAGGTGAAAGATGGATCAAACTTATTCTACTTGACTCTAGAGGATAATACTAAGAGTCAATGAATGGGAGTTACAAAGAGATCATTTTAGGTCTGGTGAAAGCAAGGAGTGGGTGGTGGGGGAAAAATTTCCTAACAATTAGAGCTGTCCACAAGTAGACTAGGTGAAGGTGGGAGGTAGAGGGTTAATATTCACTTGAGGTTTTAAAACAAAGACTAGAGGTTCATTCATTAGATATGATGTCAGGATTCTTGTTAAGGCATGGTTTGAACTAGATAGCTTCTGAGATGACTTCAAACTCAGATTCTGTGCATCCATGGTTTGTCAGTGACCTTGAGAGAGTGCCCAACTGCCTTGTTTATCATTATATATTTTCTAGTGCCTAGCACTGTTCTTTGTGCATATTAGGTGTTTAATTCATTTTTTTGTACAGAATGAATGAACTTGGACTGTACAGATTTCTGTCCTAAAGTCCATCTGACTTTATGCAAGTGGAGGACTAGAAGCTGGTATTTGAATTTTATTAAGGCATAAAATTTACACATGAGCAAGGGTTCCCCTTTCACTTTCCATTATCTAATATATATGTGTGTATGTATGTCCTACACACATATATATATACACACATATATATGTGTGTTTGTGTGTGTATCCTACATACATAATTTCCCCTCCCTCCCTCCCTCTCTCTCTCTCTCTCTCTCTCTCTTTCCTATATCTTCTTGGAGTATCTTTGGAGTAGCCTGTCTGTTCTAGATGGCCACTCATGCAGTCTCATGGATGCCTCAGATAATCTACCCAGGGGCAAGACTACAACAATTGTCATCTCCCATATAACCTCCTAAGTTTTAAAGAAATTACTGCCTAACACAATCTCTGAGGTCCCTTATAATTTAAATTATGAATAAATTAAACATTTAGGATTTTATTCTTGTTATGTGTTAACTCTTTTTCTTCTCCAAATTCAACTGATTGACTTTAAATAGTCTTGTTATATATCTTGACAGTATAGCAAAGTGCTCACAAATATGTATTTTTAAGGTTTAAACTGCAATGGTTCCTGGAACTTTGGGCAGAATTGTGGCTTAGTTTCATTGATGAGGATCCCTCTTGCCCCCTTTCCCCACTAGCTCTTATGTTATAGAGGTTCCATTTAATTATTAAGCATTTCTTGAGCACCTACGGTGTGCAAGGCATTATTGAGGCAGCCCAGAAGTCAACTGACTCTTCACTGCCTGCCTTTGTGGTCCACTTCCTATCCCTTCCTCCATGGTAGTAAAGCATTAGAAAACAACATTCAGTCCTTCTATCTCCTGTCTTCCTGAGACTAGCAAATACCCATAATTATTCCTAGTAAAAAAGTGTTCTCAGACTAGCCTAAATTGCATCAATAACTGTAGCTATAAGGGCATGTATAGATATGTACTGTTTATAGGAAAACTAACCTCTTCTTAATGGGATAGAGGAGAAGTACAATCCCTTTGGAAAGCTAAGGAGGAGGAAGTTATTAAAATACTGCTTCCTTTAGAAGTATGTAGCAATGACACTGCATAGGAAGCATTATGAGAAGCCTCCCTGCCAATGAGTCATCCTTTAATCTTAATGACACTATTGATCTATGACTGCATAGAAAACTGGGTAGTGCAGTGGAAAGAGCACTGACACAGGAATCTGGCCTCAGACACTAGCTGTGTGATTCAGGGTCACTTAACTTCTGTCTGCCTCAGTTTCCTCATCTGTAAAACAGAGATAAGAATAACACATACCTTACAAGGATGTTATGAGGATGGGATGACATAACATTTGTAAAGCACTTAGTACAGTGCCTGACATAGTAGATGCTTAATAAGTGTGTCTCTATCCCTTTCTCTTCCTCTTTTCACTGGGAAGTCAGAGAAATGGAAACTATAGTTGTGAAGGATATACACCATGGGATTTGGGGTATCTGCAGAAAGAAATACTAGGATAGTGACAGATCCCACCCATTACTCATGGTCTGCATGGAATTTTTGGATGACCCAGGTTACCAGTGTTAACTAATGACTCTTTCTTAAGCTTCAAGCCTACATCATCAGATACCTACTGGAATTTTGAAGTATCTCAAGGGCATCTAAAACTCAACATGTCCAAAACAGTACTCATCATCTTTCCCTCTGAAACCATCCCTCTTGAAAACTTTACACTTTTTGAGGTACCACATTCATCCCAATACCCAGGGTCATGATCTCAGTGTCATTCTTGCTTCCTCATTCTCTCTCTCTCTCTCTCTCTCCATATTCAATCACTTGCCAAACCTTGTCATTTCCAACTTTACAGAGTATCTTGTATACATTCCTTTCTTTTTACTAACATAGCCACCCTAGTACAGGCCCCTTTCACCTCTTTTCTGTACTATTATAATGGCCTTCTGGTCCCAAGTCTCTCTCTACTCCAATCTGTCCTCCACATAGCCACCAAAATGATTTTCCTAAAGTGAAGGTCTTACTATATTACCCCTTATTCAATAAAATTCAGTGGTTCCCTGCTACCTGTTGAATCAAATATAAAGTCCTGTTTGTCATTGAAAGCTCATCACATCTTCACTCTAAACTACTGTTCCTTTCTTCTTAAACAATTAGTCTCTTCCATGTACTCTACCTCTCAGACTCCTTGGTTTCTCTGAAGATTCAGTTGAAGTTCTGTCTTCTGAAGCTACACCCTAAGAACCACCAGGCGTTTCAATCTACCCTGTACATTAGGATTCCAGATCCTTGAGAGGAGTGTCTCATTTTCAATTTTTGTCTCTGTCTTCTTTGCATGGTATTTGGTACACAGTGAATGCTTAGCAATTTTATTTTTTTTATAATGACCCCATCATACTCAGCTCAATCCCAGATTTTTTTTTCAAATTACCCAAATAATGACACTCATGAAAGTACTTATACCATTTCACTTATAAGAAGTAAACAATGTGATGTCATTGAGTCCCCTATAATTGGCCTTCAATGTTTACTTTATATTTCTCCTGGATGTTATATGTCAAAATTTCCCTTAAGCTCTGCTGTTTTTGTCGCAAATATCTGAAAGTCTTTCAATTCACTGAATGTCTTTTTTTGCCATTCAGGATTATATTTAACTTTGCTGGGTAAGTTACCCTTTGTCATAGCCCTAGTTCTTTTGTTCTAAGAAATATAGTATTTGAAGACCTACAGCTCTTCAACATAGGAGCTTCTGGGTCTTAAGTAATCCTTGATATCCATGATATTTAAATTATTTTTCTTATTGCTTCCAATTCCAAAAATTTCTCCTTAACCTGGGAGCTGTGAAACTTGGCTATGATATTCTTGTAAGTTTTCCTCCTGGACTCTCTTTCAGGGAGTTATCTGTGGATTTTTTTTCTATTTCTGCTTTCCCTTCTTGTTCTAGAACTTAAGGGCAAGTTTCCTTGATAATTTCTTGTACTATTTTATCAATATTCTTTTTGAATTGTAATTTTCAGATAGTCTGACTATTCTTATATTATTTCTTCTCAATTTGTTCACCAGATCAGTTATTTTTCCAACAAGATGTTTCACATTCTTTTTTCTTTTTTCATTCTTTTGATTTTATTATTTCTTGATGGGAATGTCATTAGTTTCCCTTTGTTCAATATTAGTTTTCAAGGAATTATTCTTCCTTAAGTTTTTGATTCTCTGTTTCAAGTTGGTTGATTTTCTTTTCATAATTTTCTTGGATTGCTCTTATATTTTTCTAATTTTTCCTCTTAATTGATTTTTAAGTTCTTCTAAGAATTCTTTTTGTGGTTGAGATCATTTGATATTTCTCATTGAAAAAGGAGTGACTTTTTTAGCTCCATTATCTTCCTCTGAATATGAACTCAGATCTTCTCTATAGTACCTATCTATGGTTGGATTCTTTCTTCTTTGCTTACTCATTTTAATTTATTTTTTGTTTTATTTTATTTTTTAGCAGCTATTAGTAAATCAAGTTCTAGTCCTGAGGTATAGGGAACGATGCTCCAACTCTTGGCTCCTTGTTACTGTTTCTGTCTGAGGTCTATCCTGGGGCTCAACCTTGGATTCTTCTCTCTTCTCCTAAGCCATAGCTAGGGCCCTCATCCACTCTGTCCTCCAAATGATCTTGTTCCCAGCAGGGTGCACTGTGGTTGGCACCTCCAATTTATAGTAAATTAGTTAATTGGGTTTTCTTTTTTCATCATCATCATCATCTTGCTTCAATACTTTCAAAGATTATGATAACTCCAGGTGATCCTAAATAAATGTTGATCCTCCAGAGTCTCATAGACTCATAAAGTTGGAAGGGATTTTAGAGACTATATGACCTATACTTCACCAAAAATCCAACCAGCAACATTCCCAGCAAGTATTCCTTCAATTTTTGCTTTAAAAATCAATAGTTCGGGGAGCCAAGATTGCACAGTGAGAGCAAGTACTCCTTTAAGCTCTAAGACAAACTCCTTCAGACACCTGTAAAAAGAGAATCTGAACAAATTTTAGAGTGATCTACTGTAAAGTCATGATGAAAAAAAGAGCCTGGACAATATTTTCCAAGAAATCATCAAAGAAAACTGCTCAGAAGTCCTAGATACAAAGGGCAAAATAGTCATTGAAAAAATCCACTGATCACCTCCTGAAAGAGATCCCAAGCTGAAAACACCAAGAAATCTCATTGCCATACTCCATAACTATCAACTGAAGGAGAAAATACTGCAAGCTACCAGAAAAAAACAATTCAAATATTGAGGAACTACAGTCAGGATCACACAGGACCTGGAAGTTTCTACATTAAAAGATCTGAGGGATTGGAATATGATATTCCCTAAGGCAAAGGAGCTGTGACTACAACCAAGGATCAAATACCCAGCAAAACTGAGCATAATATTTCAGGTAAGGAGATGAACATTCTATGAAATAAGGGATTTCTAGACCTTGATAAAAAGGTCAGAGGTCAATAGAAAATTTGATATTCAAACACAAGTCTCAAGAGAGGCATATAAAGTAAACAGGGGAAAAAAATCTTGTTATTCAATATGGACAAACTTTACATCCCTATAAGGGAAGATGATACTTTTTAATCTTGAGAATTGTACATTTATTATGGTATTTGAAATGGGCATAGATAGAGGGTGTGGGTATAAATTTGATGATGTGATGATAAAAAATGTGGTTTAAGGGTGCAAAGGGATTGTAATGGGAGATGTGACAAGGAGGAGGCAGAAAAGTGTAAATTACATCACAGGAAGAAGTATGAAAACATATTACAGTAGGGGGAAACAGGAGGGAAATGAGTACTGTTTGATATTTGCTCTCATCTGATTTGGTTTAAGGAGAAACAACAAATTCAGTTAAATATAAAAATCTAACTAGCTCTATAGACAGTAGGAGGGGAAAGGGGAAAGAAAAAGGAGGGGAGATTGAAAGAGAGGGAAGAAGCAGTAAGTGAAAAGGGGAGTAAAAGGGAGGGAGGTTGAAAGAAGGGAAGGAAGATAGAGAGGTGGTAGTCAAAAATTAAAACTCTATTATGGAGTGAAAGGGAGAAGGGAAAACTAAAAGAGTAAATGGGGGGATATAGGATAGAGGGAAAAACACAGATAGTAATCATAACTGTGAAAGTAAATGGGATGAACTCTCCCATAAAATGGAGGCAGATAGAAGAATGGATTAAAAACCATAATCCAACAATATGTTGTCTACAATAAACACATTTGAAACAGGGAAATACACACTGGGTAAAGGTAAAAAGGTTGGAACAGAATATATTATGCTTCAGAGGGTGTAAAAAAAGCAGGGGTAGCAACCCTAATCTCGGACAAAGCAAAAGCAGAAATACATCTAATCAAAAGAAACAAGGAAGGAAACTATATCTTGCTAAAAGGCACTACAGATAACGAAGCAATATCATTACTCCACCAAGTGGTATAGCATCCAGATTCTTAGAGGAGGAGTTAAGGGAGTTACAGGAAGAAACAGATAGCAAAACTATACTAGTGGGGGACCTCAACCTCCCCCTCTCTGAACTTGATAAATCTAACCTTAAAATAAACAAGAAAGAAGTTAAGGAGGTAAACAAAACTCTGGATAAGGTAGACATGATAGATCTCTGGAAAAAGTTAAATGGAGATAGAAAGGAATATATCTTTTTCTCAGTGGTGCATGGCACACATACAAAAATATACATAAAAACCTCATAATCCAGTGTAGAAAGTCAGAGATAGTCAGTGCATCCTTCTCAGATCATAATGCAATAAAAATTATATGTAATAAAAGGCCATGGAAAGATAGACCAAAAATTAATTGGAAACTAAATAGTCTAATTCTAAATAATGAGTGGGTTAAACAACAAATCATAGAAACAATCAATGGCTTCATTCATGACAATAACAAGACAACTTACCAAAACTTATGGGATACTGCAAAAGCAATTCTTAGAAGAAGTTTTATATCATTGAATGCTTACATGAATGAAATAGAGGAAGAGGAGATAAATGAATTGGGCATACAGCTGAAAAAGAGAGAAAAAGAACAAATTGAAAATTCCCAAGTAAATATCAAATTAAAAATACTGAAAAGCAAAGGAGAGATTAAAAGAATGAAAATTAAGAAAACTATTGAATAAAGCTAAGAATTGGTTTTATGAAAAAAAACCTCAATAAAACTGATAAACTTTTGGTCAATTTGATTAAAAAAAGAAAGAAGAAAACCAAATTATAAATATCAGAAATGAAAATGGTGAATTCACCTCCATTGAGGAGGAAATTAAAACAATAATTAGAAATTACTTTGCCCAACTGTATGCCCATAAATTTGACAATCTAAGTGAGATGGATGAATGAAATATATAAATGGCCCAGATTAACAGAAGAGGAACTTGAATAGTCACATAACTCCATCTCAGAAAAAGAAATTGAACAAGCCATCAATGAACTCCCTAGGAAAATAATCTCCAGAGTCAGATGTATTTGCAAGTGAATTCTATCAAACACTTAAAGAATAGTTAATTCCAAAACTAAATAGACTATGTGCAAAAATTGGGGAAGAAGTCCTCCCAAATTCATACAAATATGATTTTGATACCTAAACCAGGAAAAGCCAAAACAGAGAAAGAAAATTATAGACCAATTTCTCCAATGAATATAGATATAAAAATTTTAAATGGGATATTAGCAAAAAGAATATAGGAACTTATGAGAAAAAGACATTATAATCAGGTAGGATTTATACTAGGAATGCAGCACTGGTTCAATACTAGGAAAACTATTAGAATCATTGATCATATCAACAACAAAACTAACAGGAACCACATGATTATCTCAATAGATGCAGAAAAATCTTTTGACAAAATACAATATCCATTCCTATCAAAAACACTGGGGAGCACAGGAATAAATGGAGCCTCTGTAAAATAATAAGCACTATTTACCTAAAACCATCAGCAAGCATTATGTGCAATGGAGACAAGCTAAATGCATTTTCAGTAAGATCAAGGGTGAAACAAGGATGTCTATAATCACCACTGGTATTCGATATGGTACTAGAAATGTTAGCTTTAGCTATAAGAGAAGAAAAACAAATTGAAGGAATTAGAATAGGCAAAGAAGAAACTAAGTTATCACTCTTTGCAGATGATATGATGATATACTCAGAGAATCCCAGAAAATCAATAAAAAATTACTTGAAATAATAAACAACTTTGGCAGTTTCAACTTACAAAATAAACCCACATAAATCATCTGCATTTCTATGCTCAACAGCAAGAGACAGAAAGAGAAATCCTATTTAAAACTACAGTAGACACTAAAAATTATCTGGGAGTTCATCTGCCAAAACAAACCCAGGAACCATATGAACACAATTACAAAACACTTTTCACATAAATAAAGTCAGATCTAAGTAAGTGGAAAAATATCAGTTGCTTATGAGTAGGCTGAGCTAATATAATAAAAATGACAGTTCTACCTAAATTTATTTATTCAATGCCATGCCAATAAAACTACTAGATAGTTATTTACTAGAGCTAGAACAAATAATATCAAAATTCATCTGGAAGAACAAAAGTTCCAGAATATCAAGGGAACTAATGAAAGGAAATGTTAAGGAACATGGCCTAGCCCTACCAGATCTCAAATTGTATTTTAAAGCAGCAATCATCAAAACCAGTTGGTATTGGCTAAGAAATAGAGGGGTAGACCAGTGGAATAGGTTAGGTACTCAAGACACTGCAGTCAATGGATACAGCAATCTACTGTTTGATAAACCCAAGGGCTCCAGCTTCTGGGATAAGAACTCACTGTTTGACAAAATCTGCTGGGAAATTTGGATAACAATGTGGTGGGAACTGTCTGACACCATACACAGGAATAAAGTCCAAATGGATGCATGATTTAGGTATAAAGATTGATGCTTTAAATAAATTAGGGGAGAAAGGAATAGTGTATTTGTCATATTTATGGAGAATAGAGAAATTTTTGACCAAACAAGAGATAGGGAACATTATGAAGTATGAAAGGGATAATTTTGATT
The DNA here is from genome assembly GCA_028658325.1 of Potorous gilbertii. Classification (NCBI taxonomy): domain Eukaryota; kingdom Metazoa; phylum Chordata; class Mammalia; order Diprotodontia; family Potoroidae; genus Potorous; species Potorous gilbertii. The sequence goes on from CM053773.1 coordinate 163,877,551, forward strand.
ACATTAAATTGAAAAGTTTTTACACAAACAAACCCAATGCAACCAAGGTCAGGAGGGAAGCAGAAAACTGGGAAATAATTTTTCAACTAGTGTCTGTTTTAAAGACCTCATTTCTAAAATATGTAGAGAACTGAGTCAAATTTATAAGAATACAAGTCATTTGTCATTTGATAAATGCTCAAAGGATATGAACAGGCAGTTTTCAGAGGAAGAAATTGAAGCTATCTATAGTCAGATGAAAAAATGCTCTAAATTACTATTGATTAGAAAGATGCAAATCAAAACAACCCTGAGGTACCACATTACACCTATCAGATTGTCTAACGTGACAAAACTGGAAGAAGATAAATGTTGGTGAATATGTGGGAGAGTTGGAACACTAATTCGTTGTTGGTGGAGCTGTGAGCTGAACCAAACCATTTTGGAGAGCAATTTGGAATTATGCCCAAAGGTCTACCAAAATGTGCATACCCTTTGACCCAGCAATATTGCTTCTTGGAATGTATCCCAAAGAGATCATAAAAATAGGACAAGGTTCCACATATTCACAAATATTTATAGCAGCTCTCTTTTTGGTGGCCAAGAATTGGGAATCAAGGGGATGCCCATTAATTAGGGAATGGCAGAACAAGTTGTTGTATATGAATGTAATGGAATTGTGTTATAAGAAATGATGAACAGCAAGACTTCAGGGAGATCTGGAAGGACTTATATGAACTGATGCTGAATGAAAGGAGCAGAACCAGGAGAACTTTGTATACAGTAACAAACACAGTGTGTGAGGAATTTTTCTGACAGCCCTTCACAGCAATGAAAGGACCTAAAAAATTCCCAGTGGATCTTTGAGATAAAATGCCTTCCACATACTGATAAAGAACTATAGAGTCAGAATGTAGAATGAATCAGACTATTTTCTCTTGTGTTATGTTTTGTTTTGATGGTTTCTCTCATTCATTTTAGTTCTATGAAACATGACTAAGGTGAAAATATATTTAATAAGAATGTATGTGTAGAACTCATATAAGATTATATGCCTTCTTGGTGAGGGAGTGGTGAGAGAGGCAGAAGGAGCGGGGAGGAAGAGGAGAACATCTAAGATTTATGGAAGTAAGTGTAGAAAATTGAAAACAAATTAATTAAAGAAAAACAAAAAAAAATAGTTTTGGATAGCATCTACCATCAAAGATGGTACCGTCTACTTTTGGATATCTATGAGACTGAAAGCTGCTTGAAGCTAGGAACTGTCTTTTGCCTTTTTTTGTTTCTTCAGTGCTTAGCACAATTCTGGGCACATAGTAGATAATAAATGCCTCTTTACTGACTCTAATACTCAGAAGGTGGTTTGTTTTTCCCATCTGAAGTAAATCTACCTTATTCCTTGATCCTAATTCTGCACTCTGAGTCCATGCAGAGTGTACCTAATCTCCTTTTCAATTCAAACCAGGGATTTTTAAACCTAGGGTTAATGAGCATGTAAACAAAACCAAAACTAAAAACTATTTCAGTGTAAATTGGTTTTCTTTTTATTACCATGTAGTTTATACATTTATAAATATTATGGTCCCTGAGAAGAGGTTTTTAGGCTTTACAAAGCTGCCAAAGCAGTCCTGACCCCTTCCATGCCTCCCTCTACTGACACAGATATCAGACCTATTTTGCCTTAATATACAGTTTCACAAGTTACCTTTAGCCAAAATCAAATTTTTTAATATCATCCTGTAGCTACCTTCCTGATGAGTCTCCCTTCACTTAGCTAGGCTGCTCTATCATTGGAATTGCTTGTTCCAGCTTGGTAGAACTTGTCATAGCTTGTAATCCTTTGACATAGTATTCAAGATGCCAGGGTCACCTCCACACTGAAATTAGATTGCTGGGTAGGATGTTAGTGGGGGATTCTCATGGTCATTAGTTAATATTAAGACCTTCAGTGGGCAGGATGCTATTAGCATGATAGCTGGGAGAACCCATTGGAATAGCATGGAATAGAAAAAACTCTGCAGCAAAAGATAATATTGTTTTCCTGGTGTGTTTGGCTGGGATTGTCAATTAAAATAAACACTGCATCTGTGGTTAGTGAAGGTGACTATAATCTTCTTGCCCTGTAACCTCTTAGCTTCTCAGGTGAGAGAAAAATTGAGCTGTTAACCCTTAGGGTTTGGAGTCAGATATAGCTGCTATTGAGTGGATACCATGAGGAGGTTCCCTTTATGTGTGAAAATTCTGTGTGTTTTGCCTCATGCACTGATCCCTAGGAAAAGTCTCTAAGATGGGGAATGGCGCCTATGGTTGTGTGTGGATGTACTCAGAACACACCTCAGAGTAATAAAGACAATCCAAGATACATTCTTTAAAAGTGATTGTTCTGAGATATCACACCATCACTCAGGGTTATGATTAAATGCTCCACATATATTAGTAAAGTTAGTAGCATATTTGTTTATGATTATTTCATTCTTTGTACTGATCCCTAGCACTTAGCAAAGTATATGACATACAAAAGGTGCAGCTGATAGACATCAGACTTTGAAGTTAGGAAGACCACCTCCTCCACTGCCTGGGGCTGGAACCAGATCATACGAATCTCTCATGCAGTTCAGACACTAACCTTGCAAGTTGTCCTTGGCATTTGGGGGTAGAGAAGTCTGGAAACCACCACAGCTGCCAGTGATTCAGTTCCCCCCACTCCTGGGCCTGCTCAGGCCCTGCCTGCTTGTGTGGACCACACTGTACTGCCTTAATGTTCTTTTCTTTCTTCAAATATTGAGTTCCAAATTGTCTCCTTCCCTCTCCTCTTTCCTCATTGAGACGGCAATCAATTTGACATAGTTTATACATATCTAATCATGCAAAACACATTAGCATGTGTCATTCTGTAAAAGAAAACACAGTAAAAAAAAACCCAAGAAAATAAAAAAAAGTAAAGAAAAGATATCTTTGATCTGCACTCAAGTTCTACCAGTTCTTTCTCTGGAGATGGATAGCATCATTCATCATAAATCCTACAGAATTGTCTTGAATCATTGTATTCCTGAAAATAGCTAAGTTATTCATAGAAGTTCATCAAGCAACATTGCTGTTACTCTGTACAAAGTTCTCCTGGTTCTGCTCATTTCATTTTGCATGGGTTTATGTAAGTCTTTCCAGGTTTTTCTGAGAGCATCTTGCTCATTGTTTTTTAAACATAGTAGTGTTTCATCACAATCATATCCAACAATTTGTTCAGTCATTTTACAGTTGATGAACGTTCCCTCAATTGCTAATTCTTTGCCACCACGAAAGGAGCTGCCATATTTTGCACCCGTAGATCCTTTTCCCTCTTGTTCTTTATCTCTTTGGAATACAGCCCTCGTCATGATATTGCTTGGTCAAAGGGTATGTTTCGTTTTATAGCTCTTTGGTCATAGTTCCAAGTTACTCTCCAGAATGGTTGAATCAGTGTACAACTTTTAAAAGTACATTACTGTGTTGATTTTCCCACATCCCCTCCGACCTTTGTCATTTTCTTTTTCTGTCATATTAGCCAATCTGACAATGGGAGGCAGTAACTCAGAGTGGTTTAAATTTGCCTTTCTTTCGTCGATAGTAATTTAGAGCGTTTTTATATGACTATAGACAGTTTTGATTACTTTGTCTGAAAACTGCCTGTCCATTCTTTGACCATTTATCCACTGAGGAATGGCTCTTCTTTCTATACATTTGACTCAGTTTTCTGTTTGAGAATTGGTCTTTATAAGAGAAGCTCAATGTAAATTTCCTTGTCACAGTAATGACTACCAGCCGTGTATTTTCCTTCATCCCATCCCCCTTGTTTATCCTACTCTCTCTCCTTTTACCCTTTCCGTTCTTAGAAGTGTTTTGCTTCTGACTTTTATCTCCCTCAGATGACCCTCACTTCTATCAGTTCCCTTCCTTTCTATTATCTCCTTCCTTTCCTACTTTCTGTAGGGTAAGATAGATTTCTACATGCAACCCAGTATCTGTATTATTCCCTCTTTGAGCTACTTTTGATGAAAGTAAATTTCATGTGCTCTCTTCTCCACTTTCCCTATAAAATATCTCTCAGACTCCTTTTATGTTAATTTATCCTACACCACCTCTCTTCCCTTTTCCCAGTGCATTCTTCTTTTTCATCTCTTAATTTTATATTTTTAGACAATCACGCCATCACATTTAACTCACACCTCTGTTTTCTGTCTATGCATACGCCTTCTAACTGCCCTAATAATGAGATAGTTTTTAAGCATTTGTCGTGCCAGGGCAATGTTCACAGAGCCTATGGTGGCTATGAATATGCCAGCACAGTTCTGAATCACAAAACATAACAGACTCTCCACATAAAAGAGAGAACCAAATCATTTATTCAAACACCAGAAAGGCAAATCCATCATAGCAACCAAGAAATCTACACACAATAACAATGCAGGAGGCACTACTGTTTCCATGCCTTCACTCTGTTAGGCTTCCCACAAACCAGCGCTCCCTTAAACAAATCACAAACAGGCTCTCTCACTTACACTACTTGCTGCCTGCTCTTTTTTTCCAGCTCTGACTCATTTCCTGCTCTACCTCTTCCAGCTCCACCTGTTCAGCAAACTCCTCCCACCAAAGGCTCCATGTGACTCAGACTTCCATGTGACCCAGATAGGTCACTATTGATGGATGGGAAAAACTTTCCTGTTTAAATTACTATTACAGCATTATAAATATCATCTTTCTATGTAGAAATATACACCGCCTAATATTCTTGAATCCCTTCTGATTTCTCTTTCCTGTTTACTTTTTCATGTTTCTTTCACATTTTGTATTTGAGAAAGTAAAATTTTCTAATGAGCTCTGGTCTTTACATCAGGAAAGTTTGAAAGTTCTCTATTTTATTGAATATCTATTTTTATCCCTGAAGGATTATGCTTGGTTTTGCTGGGTAGGTGATATTCTAAGCCCTCCAATCCTTTAATGTAGAAGTGCTAAATCTTATCTTATCCTGATTGTGTCCACACAACACTTGAATTATTTCTTTCTGTTTGCTGCCAATATTTTCTCCTTGACCTGGGAACTCTAGAATTTGACTATAACATTCCTGGAATTTTCATTTGGGGATCTCATTCAGCAGGTGATCACTGGATTCTTTAAATTTCCATTTTTCCTCTGTTTTTAGAATATCTAGGTAGTTTCCTTGACAGTTTTTTGAAAGATGATGTCTTGTGTCTTTTCTTGATCATGGCTTTCAGGTAGTCCAAATTTCTTAATTAGCTCTTTTCAATCTATTTTACAGGTCAGTTGTTTTTCCAATGAGGTATTTCACATTTCTTCTATTTTTTTTCATCCTTTTGATTTTGTTTAATTTTTTCTTGATGTTTCATAAAGTCTAACTTCCACTTGTTCAATTCTAACTTTTAAGGAATTATTTTCCTCAAGTGAACTTTTGTACTTCCTTTTCCATTTGACCAATTCTACTTTTTTAAGCATAATTTTTCTTTAGTGAATTTTTGTATATCTTCTACTATTTGTCCAATTGTGCTTTTCAAGGCATTCTTCTCTTCATTAGATTTTTGTGCCTCTTTTACCATTTTGCCAAGTCTATTTTTTTCAAGGTGTTTTTTTTCCGTATTTTTTTGGTCTCTACCAAGCTTGTTGACTCTTTTTTCATGATTTTCTTGCATCACTCTCATTCCCCAATTTTTCCTCTACCTCTCTTACTTGATTTTTCAGATCCTTTTTGGGCTTTCTGATGGACCAAAACCAATCCATATTTTTATTTAAGGCTTTGGATGCAGGAATTTTGCTTTGTTTTCTTCTGAGTGTGTTTTGAGTTTCCTTGTCACTGTAGTGGCTTGCTGTGGTCAGAATTTTTTCTGTTGTTTGCTCATTTTCTAGCTTATTTCTTGACTTTTAACTCTATACTAAAGTGGGGCTCTGCTTCCCAAATGGAGAGGGCACTCTTCCAAGCTTCAAGATTTTTTTTTCTGCAGTTTTCAGAGGTAATTCTGGGGACGTGTAAGTTTTGACTCTTCCAAAGTGGTATGATCTAGGGAGAGATGTGTTTAGTACTCTCCTGTACTGTGCATGGATTTGTGAGTGACCACAGGCACTCTTTTCCCTGGAACTGTGATGAGGGTTTCTGTTCCACTGAGACCCTAAGCTCTGTTGGACTAGTACTCCTCCTCATACTGAGAGTAAGACAGAGGACTATATCCCAGATCAAAATATAGGCAAGGCAAAAGAATCCTGACTCTGGTGACAGCAAAAGGACCTCTATAAATCTTCTTATCTGTTGTCTGATCCCCTTATCATCTTTGAACTGAGAGGTCTAGAAACTACCATTGCTGTCACTGATTCAGCCATCCCAAGGCCTGCTCCTAACTTGCTGGCAAAGGCATGGCCTTTGCTGGATTACTTCTCTGTCAGACTGGTGCAACAGACCTTTCCTGCTGACTTTTTAAGTTGTTGTGGACAGGAAAATTGTTTCACTCTTTCTTTTTGTGAGTTTTACCACTCTAGAATTTGTTTAGAGTCATTTTTTAAAGGTATTTGGAGGGGTTTTGGGGAGAGCTCAAGTGAGTCACCACCTTTACTCCACCATCTTGGCTCTGCCCATAACTGCTCTTCTGGATATAATATTCAAAAGGTGATTTAAGCTCAGAAAAATGACAGAGGGGTTATTATTGAGGAAATATGTAATCCCAAAGGAGATGAGAGAAAGCAAAGGATGACAGATGTTCCACTTGTGCCCTCAAAATGTAAAAAGACCTTGATGAAGGCCTGCATAATGTTGGCTGATTCTTTGATTTCCCCTTCATGTCATCTTGCATCCATTCTTTTCCCTCTACTCATGTAGTGTCTGGCTAAGGACTTTATCAAATTTTGTTTAGACTATTACAGTAGCCTCCTAATTGATTTTCCTGCCTCCAGTTTCTCCCCTGTCCAACTCACCCTTCATACAGCTATTAAATTGATATTCCAAGGGTACAGATTCTTGTGTTTATTACACTAGCCTGCTCAAGATACCCTACTGGTTCTCATTTTGCTTGTAGAATAAAATGCACATTCCTCTGACATTTATAGGCCTTCCTAATCTGATTATAGATTTCTTCTCTAGGTTTATAGGATATTATTCTGCTTGACATATAGCAAGTGCTTAATAAATGCTTTTAAATCAATCAGTTTATTAATTAAGCTCTCCATTTCTCTGTGCACCCTATATTCTAGCCAAGCTCGCTGTTCTTTACGTATGATATTCCATATTGCATCTCCCATATCCATGTCTTTGCTCATTGGCAAAATGGATAGAGCAATGAGCCTGGAATCAGAAAGGCTTGAGTTCAAGTGCAGCCTCAGATGCTTATTAAGCATTTAGCACAGTGCCAGGCACAGAATGGGTGCTTTATACAGGCTTATTGTTATGAAACTAGAATTCCTTCTCTTCTCATCTCTGCCTCATAGATTGCCTTGTCTTCTCCAAGACTCAGCTCAAAGGTCACCTGACCTATTCCTGACCTATTCTGACTCCTTTTCTCCCTGTCCCACAATGGTTAGAGTTCTCTCTTTCCTGGAAATTACTTTGCATATTTTTTGTCTTTATTTACCTTATTTCATATTATGTGAACCCCTCTCTTCTACCTTCCAGTGGAAGGTATACTCTTTCAGGGCAGGAATTTTATTGTTTTTATATCTCCAATGCTCAGTACTTTGCCTAGTACATAATGGGGTCTTAATAAAGACTCATTGAATGAAGACATTATGGAATAATATGGAGAAGAACTACTGAGGATGAATAGGCAGAAAATGGGTCACAATTTATGCCATGAAGGTATACCTAGATTAGGTTGTGGACACTTTGACATATTGAATATTGAAACATATATAGTGCTATACTATGAATGCATAATATCTATGATTCTTTGAATTAGGCATTTAAAGGAAAGATGTAAGATAGCTGCATGGTTGGTAGAAGTATCTGCAGAGAAGAAATCACAAATCATTAAAATATTGAAGTATGATATAATATGAATACAACGTAGATTCATAGCTTATCATATTCTATATTCACGTGCTTATATGCATATGTAATATAATTTGTATTAAGAAAGGGCTATTGATTTTTAAAGTTTGGGAAATTTTCTACATTCTTATATTCTTTTTCCACTGAAATTTTTTCCTTTATGGAGTATTAAGCTGCATAACTGAGTATAATAGTTTCTTTAATTATCTTGGTAGAATTATCTTCCTAGTGTCAATGACTTTGTCCCATGTTATTCTAAGACAAACATACAAGCAAAACCCCAAAGAAAAACAACAGGGCAGTATTTATTTGTTGACGGCAATCTCCTCATTTTTGGAATATCACAGACCATCCTCAAATTTGCCTTCCATATGAGCAGAAAATAGATATCTGCGTGGACTCTGTCTACCTCAGTGGTATCCAAGAGACAGAGAGAGCCCCTGTCTGATACCTCATTTACTGTAACCAGTATGGGTCACAGTGCACGGGTGGGTAGGGAACAGAAAGCCTTGCGTGATGGTTAGAAGCATCAGGGAAGGGGCAGAGGAGAGGTCATGAGCCATGGATCTGCTGGGATTCAAGGAAGGTAAAAATCAGGATGTCACTTTTTTTTTTCTTTTTAAAGGGAAGCAATACAAATGAAGCAAAAGGGAAATAAATTTCTGACTAAATGACAAAGTAGCTTCTCTCTTTCTACTGGGACCTCTAGTGGTGAGTCTAATGGAATAAATCAAAACATTATTGCTTAAAGTACAAAAGATTTATTTAATTTTCAAGAACAGAATATATTGAATCAGAAGGATAAATAAAACATGACTTCTTAATGTGAACAGAAATGTTGCTGATTGAAAGTAGAACAAAAATATCTAGAGAAAAGGACACCAGAGGAATGTCTTGGATTCCATCCCATGATAAGGTGTGTTACTAGTAATCTGGATGCAGACCAAGCAGAGACAACATCTTGAGACCCATAGAAGGCACCTTATATTGGTGTGCTGCTGTTTGAGCTTTTCAAAGTGCTTTCATGTTTATTCTTCATTTTATTTTATCTTCATGATGACTCTGAAATACAGAGGGCCACAGGTCTTCTACATCTTTTATTAATGTTGAAATGAGATATCTGGAAACACTACCAGTTCTGGAGTCAGAAGACTCTCACCACCGACATTACCAGCTTCGAGACCTCAGGCAAGTCATTAAAACTCTTTGAGACTCATTTTCCTCATCTACAAAATCAGTCTCTTGGATTAGATGACCTCTGAGGTCGCTTCCAGCTCCAGTGATTCTGTAAAGTTGAGATGTAGTTGAGTTGCAGAAGAGGCTAAGGTAGACGCACCACACTTGAGTAACCATGAGAGGAAATGAGGTGGTGCAATGACTAGGTCACTGCTTTTGGAGTCAAAGAGAGCTGAGTTCAAATGTGGCCATAGACATTTATTTACCAGTTATGTGACTCTGGACAAGTCACTTAACTTGGGTTTCCCTCATCACACTTGGAGTCAAGATCAGGGAACAAATCCTGCTTCAAACATTTACAAGATGTTTGACGCTGGATTACTCATTTCATCTCCTTTAGTTTCAATTTCCCCATTATCTGTGAAATGGGAATATGATAGTACCTACCTTACTAGAATGTCATGAGGACTGAATAAAATGATATTTGTGAAGTAAACTTTAAAGCACAATCTGAATATGAGCTATTATTAACGTAAGTTATTCATTATTAACACAGTAACTTTATAGCCACTCTCTCATTTGATTTTCACAACAACCTGTGGTTTTGGAATGATCTTCATTTTAGGGGATGTGCTGGGGGCAGCTTAAAAATATTAGTATGTATTTAAGTCCTTAAAAATTTTTTTAAACAATTTTTTTGTAAGTAGAGTGACAGTGAGCTCAAGCCCCTTATGCATTGTTTGCTGTTCTTTTTTTCCTGAATCTGTGTTGGGACAGACTAAATCTTTGTTTATACAGGTGCTACTGAAGGGACGGATAGATATCAGTCAGTGACCGAACATTTATCGAGCACTTACTAGATGTAAAGTGCTGTGCTGCAGGGGTGTTCTCCCTCCAGCTGTGTGTACAAAACCTCTTGAGAGCCATCAGCCCCTGCTTGCAGAACAGCTTGCTCCTCTCCCCTGATACTTATCCTGAAGCTGCAGCACTGACTATGGTCCTTTCCTTGCCAGGGTAGGTGTTTTAGTACTAGGTCCTCTGCTAATGCTTGGGCTACCCACTTCAAGTTCAGTCCTAGTAGTTATGGCAATGATCGTGCTCATAAAAATGCATTTATTAGGTCTTCATTCTGTGCCATGTACAGTGCTAAGCACTGGAGATAAGTACTGTAACTGTAATTTTGTTAGTATGTGTATATGAATTAGTGTGAGTAGATAAATATGTGTATAAATATGTGTGTGTGTGTGTGTGTGTGTGTGTGTGTGTGTGTGTGTGTGTAATAACGCTGGAATGAGAAAACTCCCTCTCCACGTTTGCAAGTCATCATTGCAAGTCCAATTTCAAAGTCATTTTGTGATTTACCCAGGATCATCCGGCCATTATGTGTCAGCAGTGATACTCAGGCAGAGGTCTTCCTACTCCCAGGCCTGTTCTCCATTTTGCCACATTGCAAGCTAAACAGTCTCTGAATTCAAGAATCTTCCATTCCAGTGAGGAAGACATGATTAACATATACTTATCTATGCTAACATATATATATATATTTGTATATATACATTAAGTATATTATTTATATCTATTGCCTAAGGGTATATATTTATATGTAAGTATAAATACAAATTATATAAGTATAAATATATTTATATCATAAATGTGTATAAATAAATATATTTATATACTGTAGTTCAGTCATTTCAGATTCTTCATGACCCCATTTAGAATTTTCTTGGCAAAGATATTGGAGGGATTTGGCATTTCCTTTTTCAGCTCATTTTATAGATGAGGAAACTGAGGCAAACAGGTTAAGTCATTTGCTCAGATTCACAGAGCTAGTTAGTATCTGAGGCTAAATTTGAACTCGGGTCTTCTTGATTCTAAGTCCAGTGGTCTATTCACTGTTGTCACCTAGTTGCCTTATATGTATATCTACCCACCTATCTATCTATCTATCTATCTATCTATCTATCTATCTATTTTATATAGTACTGGCACGGTGTCAAGTACTTCCTAAATAGTATCCTATTTGAAGGATATGCTGCTATTATCCTTAATAATTAAGGAAACTGAGGCAATTGGAGATTAAATATTTGGCCCAAGATCACAGTTAGTAAATGTTTGATGTTGGATTTGAACTCAGGTCTATCAGTCTCCAGGCCCAACTATTTACTATGCCACCTAGTTACTCCAAAGTAGATATGTGGTAACTTTAGAGAAGAAGGTACTAGCATCTGGGAGATTGGGAAAGGCCTCCTGAAGAAGACAGTGCTTGATCTAGTCTTAAAGGAAGCCAGGGTCTCCAAGAGGCAAAGGTGAAGAGATGGGAGTGTGTAAAGAACACCAAGTTAGACTTTATGATTTGATTGTAGAACACATGGAGTAAGAAGAGTGGAGGAGGTCAGGTTATGAAGAAATTTAAATGATCAAGCAGAGGTATCTATGTTTGATCCTAGAGGAAATTGGGAGCTACCAGAGGTCACTGTAACTAGAATTCATAGTGACATGGTCAGACTTGAGCTTTGGAAAAAATCACTGGCAGCTGTGTGGAGAACTGATTTGTGTAAAGAGAGACTTGGGGCAGGGCTATCAATTAGGAGGTATTTCAGTAATCTGGAAAGGAAGCAATGAAGGCCTGAAATTGGGCAAGTGGAGAGAAGAGAATTGTATCAGAGAGATCCTGTAGTGATAGAAATGACAAGATTTGACAGCTAAATGTGGAATGGATGGGAGTGAGGAACAGAGGACAACACTAAGGTTTTGAATCTGGGTGATGGGAAAGTTTGACAAAACGGTTGCTTTTTGGGAAGGAAGAAGTGTTTGGGTGAATAATTCAGTTTCCATGATGAGTTTAAGATACCCATAGTACACCCAGTTCAAAATATTCAACAGTAGGTGATACTGAACTGGGACTCAGGAGAAAGACAGAGGCTGGACAAATAGGTCCTGGAATCATCTACATATAGATAATATTTTAATCTATGGGAGCCCGTGAACTCACCAGAGTATAGAGAGAAAAGAGATGAGAGTTGAGGACAGAGGCTTGGGCAGGGGCAATGTTTTTTCTCGTTTTCCTCATTTGTGAAATGAACATATTAATAGCACTACCTCCTAGGGTTGGTGTCGAAACTCCCTCACCCACACCCCCTCCAGCCTGCTGCATTCCTCTTTGTGTTTGTTTTTTTATGATACTAGATGTGGGACCTCTGGATAAGGTAGACTGCAGGAGCTCAGGTAGCATGTTTGAGTTTCCTGAGATGTCTACCTGCAATCCACAGCCAGGACCTGGGTATCTCATAACCAGTACATAGTGCACAGTAATTTGTTTAAAAGCAGAGGGGTGGGGGTGGTACAGGGAATATTGCATCCTTCTTCAGCCCAAGATCATTGTATCAGATCATCCAAGATCAAACTTAATTCCAATCACCTGGAAAAGATCTCCAGAGTTGGACATCCTAGAGGAGGACTGGGATTGTCTTTGTGGGGATTTCTATGTGACTCCATTCAAACATAGGTTCCTACCACCATGAGAAGACAACTGTTTCTTTTTTGAGAAACTCTCGCAATAGGCAGCTGTACACAGCTGAAACTGTTTCAGAAGAACAAGGGAGTTGGGGTCATTTTCAACCACTATGGCTCAAAAGAGGAATAATGTAATACTCTCTAGCATTTATATAGTGCTTTAAGGTTTGCAGTCATTAACAAACATTGCCTCATTCTATCCTCACAACCATCCTCAAAGGTAGATTCTGTGATTATCGCCCTTTTACAAATGAGGAAGATGAGTCAGGCAGTTTTAGTGGCATGCCCAGAGTCGTACGGCTTGTAGGTATCTGAGGTAGGATTTTTTTTTTTTTGCAGACAGAGTTAAGTAACTTGTCAGGGGTCACACAGTGTCTGAGGCTGGATTTAAAATCATGTCCTCCTGACTCCAAGGCTGGTGCTCTATCCATCATGACCCCTAGCTGCCTCTTGAAGTAGAATTTGAATTCTGATGTTCCTGGTTCTGGGCTCAGTACTCCATCTATTGTATCAACACAGATCACATCCTAATGGAACTAGGAAATAATATACTTTAATCCTCTTACTTTGCAAGACTTACCCAAAGTCACAGAGCTAGCTGTGGAGAATCTGAAACTCATGTTTCTTAATTCCTAATTTTGTGACTCTCCAAAACATTGAAGCATTCTTCCAAGAGATGGGAGATAGATCTTGAACAAGCCAGCTATGTGGTATTGTGGCTAGAGGTCTGGGCTTGGAGTCAGGAAGACCTGAGTTCAAATTTAACCCCATATACTCACTAGTTAAGTGAGTTTGTGCAAGTCATTTGACATTTGTCTGCCTCAGTTTCTTCAACTGTAAAATGACATAATTATAATAACATTACATTTTGTTATTAGGGTCAAATGAGACAATAATTGGAAAGGACTTGACACTCTTCCTGGCCCATAGTAGGTACTATATAAATGCTAATTATTATTTCTAAAACTCCTTACCCTTGTTTCTGAATTACCAAAGAAACTGACACCAGTTTGGGGTTTTTTTTCAGTTTCATCTCATATTATTCTACTTCACTGTCCAGTTAAACCAGAATAGTTGGAATTTCCTAACACATCAGTTTCTGACTGGCCACCTGCCACTGATTGAACTGAGCCTAAGAAGAGAATTCATTAACACGAATCATGGTGGACTGATCTTGAGTCCACACTATCCAGCCTCACAACGACCCAGATTTAGCTGAGCAAGGAAGGGGCACAGTTACCATGCTACCATTACAAAAGGTGAATATTTCTGGCTGATTCATGGTTTGAAGAAAACTGTCGGTTATCAGAGTTGCATACTTCCTCTCTGTGGCATTTTTTCTGACTTGGCTCTGTGTCCACACACTCACAAACCCTGCTTGGACCTTTTCCTCTCATGCTCAGTGATCAGACGTTTGGACTGGTTGTCTTTGTGAATGACTGCCTTGACCTTGGTCCGGTTTTTTTTGTACCTGGTGAATTCTGGTTTGGTTCACACCCTTCATTCCTGTGTCCTCTTTCTACCTCCCTATCTATGAGACTCCTGTAAAACTCTTCATTTCATATTTCTATTCTCTCCCTGCTTAATGTCATTAATTGTTGGTAAAGGGATAAGGTGCTGGCTCTTCATTTCCCCACTGCTATTACTCCCTATGGAGGCAGGGATCTTTCAAATATATGTGGAAAGCATTAACAACCAACAGGCCTTCCAAGCAACGGGATTCTCAGTAAGGAGAAGCAGAGGCAAAAACCATCTCTGATACTAGTTTTATTATTGTGGGTAAGTCACATGAACTCTCTCCTTTATGAAATGGGGGAAACAATCCTTGTATTACCCACTTCAAGGGAGGTGTCTGTGAAGAAAGAACTTTTCACATAAATATCAGTTATTATTCCTCATCTTTCAGTGGTGACTTGCCTGTGAGAAATGACAGACTGAGATATTGTCAAGGGCATATATGATCAGGGGCCAGTCCTGAAGCAAGACTGAGAGGTATCAGATAGATAGATAACCTAAGACCTACACTAGAAATCACAAATGTTAAAAGTCTGAGAGGAAGATCTTAGCATTTGAGGATATGGTTCCTAGAGGACATATTGGAGGATATGAATGAGTTCCTCGGGATGAGCAGGTGTGGCTGCATTGTGATCTGTCTACACCAGAAGAAATAGGTGGTATAATGTATAGAGTGCCAGACTTAGAGTCCAGAAGACCTGAGTTCAAATCTGTCTTCAAGTACTTACTAACTGTGAGAGCCTGGGCAAGTCACTTAACTCCTGCCTCAGTTTCCTTGTCTATACAATCAAGATAGTAAAGGTACCTCCTTATAAGGATCAAATGAGAAATATTCACAAGGTATTTTGCAAGCTTAAAGTACTACATAAATATTAATATTAACATATTAGGGTAGTAGAAGTGGTAGCCGTGGGAACTGACATTTCTATAGTACCTTAAGGTTTTCAAAGCATTTTACATACATTACCTTATTCTATCCTTATAACAGTTTCATGAGGTAAATTTTATAATGAAGAAACTGAAGTTCAGAGAAATTAAGTAGAGTGGTTATCTCCTTAGTGGATTGTAAGCCACTTGAGGTAAAGGATTATTTTTCTGTTTTTTTTTTTAAAAGACTGTTTCTCCCTCTCTCTCTCCCAAGATGTAAGTAAGATGTTACTCATTGGGTCATCGTTGGACCTGCCCCATTGCCACTATACTCCAGCTGTCTCCTTAGGCAACCTGGTTCTGCCTTCCTTTTCCTAGAACTCACCATATTAATGCCAAACAGTGCAGACACACAATGAACATAGCTCACCACAGCTCAGAACTCCTGAACTCCAGAGCTCTATGAATTTCAGCATCCTGGTACCTGAGATTATGGGCATGGGCTACTATGCCCAGTTCATTTATTTATTAATTCTATTTATTGGTTTGTTTATTTTTCCTTTACAAGTCCTGTGCCCTGTAGTGTGCCTTGCCTTAGCTGAATAAATGTCAGATAGATTTGGGCATGCAGAAAATGAAGAAGGGTTTGGTCAGTAGTGATTCCAGTCTCTACAGATATGACTGTTGTCATTCTGAGACAGATTGCCTTCTCTCAGGGAAATGCCCTTGACAGAGGTTAAAGACACTTCCAGTGATACCATTGATACTATTCCTTATCCATATAAATGCACCTGTTAATTTCTCTCTGCTCAGAGACTTTATAATCTGACAGAAATCTATTTTTGCTGCCTGATTGGACATTATTTTTTTTGATCCCACCAAATTGGCTCACACATGACTCTCTATGTCCTGGTTCTTTCTTTGCACTGGCTGTCCCCTGTGTCTGAATGCGTTCTTTTCCTTCTCTCTTATAGAATCCTCCTCTTCCTTCAAGACACAATTCAAGCACCACTTTCCAGACAAAACCTTTCCTTGTCCCTTTAACACATAGCTCCCTCACAATCTGCTTCATTTTTCCAGCATGACTGCTTTTTTCAGACTTCTGCACCTTCTGACCATCTGCTGTCCTATCCTGGAGAAACCTTGCCCTGAGGTCCACTCTCCTGATTGATGACTTTCTATCTTAGACCACTGTTTCTTGGGGGGGGGGGGGAGGGCGGCGGGGCAGATATGCTCACTTTACTCTAGTAAGACTTACTTTCTGGACTTCTCTGTCTCTTTGTCAGCCACCTTGCCTTCTTCCTACACCCAGCTTCCCTCTCTTCCTCTCTTATGTGTCTTTCCCCATTAGAATGTAATCTCCTGGAGGGCAAGTACTATCTTATTTGGTTCTGTTTTTTTCCCAGCACTTAGCACAATTCCTGGCACTGTAGGGTAAGTGTGTAATAAATGTGCTCTCTCTCTCTCTCTCTCACTTTCTCTCTCACTCTCTCTCTCTCTCCCTCCCTGTTCCTCCTCTTTGTTCTCCCCTTTTTCTCAGTTTACCTATCTGCTATTTGTATATGTATTTATTCTCTTTTTGTGCATTCCTTATATACTTAAATATTTATTTAATGCCTTCTCTGTTGGAGGGTTAGCTCCTTGTGAGTTGGGATTATTTCATTTTTTTGTCTTCGTATTTCCGCTGTAGCTCTTCATAAATGTTTATTGATTATTTGTTGCATAGTTTTTGACACAGAGGATGCATTTGCTCATTTCTCCTATGTCATTTACAGGTAGCTATTTCCCATGTGGGAAATACATGTGGGTTTTGTGTCCCATGAGGAAAAACGTCAAGTATGTGCTACTAATAAGGCATACCCCCAGCCTTAAGAAAAGACTTCCACCTGTGGCAGGGAAAATGAGGGGACAATTTAGAATGAGAGCAAACATAAACTGAAAATCCAGGACAGGTTATCACTAGGATATCTGGGCAGTCCAAGATCCATGAGACTGAGATTAATGGCAAGACCTATTGTTGGAGTAGCAATTCTGGACTAAGTAGCCTGAAACCAATAAGAAAGAAAAATGGTAAGGAGTATTAGGGAATCTTAAATGACGATTTTTTAGAGAAAAAAAATTCTCTTTTTTTTCCTTTAGCTTCTTTCTTGGCCCACCTTTGCATGACACTGGTGCACATACTTGTGTGGTCATGGATAGGGGGCCCTGACCCAGTCATACGAGGCAGGCCATGAACTTGAACCTCAGTGCCTGGGAGCTATCCACAGTTGAACTTTATTTGGCCATTAAGTGCTACTTGTGCCATCCCCCCTGGCTGGCTAGCATCACATGCCTGAATTTAAAACACTACAAGGACACCTTACATTGAATGTGACAAATTGTTATTTGAACAGTTTGTTCAAGCTTAGACCTTGTTGAGTACACACTTTCTTTGAACACTAACCTGACCTCCCACTGAGTTTCCTGCTTACCTCTTGAATCTCACAGGTTCCTTATTGCCAAACTACTCTTCTAGTTCCTGGACATGCCTCTTGCTGCAGGCTTTTATTGACCTTGTATTTCCTGCTCACGACTCTACAACTCCACTTTTGTATGATCTATTTCTTGCTTATCACAAAATCATGGAAACTAAGAGTTGGAAGGAACCTCACAGACCATCCAATCCAACAGGCATCACCTTTACAACCTTTAGGGTCATTCAGACCTCTCGTAATGGGGTCCTTCTTGGGATGAGAGTTTATGGCTAGGAAGTGTCTCTGCCCAGCCTTCTTGATGTTTTCCAGGAACTCAAAGAGCACATCTACCAAGCTGCCAAGCAGGTGGTTGAGGATACTGAAGCATTGCTAGAGGGGCTCCCCATACTCATGAAAGCACAGGTCCAATTCCATCTCCAAGCTGGTCACGCATTCAAAAAACATTTAAGCTCTTACCATGTGTTAAGATATGAGCATACAAGGCAAAAGAAAGACAATTCCTGCCAATATATGAAAGGAAAAGTGAAAAGGGGAAAATGTAAATACTGGCAAGGTAGCCTGGTGGCTGAGTCTGGAGAAGTGGGAAGATGGACTAAGCCCTTAAAATGGGGGTTATTGGAAGAATTTACCAATGGGAGAAGGGGCTTAGTGAGCTAGTGACATGGGGGATTCAAATCTCTAGCTTCTGCATAGTCTATAACCTGGGTACCCTATCAGAAATATCATACAGATTGAGGTATCGCCTTTGCAAACCATCATATGATAGCCGACTTACTAGTTACAGTAGCTGAAGAGAATTTAGCCATTTCAGAGACCCTGATATTATAGTGGACACTCATTTTTACTTAGGAAAACATTATCATACATAATATTTTGGTCCCTTTAGTCACTCTTCCTATTTCCATACACACACACTCTTCCTATTTCCATACACACACAGAATATGCATATGTACAAACACATACATATATACATATATTTATGTGTGTATACAACCATATATATTTAGATATCTACACACATACATACATATATATGCACACATGTATGTATCCATATTCCCCACCTCATATGTGTGAATGGTGTATATGTGTGTGTGTGTCTGTGTGTGTTCCATGTACCTGGGTATACAGGAAATGGTTATATAGATATAGATATATACACACTCACATAATATGAGCGTATATATGTGCACGTGTATGTACACATGCACACACATATATGGGATAAACATATATAGCACTTATGATGTGGCAAGATCTTTAAATACATTATCTCATCTGATCTAAACAAAAACCCTGAGATGTAGGTGCTGAAAAATTCTTCCCAGCCCTATTTACCTACCTACACCCATTTTATAGTTAAGAAAACTGAGGCAAACAGAGTGTAAGTGATTTTTCCAGGGTCACATAGATACAACCTGTCTGAGGCTGGATATGAACTCAGGTCTTCCTGACTTCAGACCCAATGCCCTATCCATCATGCCATCTAGCTTCCTGTATATATGTGTGTATATACATATGTTCATTTATATTTGTGTACATGCACACATAAAATTTGGTTATATACTCCTGTTAACTCCCAGGTCCTTTTATAATTTAAAGGTTGCTGATTGGGTAAACAGAGTTTATAGTCAATAGAACTAGATTGGTTCTGTTTTGGAAGTTATGAGCTCACTGAAGGTGCTGAAGCAGAGGTTGGATATATCACTTATGGAGAATATCACAGAAGGGAATTCATGAATGAGGGAGGAATTCGATTAGATAGCCTTTTAAATCCCTTCCAACTTCAGTCTGCTCTGACTATGAAATTCCTTGGCACCACTTTTATATCTAAGAGAAATCTTATTTTAATTTGATATATTTTAATTATCACTCATCATCACTATAATAATTATAGTTAGTCCTTTTAGAATGGGATATTCCACAATTTATCTTAATCAAGAACAAATCCCATTCCTCGTCATATGCTACTGACCGTGCACAGGTCGAACTGGTTAAAAAGATGTTTCTTTGCTAACTGAAACTGCCTGGGAATGTTACTCTACAGTTAATTTTTTACAAATTGTCAGGGTCATTAGTGATTCCCAGGTTGTGGTTTGAAACCATTTCCTGTACATTCAAATATAGCAAATTATAGGGGACGAAAATGATGTCATCCTCTGGAAAAGAATTCCCAATTTTCCTCAAGTGGAACAAGCTGATATTATCCTTGATTTACCAATGGGAAAATGGAAGAGGAGGTTTATGCCTTGTCCAAAGCAATTGCCTAGGATTAGATAATTCCTGAATTCCTGATGGCTTCCTCAGGGCACAGATTCCTTGTTCTGCTGGCCTATACTTCATGCAGTGAGGGCCAAGTTAAAGAGGATAAAATTAGAAACATATTTCCCATGCTTTTCCTCCTATCTCATTCTCTTCTACTCCCCAGGTGGCATCTAGTTCCTGAGGCACATGTCAAGTTTCTCAGCTGTTGTCTTGTGTCTCTAGACAATTCTGCAGTCACTGTGATTTGGTTGAAAGAGTCCTATCCTGGAGTTGAAAGGCATGAGTCTCAATTCCTACCACTCTGGCCATGGTGCGTCCTTGATAAGGGCTAGAAAGTGAGAGATCAATGAAAGCAGTCATGTTGACACTTGTCTGGTGTGGAACCATACTGCTTCCTGGAGCACTAGATGCACCTGTTCTCTGTCTTGCTTCTCTGAAGTCAGCTGCACTCGTGCTGTTGTTGCCAACAGACACAACATCATGAATCCTTCCTTGTTCACTCTGGCTGAATCCGGTGAGGAACCTGAAAATAAGAGTGTGTTATCATCAGACTTAAATTTGGAAGGGATGTTAGAAATCCTGTTATCCAGGCATCAGCTTTTACACATAGTAAAATTGAGCCCAACAGAGGATAAATGACCTGGCCAAAGTCACACAGGTAGTAAATAGTAAAAATTGGTTTTGAAATCAGGTTCTCTGACTTAATATCAAGAGAGGTGGTAATGGTATTGCAAAGAACATTGAACTGGATTCAAAAGATTTGAGTTTTAGTCTTTGCTCTGCCATTGATTTGCACTTCAATCTGTTTAATTTTTCTTTTATTAAATTGTTTTATCCGTAAAGTGGGGATGGTGATGATGAAGAGGATGATGATGATATCTTGCCAACCTAAAGATTTGTATATGAAAAATTCTTCCCAGCCCTAAAATCTATTTGAATAGGGATATTTTCAATCCTCATATCTTAGAACACATTCATGAACAAAGCCACTGTAGAGGAAATGATTCAGGAAGACAATGTTTTGTGTCTCTTTAAATTTAGCAGCATATTAGAAGCCCTTTAATCAAAGAAAACATATAGAATGTTATAGAATGGATGTCTGGTGGGTAGATGAAAGAGGAATATTTCTATCATTGTCGGAAATATCTCATTTTTCTGTTTCATGGCTCTTAGAGGCAGCTAGGTGCTATAGTGAATAAAATATTGGGCTTGAAGTCAGGAAGGCCTGAGTTCAAAAACTTCTTTAGACATTACTAGCTACAGCCCTTACTTGACTTCTCTACCTTAGTTCCCTCATCTATAAAATGAAGATAACAAGAGTACATACCTCTCAGGATATTCTGAGATTCAAATGAGGGGCCAGACATAAAGGAATTAGGTATATTTGTGGATCAATTTACTTATTCTTTCTAGTTTATTTATCCTACCTAAGTGAAAGCTGGGAATATTAATATTTAGTACTCCCCAAAGAGCGGCTATAAATTCACTCATCTCAAATCAAGGTTATCTTTCCCCTACAAGTCACATGAGTATATGATAGCCCTCAGAATATAGGTTTTAGTTCCTCTTATAAGCTCTAAAGCTCACAAGGCATCAAATATAGAATGATTTTCATTTATGCAATAAAGATCACAGAAAGTACACATACCTAAGCCCATGGCCAGTCAAGACAGTCTCTCCATTTTTCAGTAGCCCTCCTCCTCCCAGTAGGGACTTAGAACCTGGGGCTCTTTCTTCTTCAGGAGAGTGTTATAGCTTTTTTTTGGAATGAAATAATCAGAGCCAGTATACCTCTGGGCCATTGAATATCTTTGGGTTATTTAAGATTTTCTATTCTTTCCCTGTCAGTCCCTATCCAACATGCAAAAAAAGAGTTAGATAGATGTAAGTACTTCTTTCTTCTTTTCCTGCTCCACTGAGTCTCAAGTTTTGACATCTCTCTAACTTGTGGGGAGTCCTTCCTTGTTTTCCCTCCTTCTCTGTTTCTGAGCAGAGTGCATCATACTTTGTCTTTTCAGGAGGCTTGGGTTTCTGAGGTTTGGAGATCTGGGAGTTTTCCTCTTTCCTGTTTGTTTTCCATACCTATTATCCTTCAGGAACTGGGTCAGAATGTGCCAATTAGCCTATGATTACCTTTGGAAAGTATTGGAAACCAAGTGAAAAGAGGAGCAGTTGCTTCTCATACATAAATTGGGAAAACAGAAGGTTAAGGGGCTGACCCTGCAGTAATTTTGGAGATTCATATATCTGCTTAATTCTTAACAATTAGCACTCAAACTGGAAAGAGCTGCCTAGAGTAAAGGAGTTTGCTAATCTTAAATTGTTGTAGAAACATTAACTATTAATTAATTGGTTGGTAAATAGTTGGTTCCCATCCTGTGGAATTCTTTTAGCTAAGGCCGGTTGAACACATTTTAGAGATGTGGAGGGTATTCTTAGGTATAGACTGTACTAGAAGACTTTTAAATTCTCTTCTGATTCTGAGATTCTGTAGAAACTAGGACTGGAAGAGTAATGACTGTGTGTGTGTATGTGTGTGTGTGTGTGTGTGTGTGTGTGTGTGTGTGTGTGTGTGATTCAACTTCCATATGGGAGAGTTTGGAGAACCTGCTTCTGGAAAGGCATGATATTGTGTAATAGAAAGACTCTGTTCTCCAATTTGGAAACCATGGACATTCTGTAGTTAGTCCTACCTGCCTATGGAGATGGATTATTAATCTGCTAAGTAGTCAGAAGGGGCATGAATTCCTAAGGCACTCTTCAGATTGGACTTTGTACTGTTTCTGGCCATTTTACTGACTATTGGCTGTTCAGGTAAGAGAGGCAACACCTTGGTTCCTTCCCATTTGAGGCTGATAATGAAGTCTATGAATACAAGTCTCTTTTTTTTCCTTTTTGCATTTGTTTTTTCCTGGTTTTTTTTTGAGCTTTGAAAGGTTAGAAGAACTTGAAGTACTAAAAGTCTGGGAGCTGGAATTTATAATTGGATGTGCTGGAATACAGGCAGAGATGAGTTAAGCCCCCAGTGACCTGACTGACCCAGTCCAACTGTAGCCAAGATTAAGACTCATCCAGATATCTCCATTTTTTATTTGGAAATGAATGTGGTGGCTCAAAGATTATGTAGAAGCTTAAATTTGAACCTATTCTTCCCAAGGACTGAGTTGGTATAGAAGAGAATGTGCCTCCAGGTATTGGGGAGTGGGTGGTGATGGATACTTGTGTTTCTGTTCTTGCTCTATGTTCAAAGTAAATATCCTTTTGTAAAGGCTTGGTGTTGTTCAGTTTGTCCAACTATTTGTCTCCCCATTTGGGGTTTTCTTGGCAAAGATACTGGAGTAGTTTGCCATTTTCTTTCCCTGCTCATTTCACAGATGGAGAAACTGAGAAAAGCAGTCATTAAGTGACTTGCCCAGGGTCACACAACTGGTAAGTGTCTGAGGCCAGATTTGAACTCAGGAAGATGACTCCAGGTCCAGCACTCTATCCACTGTTCCACCTAGCTGCCACTTGTAAAAGTTAGCTGATGTTAATTGGTTAAGTAGAACTGGGGTGCTAATCACTGGTGGGTAACCGGGAGAGACATCTTGGAATGGGGACTTGATAACATTAGAAATACCCCAAATGCCTCAGAGACATCCTTAGAATCCTGAGGGCAGGATGACAGGCTTCATACTGGAAGAGGGAGTCCAGTATTCATTGCTATATGGGTATGAAGTAGCAATGGAAAGTTATCTCCTTGAGGGCAGGGGCTATTTGATTTTTGCTATAGGGCTTGGCATATAGCAAACACTTAATAAATGTTCATTGATTAATAGAAATATCAAAACTTAACAACATGCTATATGACCAAAAGGATCATAGGAAATTTGAAAGGAGGGGCACTGCCAATCCCCTGAGGAATAAGAAAGGGGATTAATCTTCAAGGCAGTTGTTGAAAAGGGGAAATAGGGAGACACATGGAGGAGGGAACATTGTTGGAACTATTTGAAGTATGTTGTTAAGGTCTACCATCCTTTTGCCTGATCTCTGAACATCTTGCTTTGTTATGCTTATTTACTTGATTTTTGTTTCCTGTTCTGTGTATACTTGACCTCAGACTGATAAATAGTTTCTTTGATCTTGTAGGGTCCTGAGTGATTTATCTAAGACAACAGATTGAGGGACTTTTCTGGTATCTAAGGAAACTGGGGGTAGAAGCTGGCAGCAACTTTTGGTTAGGGGGAACCTCTGACCCTTCAGAGTAGAATCTGATCAAACTCTAGGAAAGATTATTAACTAAATCAACAGATGGAAAAATCCAGGCATAGAAATTCAGGTTCCTGACTTGAATCACAGTATGTTGGAATTGAAAGGAACCTCAGAGGATATCTGTCCCAATCCATACTTTATCAAGAATTAAAATGAGGGGAGCCAACTATTTCTGGAAACCAACCTCTCTCATATTTGGATCATTCTAATTCTTAGGAAGAGAGTCCTTAGATTGAGTTCACCTATCTCTTTGTATTTGTCATCTTTTGTTCCTAGTTCTGCCCTCTAGGGCCAAGAAGAATAAAAGGAATCCTTCCCTAACATGGCTGCCCTTCAAATAAATACTTGAAGGATTTTGTTTACTCCCCTGAAGACTTCTCCACACTAAACACCCCCAGTTTCCTCAGCTGATTCTAATAAGGCATAGTCTAACTCTTGTTGCCACCCTGGTGGCAATCTTCTAGGCACATTTTGTTTTAAAAATCTGTTTGTATTGTTGAGTTATTTCAGTTATGTCTGACTTTTCGTGAACCCATTGGGGTTTTCTTGGCAAAGATACTGAAGTAGTTTGTCATTTCCTTCTCCTGCTCATTTTACAGAGGAGGAAACTGAGGCAAACAGGATTAAGTGACTTGGCTAGGTTTATACAGTTAGTGAGTGTCTGAGGCCAGACTTGAACTCAAGAAGAGGAATCTTCCTGACTCCAGGCCCAGTTCTCTATTCACTGAGCCACCTATCTGCCTATTTTGTCTATATCTTTTCTTAACTTTTGTATACAAAACTAAAAACAGCAAGGACTCTAGGTATGGCTTTACCAAGGCATAGAATGGAACTATTAATTTCTTGTTCTGAACGCTATATCTTTCTTTTTTTAAAAAAATTATTTCGTTTGTTTTCAGTGTTCTACAATTAATTCCATAATATCTTAGATCTTTTCCCCTCCCTCCCCTTCTTTCCCATCTCTCTTCCCCCTGCCTCCCCGAGATGACATGCAATCTTATATAGGTTCCACATATACATTCCTATTAAATACATTTTCACCTTAGTCATAATGAATAGAAGAATTAAAATGAATGGGAGAAACCATAAAACAAAACACAACAATACAAAAGAAAATGGTCTGCTTCATTCTGCAATCCAATTCCATAGTTCTTTCTCTGGATGTGGAAGGCGTTTTGCCTCAAAAGTCCATTGGGAATGTTTTAGGTCCCTGCTTTGCTATGAAGGACTAAGTCTACCAGAAAAATTTCTCGCACACTGTGGTTGTTGCTGTGTACAAAGTTCTCGTGGTTCTGCTCCTTTCACTCAGCATCAGTTCATATAAGTCTTTCCAGTTCTCTCTGAAGTTTTCCTGTTCATCCTTTCTTATAGCACAATGATATTTCATTGCATTCATAGACCACAACTTGTTCAGCCATTCTCTAATTGATGAGCATCCCCTTGATTCCCAGTTCTTGGCCACCACAAAGAGTGCTGCTATAAATATTTTTGTACATTTGGAACCTTTTCCTATTTTTATGATCTTTGGGATGCAGTCCTAGAAGAGATATGGCTGGGTCAAAGGGTGTGCACATTTTTGTAGCCCTTTGGGCATAGTTCCAAATTGCACTCCAGAATGGTTGGATCAGCTCACAGCTCCACCAACAATGAATTAGTGTTCCAACTCTCCCACATCTTCTCCAACATTTATCTTCTTCCAGTTTTGTCACGTTAGCCAATCTAACAGGTGTGATGTGGTACCTCAGAGTTGTTTTGATTTGCATCTCTCTAATCAATAGTGATTTAGAGCATTTTTTCATATGACTATAGATAGATTTAATTTCTTCCTCTGAAAACTGCCTGTTCATATCCTTTGACTGGGGACACTATTTCTTTCTTGATAAAGCATAGCATTGTACTAGATTGGGGATGGGTTGGGGTGGTTGTTATGTACCACTGCTAATTCCTATTGAGCTTGCAGTCCATCAGAACTCCCACAACTTTTTCACAGTTGCCCAGTCACATTTACCTACTCTGTACATATATTTTGGGACTGTATATAGATATAAACTATCTCCATCTCTATCTATCTATCTATCTACTTATCTTATCCACCTGTATTATTTGTCTATCTACCTGTTTGATCTGTCTGCCTTCCTGCCCGCCTATCAGTCATATGTCTATCTATCTGCCCTAGTCATTTTATGCATCCATGAAAATGTTTAAGCGCAGCCTCATTAGCTCAACAGCAATACATCTCATACCCCCTCCCCACAGTACTCCCTCTCCTGCAACTGGCCCATGAATAACTTCAAGCTAGAGAGCTTATCAGACTGTTAGCATCAATATTAGAATGAAAAAGGGGCAGCTCGGTGGCACAGTGAATAGATGACCAGCCCTGGAGTCAGGAGACCTTCAGTTCATATCCAGTCTCGGACACTTGACACGTACTAGCTTTGTGACCTTGGGCAAGTCACTTAACCCCAATTGCCTTGCCTTCCCTCCTCTTAAAAAATATTAGAAATAAAATTTGATCTGGAATTAGATGACCAGGGTTCAAATTCTAGTGTTGGAACTTAGTGCCTGGGTAACCTTGGCAAGTGATAGTCTCCCTGGGCTTCATTTTCCCCTAGATTGAACTAGAGAGCCACGGAGTTCCTTTCAGTTCTGGATCTTTGACCCATGTATCCCAAACATAAACTTTGGGCTTGCTCCCCCAACCCTAACTATTGGCAGGTATGGTTCCCAGAACAGAGCTACTACTCTAACCAGACAGATAATGGGTTTCTTTTGATATTATAGTTACTGTCCTCTATGATGTATTTTCCTCAACATAATCACCAGTGATTAGCATACCAATTTTATTTAACCCATTGGTATCTCCTTGATGACACTGAAAATCAATTATCTTTTGTAAAATCAGTCATCAGGCATTTATAAGCATTTACTGTGTGCCAAGCACTGTGCGAAGGGTAAGATACATACTGAAAAGATATAAAGAAAACCAAAGCATAATGACTTCTCAGACTGGAAGCACCCTTTCCTACATAAATAGCCCTTTGGTTCTTTGGGGAGAGCAGGCTCAAACTTAAAGTGATGAGTACAAAAAAAATTTCATCACTGAATTTACTTTCAGATGTAGTGTGGCTAATGGACACATTACTGCTTTGTTTATGGTACACCTTGTCTTAACTGCTGGATTGATTGACTGTTGAGGTAAGTCAAGTAGGTTACTTTTCAGGGACAAAACTTTCCTGAGTTTAACTGCTGGATCTTTGTTGGCTCTTCTGATCTTTCAAAGCTCACAAGGTCTCAGTCTAGTTTAATGAATCCCTGGATAGTCACTTACCTACCAAGAGCAAAGAAAGACAACAGGGAAGAGAAGGAAAGAAATGGAGAAAAAAGGGAAAGGAATAAGTATTTACATAGTACCTACTACGTGCAAAGCATCATGTGTTAGGCCACTTCTCATCCTAGACGGACAGATTAGACCATTGATGCTACCTCTCTCTATCCTGACCAAGAAGTTTACAACAGTTCTTGTCTTCATCACCACCAGTAAAAGACAGAAGTTGAGCTTCTCCCATCTAGTCTTTTTTATGTGCACTCATTTTCAGCTCCATAGACAAAGAAACATTTAGTCACCAGACAGTAAATGGTCAGGAGACAGTCACAGAACACCTGAGCACACTCTGAATTACAGGCAAAGTCCCTTCATTAAGTGTCATCACACAATTCCAGATGCAAGTTCACTAAATCTTCCATGTGAGTTGCAGCAGATAGAACTCCTTGTGCATAGCAGAAGTCGTCAGCTCCCATTGGCCAGTCCCTTGTTATGCCTTCATTATATTCCATAATAACCTTGGACACTATTGGGCAGCAAACAATAGACAAGACATTTTGGGAGATGTGCTTTTCCAAAAGCCTGTAACATCAAAGTACACATGAGATCACCTACTCCTTGAATGCCCAAGAAGACTAAAACTGTTTTCTGGGTTCAAGAAGGACCTGCTTTTTCCCACATGGCATTTCTTTGAGGAGAGATTGTTGCAGTTCCTGGTCAGACCCTACTTGTAGTATTGTATCCAGTTTTAGGGACCTCCTGAAGGATATTGACAAGCTGGAGATCATCAAAATGAAGTGGAGTTGTTATTATTACATAATCATGAGTTACTATTATCACATGAAATAGACAAGGGACTCTATAATAAAGACAATTGAAATTTACATATGTCTTAAGTTTTACAAAAGTCTCTTTCCCCCTTTATCTACTCTAAATTTTATGTTATTCAAATGAACAAAAACCTTCCCCACCATTAGGGGGAAAATACCTTTGCAACAAATATGCATTGCCAATCTAAACAAATCCTCACATTAGCCATGTCCCAAATGTATGTCTTACTCTCCCCCTTGAGTTAATTACTTCTGTTTGGAGGTGGGTGGCATTGTTCATCATCTGGCTTCTGGGATGGT